>JZKD02S0593044.1:543105-598844 GCA_000966675.3 Picea glauca | reverse complement strand
TTTTATATGTCGGAAGTTGAATAACTTGTGAAAATACAGTTTTTTTTGTCATAAAACAAGCAAAAGTGTAACCCACCTTCATGATTTCACCCTTATGTTAATTGTAATTGTAGGATTTGAATGTTTAAATAAATAAATATAAAACGAATCTATGACAATGACAAGTACTTCATAATCATCTTTCTCATTTAATGGAGAATATTACAAATATTGGATAATCAAATGCAATCCTTGATGGTCTTTATTAATGCATGGGATATGGTTCAAGTGAGATATGATGAGCTCCAAGGTTGGAATGCTTCAACAACATGAACATTGGGCAATTAAATGCAACTTTTGATGGTCTTTATTGATGCATGAGATATAGTTCAAGTGAGATATGATGATCTACAAGGTTGGAATGGATCAACAACACAAGAGAGAGGAAAAAATGAAAGAAGCTCTAGTGAGTTTTTCAATCCAAAGTGCTCTAGATATGAACATTTTCCCTAAAATTACTGTAGTGAAAAATGACAAGGAAGCTTGGTACATATTGCGATGTGGTTATCAAGGTACATATAAAGTCAAATAGGGTTGATTGCAAAATGTCATGAGAGAATTTGAGAATCTTCAAATGAAGTATAGTGAAAAGATTGTTGTTTTTTTGTTCTAGTTCAAGACATTGTTAACTAGCAACCGACTTATTGAAACACCATTATAGATAAGGTAATTTGTAAATAATTTCTTAGATCCTTATAAGTGAAATGAAATTCAATAGTTATTACAATAGAATAAATCAAAGATTTCACAATGTTGAAGTTGGAAAACCTAATGGAATCATTGTCATCTCATGAAAAAGGTAGATTAGATAATACTATAGGACAATAATTTGCAATGAAGAAAAACAGTGGGTAAGAAGTCGTTGTTACAGAATAATTCCCCTGCGGACAGGTGAATTTTCCCTTGGAGTATAGACCCCTAATACCAAGACAGAAAAACACAAGTGGACACTAACATTCCTTTGAATTTAGTTTAACTAATCAGAAAGAGAGAGAGGGAGAAAATGTGTGATGCACCTAGTTTCAAAGTTTGTCTTTGTTGCTTCTAATCCGATCTTGATCTCCAAACTCCTTAGCGTAACTTGATACCTGCAATGCAATAGACATCAAAGAGAAACAAAGAACTCCTACTCTACAAGATTAGATCAAATAAATTCATCTACAAAGATTGAAGGAACAATAGACAAGCACATGCAAGAATACAAAATCTTGAAGGAAATAGGCCAAGTATATTAAAATGAGAACCCAAAGAGAATACTTAAAAACATGGATGATGATGCAACATTCCTCCAAGATCCCCTTGTCCAACCCTTGTACGATACTACCGAGATCATAAGTTTGACATCCAAAAGATTATTTCCTTCTCCATGTAAATCCCTCATTATATAGGATTTGGAGGCTTAACCACCATGGAGAAGATCACTCACTAGATCCACTAAAATGGGATCTCCAAGATTTTTAGGGAGAAAATATCTCTCAAGGATTTTAGGGAGAAAAAAGATCTCAAGGATTTTAAGGAGGAAATATCTTTCAAGATCCACCAAATTAGGATTTTGGTTTGAGAAAATATATCAACCATCCATGAGATTCTCAACCTCTCCTTGAGATTAGGAAACTAAATGTGAGGTGGATTCTCACACTAAATTAATTTCCTTTTTATGAATATTAATAAATAATTCATGTGCACATAGTATTTTGACCTTCATATAATATATTTCTCCTCCACATTAACTAGGGATTGTGACAAATGTTCTTTCATGGTGTCAGTGTATGTGACACTTTTATGACACTTGCGACACTTAGGGTGAGGTACTTAAGTGTGGAATTTTGATGTGTAACATATTTCCCCCTAAAGTGTGAGGTCAAAAGAGAAACCGATGGTCGAAACCCTTTGCAATTATTCAATGAAAGGGTGTGGAGTTGGAGAACCTAGAAGAAGCTGCAAACAACCATTAAACACTATTAATATATTTTCATTTCCAAGGCAGGCATACCTATACTTGGAATACGAGATGACTCAAAGCACGGCCGCCGACCAATAAACTGCGGATCCATGAAAAATACAAACTAAGGATATGGCCACTAGAGATATAATGTGGATCCATACCTCCATGACATGAACTAATCGTAGCCATGAAAAATACACATTGGAGCTATGAGATGATAAAACATAGCCACAAACTAATACAATGTGGATCTATGTGACAATATATATATATATATATATATATATATATATATATATATATATATATATATATACATGCTCAAATGATCTCCTTCGTAGCCTAGGTAAATAAGATAACGAAGTGAACGCTCAAACTAGGGTCTTTGTCCCAATCCTGATGTAGTACGAATCTATCCATGTGAATAGATGATTTCATGTTAAACATGGTAGAAACCACTTGATTACCAATCATTGAGGTAAACTGTTAACAAGTGCGAGGGAAATCACCAATGATTCCAATGACTCCCAAGGCACCTTAGTACATTCCAGTGAATCTGAATAATTGAGCTGAGGTCGAACATTCATGGAATCATCCGATCATAGGTCAATGATGTAAACCTGTTGTCGGAAGAAAGGAGGCCCGCCATTGAGGTATGCAGGTCCCAAGGTACTAATTGGTTTCTAAGTCTAATTCTCGGATGATGTGTTGAAGTCGATAGGAAAAGACTTGTCGAAGGAGGGCCTTGGTGTATCCCCCATCATCGAAATGAAACTGACATAGGAAAGTGATGTAAGATGGTGAATCAAATGAGTATGGACTTGCATAGGAAATGGAAACTGGCGATACTGCAGATGGATGGTTTGGAGTGAAAATTTCCTTGAACATGACGAGGAACGAAAACTGACTTGGAAGCATTGAATCGACGAGTAACAAGAATGTAATGTAATGGAAATAATAGCACTCTTCGTCTGGATGAAAAAGTGTGGCGACACATAGAATTGGTATGACTCTGAGACAAGTAGATAACCCAAATGTAAGATGAGACACAAACAACTTCCATGTTCAAGGGAGACAATAGCTACCATAAAGGATTCCCAAAAAACTTGACCCACTTTCTTCAATTTCCCCCCCACCCAGATAGATGAGTACCTCTTTTTCATTTAACAAACTCGAGGAGGGAAAACATGCTCAATATAACTCACCTTCAGTAAGTTCCTCTTCCTTTATTTAATGAACTGGAAGAAGTAAGGGTTCGTTCCCATATGGGTCCTTCAATGTGTAGTTTAGTGAGTCTAGAGAAGGAAAACTCGGTGGTTTTTCATGTTTAGAGAGTCTGAAAAGAACGCAATATGAGAATGAAGCTTCGCCGCCACAACAGAGAACTCTGAATCTTCAATATCCAGTTTATAGAGGCGTGCATCATCGCATTTAGGGGAAATGGGTGTCCGAAATTCGGGAACCAAACAAGAAACGACGAATCTGGCTCGGCTCCTTCGATACGCCCAAGATGGAAACTCAAGCTTATGACATCACTGCATTCCACTTGAAGGGCATGAATTATGCGTTGCTTAATTTCCCAGAGCTGATTGATCACCTTCCACATCTAATTTCTTTGTCTCCGCGCCAGATTCAAGCTGCCGATGCAGAAGCAGCGGTTGCATTAATTTCTGCATCTGAAAGCACATGGAACTCTAGAATGTCAAGCGATGTTAATAAACAAGAAAGGAGAATCCCTAGAAACATTCTAGTAAGCAATGAACATGCTATTCCCTCTTCATCAGATGAACTATCGACAATAATTAGCTCTGACATAGAGAAAGAAAGCGCCGATCTTTGGGGAAAATATGATACTTATACTATATCATCCCCAGTTTGGACACCGGTAATGGTGGAGGACTTGTTAGAATACTTGAACTTATATATGAATTTGGCAGAATCTATTATGCTTCCTCCCCCTTTGTTCAGTATTGATGTAGAGCAACATAAATTGGAGAAAGATTTTCTTTGGTATGATTTCTGAAAGAGAATAATCTGAACACAATTATTGTCTATAAATATGTAATTTGTTAAGTCATGGAATGAATTTATAGGGACGTTCCTCTGCCATAAAATTTATGAATATTTTCTTCCAACCTCTTTTCCCTATATAGATTTTCTTCCAACCTCTTTTCCCTATATTGTTTTCTCCTCTGAGCTTTTAACATATAGATACTTCTCTATGGCTTTGACCAATCGGTTTGATAATCTGAAATGTTCTTCTGTGTTTTATCGGTTTCAACAAATCAGTGATTGTAAGTTAATCTCACCTTAAGCTTCATGGGATAGCATAGATGGTAAGAGGTACGCACATTCTTCTGGTATGAGAAGAAGTCACGTGTTGAAGCGTTGTGTCCTGAATTTTTGGTTTCACTTGGAAGAAAAATAGTTACTCTCACCTTTCCTTTCTTCAGAATGTACTGGAAGGCAATCCCTGTCTCACTCAATAAATCCTCCACCGAAGTGGAATTTGAGCTTTTAATCTAAGTGGAAGTTGAGTTTTTTTTACAAAACAATGCTTAATCTAAACATGGATGTGAGTTAAGTCAGTTATAATTATTAATTAATTTATATATATAGTAGAATTTGAGCTTTTAAATTAAGTGGAAGTTGAATTTTTTACACAAATTAATGCTCAATCTAAACATGGTTGTGAGTTAAGTCAGTTATAATTATTACTTAATTTATATATTTTAAAAAGATATTGTATTTGAATAAGTCTTCAAAGCATACAATTTTTTTTATCAACATTTAAAGTAGATTTAAATTTAGGAAGATTTCATTGATTGAAGTTTGTTCTTCTCCATAAAGTTTTGATTATTAATACTAATGTTGTTGTTTTTTTAACAAAATAATGCTTAATCTAAACATGGATGTGAATTAAGTCGGTTATAATTATTAATTAATTTATATATAGTGGAATTTGAGCTTTTAAATTAAGTGGAAGTTGATTTTTTTACACAAATTAATGCTCAATCTAAACATGGTTGTGAGTTAAGTTAGTTATAATTATTACTTAATTTATATATTTTAAAAAGATATTGTATTTGAATAAGTCTTCAAAGCATACAAAACGTTTTATCAACATTTAAATTATATTTAAATCTAGGAAGATTTCATTAATTAAAGTTTGTTCTTCTCCATAAATTTTTGAATTTTTTATTATTAATACTAATGTTGTTGTTAATGTATGTTATTTTTTTGTTTTGTGTATTATTTTTTTCATTGAATTTGTAGGGTTGTTTTTTTTTTCATTAGCATGAAAGTCAAGTTGGGACGTTCATAGGTTGGTTAGGATTTCAATGTCTAAAGATAAAAAAGAAGAATCTATGATTATGACAATGACAAGTATTTGGCAATCATCTTCCTCATCTAATGGAGAACACTACAAATATTGGGCAATCAAATGCAACACTTGATGGTCTTTATTAATGCATGGGATATGGTTCAAGTGAGATATGATGAGCTCCAAGGTTGGAATGCTTAAAGAACATGAACATTGGACAATTAAATGCAACCCTTGATGGTCTTCATTGATGTACATGATATAGTTCAAGTGAGATATGATGGGCTCCAAGGTTGGAATGGATCAACAACACAAGAGTGAGGAAAAAATGAAGGATTCTCTAGTGAATTATTCAATCCAAAGTGCTCTAGATATGAGAATTTTCCCTAAAATTACTGCAGTGAAAAATGACCATGAAGCTTGGTACATATTGTGATGTGCTTATCACGGTACATATAAAGTCAAATAGGGTTGATTGCAAAATTTCATGAGAGAATTTGAGAATCTTCAAATGAAGTATAGTGAAAAGATTGTTGTTTTTTTGTTCTAGTTATAGACATTGTTAACTAGCAATCGACCTATTGAAACACCATTATAGATAAGGTAATTTGTAAATAATTGCTTAGATCCTTACAAGTGAAATGAAATTTAGTAGTTATTACAATAGAATAAATCAAAGATTTGACAATGATGAAGTTGGAAAACCGAATGGGATCATTGTCATCTCATGAAAAAAGTAGATTAGATAATACTACACAACAATAATTTGCAATGAAGAAAAAACTTGGATAAGAAGTTGTTGTTATGGAATAATTCCCCTGTGGACAGGTGAGTTTTCCCTTAGAGTATAGACCCCTAATACCAAGACAGAAAAACACAAGTGGACATTTATATCCCTTTGAATTTAGTTTAACTAATCAGAAAGAGAGAGAGGGAGAAAATGTGTGATGCACCTAGTTTCGAAGTTTGTCCTCGCTGCTTCCAATCTGAGCTTGATCTCCAAACTCCTTAGTGAAACTTGATACCTACAATGCAATAGAAATCAAAGAGAAACACAAAACTCCTACTCTACAAGATTAGATAAAAGAAATTGATCTACAAAGATTGAAGGAACAATAGACAAGAACATGCAAGAATACACAATCTTGAAGGAAATAGGCCAAGTATATTAAAATGAGAACCCAAAGAGAATACTTACAAACATGGATGATGATGAAACATTCCTCCAAGCTCCCCTTGTCCAACCCTTGCAATATACTACCAAGATCATAAGTTTGACATCCAAAAGCTTCCTTCCTTCTCCATGTAAAGCCCTCATTATATAGGATTTGGAGGCTTAACCACCATGGAGAAGATCACTCACTAGATCCACTAAAATGAGATCTCCAATATTTTTAGGGAGAAAATATCTCTCAAGGATTTTAGGGAGAAAATAGATCTCAAGGATTTTAAGGAGGAATATCTCTCAAGATCCACCAAATTAGGATTTTGGTTTGAGAAAATATTTCAACCATCCATGAGATTCTCAACCTCTCCTTGAGATTATGAAACTAAATGTGAGGTGGATTCTCAGACCAAATTAATTTCCTTTTTATGAATATTAATAAATAATTCATGTGCATATAGTATTTTGACCTTCATATAATATATTTCTCCTCCACATTAACTAGCAATTGTGACAATTGTTCTTTCATGGTGTCATTGTATGTGACACTTTTATGACACTTGCAACACTTATGGTGAGGTACTTAAGTGTGGAATTTTGATTTGTAACATATTGCCCCCTAAAGTGTGAGGTCAAAAGAAAAATCGATGGTTAAACACTTTACAATTCTTCAATGCAAGGGTGTGGAGTTGGAGAACCTGGAAGATGCTGCAAAAAACCATAAAACAATATTCATATATGTTCCATTTCCGAGGTAGACATACCTATGCTCTGAATACAATATGACTCAAAGCACGACTGCTGACCAATACACTGCAGATACATGAAAAATATTGACCAAGGATATGGCCACTAGAGACATAATATGGATCCATACCTCCATGACATGAACTAATCGTAGCCATGAAAAATACACAGTGGAGCTACGAGATGATAAAACGTAGCCACAAACTAATACAATGTGGATCTATGTGACATTATATATATCAACATGCTCAAATGATCTCCATAGATGATTTTAGGGGCTAAATTTCGCAAATGGGCTAATTTTCCATGGTTTTTCCCAAAAAAAGATTCGTCAATTTCCCTTTTTTCTAAAAACAATTCACCCAAATTCCATGGAATAAAATTATTTTACCTTAAAAATCGCCAAAATTTTATAGAAACTATATGAAATCCTTAGAAATTTGAATATTTTTACAAAAGTATCGCCAAACATTTTACATTTTGCATATTAAGGACTAGTAAGATTAGCCCAGGTTTATACATTTTAATATAATTTTCCATCCTTAAAATCATCCTTGATGATCTCCTTCGCAGCTTGGGTAAAGAAGATAACAAAGTGAATGCTCAACCCAGGTTCTTTGTCTCGATCCTAATGTGGTACGAATCTATCCATGTGAATATATGATTTGATGTCAAACATGGTAGAAACCACTTGATTACCGATCATTGAGGTAAATCGTTAACAAGTGCGAGGGAAATCACCAATGATTCCAATGACTCCAAAGGTACCCTAGTACATTCCAACGAATGTGAATAATTGAGATGAGGTTGAACATTCATGGAATCATCCGATTAGAGGTCGATGATGTAAACCTATTGTCGAAAGTGAGGAGGCCTTCCATTAAGGCATGCAGGTGGAAAGGTACTAATTGATTTCTAATTCTAATTCCTGGATGATGTGTTGAAGTTGACAGGGAAAGACTCGTCAAATGAGGGCAATGGTGTATCCCCCACCATCAACATGAAACTAACACAAGAAAGTAATATAAGATGGTGAATCGAACGAGTATGGAGTTACACAGGAAATGGAAACTGGCGATACTATAGACAGATGGTTTGAAGTGAAACTTCCCTTGAACATGATGAGGCATGACAATTGACTTAGCAACATTGACTTGATGAGTACCAAGAATGTAATGTGATGGAAATAAGAGCACTCTTTGACTAGATGAAAAAGTATGGTGACACATGGAATTGGTATGAATCAGAGGCAAGCGAATTACCAAACTGTAAGATGAGACACAAACAGGTGCCATGTTCAAGGGCAACAATAGCTTCCATAAAGGATTCCCAAAAAACTTTACCCACTTCCTTCAATTTTTTCCTCACCCAGATAGGTACCTCTTTTTCATTTAACGAGCTCGAGGAGGGTAAAACATGCTCGATCTAACTCACCTTTGGTAAGTTCCTTTTCCTTTATTTAATGAACTAGAAGAAGTAAGGGTTTGTTCCCATATGGGTCCTTCAATGTGTAGTTTAGTGAGTCCAGAGAAGGAAAACTCGGTGGTTTTTCATGTTTAGAGAGTCTGAAAAGAACTTAAAGGAGATTCCAGGGTTGTCATTTTTCGTGATTTTAGTCTCCGAGGTCCAAAAAAGTATAAAACGATATGATGAAGAAATCTTCTAATCATCCTTGATTAGAGTGTTCATTTTTTGTAATTAGTCTCACGAGGCCGAAAAAGAGATAAACTATCACTCGAAAGATGCCCTTTCAAACCTTTTAATGAGTGTGAAAGGAAGCAAGATCACTCGACAATATTTTCATGTTTAGAGAGTCTAAAAAGATCTTAAAGGAGACTCCAGGGGGTTCTGTTATCTCCTTAAATAACACAGTCAATTTTGTTGATTTAGGTGATAGGAAGTCATTGAAAAATGCAGTTCTAAATTTTTCAAGGTTCATTTTTGAGAACCTTACATTTGTAATAAGGTTTTGAAAAAGTCAGATTTGATTTTTATTTTAAAAATTTCAAAACACAGGGTTCGGTGGCTAAGTGACTCTCCAAAAACACTTCTAAGCCACTGAAAGCCTTAGCTTTCGGTGGCATAAAACCAAAATTCGGGGCTATTTAGCCACCGAAAGCATAGGAACTTGGAAACAGTCAGCACGTCCTTTCATGCCTCGGAACTATCGGGTTGATGTGTTATGATTGCAATTAACCGCCGAAAATATAGAAAGAAAGTCATTTGAAGACTTGGATCTCATCTCGGCATGATACATCGAATCTTTTTAAACTTTTGTTTTGATTAAATCACGTGGTTTTGTACATTCCCATCATTCAAGTTTACCAAATCATGATGACTTCAAATCTTTCACATTCCTTGTAATCATGGTCTTTTCTTAGCGCATATCTCACATTTTTCGTTTCTATCACAGCTAAGCCAAAGCTCCCTAATTTTGCACTGAGCGTTCTCCCTCCAAGCTCGAATTTCCAATTGCAGGTGTACAGGAGCATTCCAGCAAGTGAAGAAAGGAGGACCAGCTCTGAGAAAGGAACTTGATGATATTCGCTACCTGGAATCACACCCAGATGTGTGTCAACTCTTCAAGGACGCTGGTTACTACAATTTTTGTGCAAAATTATAGAGCTCTCACCAACAAGTAGCAGAAGATTTTTCTCTGACTTTTGATGGAAGAAAAGCAGTCATTGGTCAAGATGAATTCCAAGTGGATGAAGCCCTCATAGCTGAAGTGATAGAAATTCCAAGGACTGGAGAAAACTGGTTCAAAACCACTGTCACAAAAGATGTTGAATTTAGGTCATACCTGAAACCAGAACACAAATGTTTGGTATGGAAGAAAGACATTCCTATGTCTTTTCTTGAAGAGAAATGTCAATATTTATTGAAAGCCATCTTTGTTTATGTAACTTGTGAAGGTAGATACAATAGGGTTATGATCTATCATTTTAAACTCATGAACCATTTCACTGGTAGAAGCCCACTCAATCTGCCTTATTACCTCCACAAAAGCTTAACTAATATGGTTCATCAGGTCAAGGCTAATCCAAACAAGGTTGCAGGTAGGTTATCTCATCATGGTTTGATTAAACTTTTGGTTTATGAGCTGTTGCAAAGAAGGAGCAAGGAATGGAATTACTTCTTATTCTGGAATGATTTTCAGACTGATGTACAACCAGAGGATAAGAAGAGTCCTTATTCAAAGAATTCTTCTACTCCCAAAAGTGGAAAGAGGAGGAGGAGAGCCATCTCTCCAATTCCAGTTGATCAATCCTCTCCGTCTTCTAAGAATAAAAAAAAACTAAGAAGAAACTGAATTTTAGTAGTGAGACATCGAAGGCAAAAGATCATCTAGTGGACAAGGGGATCCTCAATCTCCCCTATACAGAATCGGAGGAGGAAGAGCACCATGTTGAAACAGGGCATGAATATACAATGTATGTAAATCCATTCACAACAAGGTATGAAGATCTTCCATCACCTACACCCAAAGAAGAACAAGAGCTGCAAGTTGTAGATGCCTCATCTAGCAGAAAAGTAAAGCAGAGAAAATCAAAGGAAATCAGGAAACTTAAAAAGAAGTTATCTTAGCAAGAAGTGCTAGAAAGAGTAATTAAAACTAGATACTAAACTTTGTCAAAGAATTTTTCAGAAAGTAGTTCAGCCTTAGAAAAATTGGCACATGAAAGCATAAAGGAAAAGAAAAAGAAGAAGAAGATTGTAAAAGACTACAACAACTTATGGAGAGTAGCTATGCACTTGAAGAAAAAGGTCAGGGATTTAAGGTTGCGAACTATGTCTTCAAGACCCCCATCTCAACCACATGATACTCTTGAAACCCTAGCAGAGGTAGCCATTCATTACAATAATCCAGAGGCAACCAACAATCCTACAGCCATTCTAGAACTTGAGCAAGGTGTAAAGGCTTCAGAAGATCAGTCCTAAGGTTTTTTAAAGTTAAGCCAAAAGGTATTATGCAATTTTGTTTAAAACAAAACTTTCGGTGACCTAGGCGAACATTTGAACTGTTCATTAGCCACTGAAAGTGGAGCTTTCGGTAGCTAACTGGCCCAAGTTTTGTCTGTTCTAGCCACCGAAAGCACTCACTGGGAAGAGAGGTATTGTTTTTGCACATATCCAAGTTTTTCTTATCCAAATGCCTCAAGGACAGTCCCAATCGATAGATAATAGTTAAAGGCATCCTTATCAAGAGTCTATTTTGATTTTGGAGATGCCCAACAAGGTAGAAAGGTTAAATTAGTTACCTATTTTCTGGGAAAACACTGTTTTGTTGCTAACAGGTGGCCATTTCGAATTATCTTGTATCTCAAGAAGATCTATCATCGTTAGAAGGCTTATTACACCTGTCAAAGACTTTAAGGGATGTGAATATCACTTGAGATAAGCGGTTGACCTATTTTATAGGATCTCTACCTATTTTTTGGGTCATTTATTGACTGTCTATTTTTAGTAGGTTCGATCTAGTATTTCAGGATCTGGAGAATCTGATGTAAAGGCTATAAAGCCACAAAATTTTGATAAACCAAGGGTTCGAATTTGAGTTCTAAACTATACTGCTATTTTGATAAATACACTTTCTTTAATATATTCAACCTACAAGCTTCTTTCATTGTTATTGTCAAACTTTCTTTTCATCTCTGTTCTATGCCTATGAGTTCAAATTTTTTCTTTGTCTCTGTTTAATGTCCTATGGTAATTGTCATCTTACCTTTGATTATTAAGAAAGGATCATAAGCATTCACTGCTAGTTTGTTGACCCATCATATATATTGTTTTATGTATGTTCTGGTTAATTGATTAGTTTCTTATCCATTTGATTCACAACCTATCTGATAATAGCTCTTGAAGGCCTTGTACTATTTGAATATACCAAGACTGTCTTGAGGATACAATCCAGTGAGTTAGATATTCATCTTGATCCAATCATTACTCATCATTGAGTGAACCATTGCAAGATTAGTTAATTTACTAGGCATCTCTAAGATACAACCTTAGAGAGTTTCTTGGAGTGATAACAAATTGGTGTCGTTGCTGGGGAAGAGATTGAAGCTCATCTTTCTTGGGAGACGACACAGAGCTGATCCTTGATGATAGAAAAGGATTAGACATTACATTGGTTGTAATCATCTATCTGGCGACTCCACACGTTCATCATGGCTCCAAAGAAAATCAGTACCAGGGCGAATCCACAAGAATCACCCGCCACACCAGTTCCCAACCCAGAATTGATTCTTCGAAAGGGAAGATCATTTCAAGGTCAGATTTCAAAATCAGGTACTAAAGGTAACTATCTTTCTCATTATAAGGAATCAAAAGTACAAAAAACTGATTTTTCTTCCTCTAAGATTATCAATGGAAAATCAATTGTAACAACTGCAGAAGGATCATTTGTTGAAAATATTTCTACAGACCAACAAATTGTTTTTTGTCAAGAAGAAAATGTCAATACAGAAGAAGAAATAGGATCAAATTTGAATGAATAATCATCTAATACCTTAAAAATAAGTCACAACTCTTCATCTCTTGAGTCCTTTCACTCACAACAGGAAGAACATCATATAAATATCCACACTAATCTTCTTGCTGTAGAACACATTCTTCAAGAACTGTTTGCCAAAGGTGAAGGAAACTTGGTTGAACAACTTGCAAATTTCTATATAGCATCATATCAAACTTCCTTCCCATCAGAGAGTTCACCCCCTTTTCATTTAAATCCCCCCAGTGTTGAAGAAGCTGAGAAAAGCATATCACCTCCCTCACCAATAGTCATTATGGCTGCACCTCCTCCATTAACCAAAATGCAATGAATTCTAGCTGCTAGATATGCACCTCTTGTGTTGCCAAATCAACCTGCAATCATTCCCACTGGTGACTACTAGAAGTATATGCCAAAATTTATCGGAGAAGGAGATGTAACTGCAGAGGAACATATAGAAGCCTTCTATAGTGACATAGACCTCCGATGCTCGGCCAAGATCCACACAGGATCGTTCTCCCTTCGTATCTGCAGAACCGAAATGGTTCTTTCGGCCCTCACTAAAACCCCATGAATCCGATCCACAAGTCCTTTCCCGAAAACCCCACCTGCACAAAAATGCACCAGGCGCGAGCTTTCACCTGCACACGGCCTCCAGACATGTCTGTGACCTTTTTCCGAAAAAGGAAATTTTCGGTTTCGCAATTTCATGAACCCTGGCGTCGAGTTCCTCAACTTTTCAACCCCCCAAATGCCAAAAAGATGAAATGATGAAATAGGCTCAATGATGGTTATACCCTGGCCAAACCTCGGTCCATGTGACCACTTTCCCCATGACCATATCCCACACATGTCGCGTTTCACGACTTTGAGGTTTTCAACACTTTGTGCCCCGCTCCTTGTCTTCGGGATCCCCGAAATGTCGAACCCCGAAATGCCGAAATGGACGAAATATGAGACCGCAACCCCACTCCAACAATACGTCACGTTTCGTGACTTCAGGAGTTTCAACGCAAAGTGCCTCGGTTACTTGTCCTTGGAACTTCTGAAATGTTGATCCCCGAAATGCCGAAATACTGAAATGGGCTTAATGTCTTTGGGTCCTCCCTTAGCCTCCAAATGTTTTTGGGTTTTTTGTGTTTTTGGATTTTGCGATTCCGGCTACAACAGTTCTTGACCCTTCGAACTCCCAGCATCCGAAATATTGAAGTATCGAACCCCAAAATGCTAAAATTCCACTTCAAAGCTGGGATCAACGGCTATGAGCCTCCCCTAATCCGACGGATCAAATCTTTTAGGGATTTCATGGGTCAAGATTCTCGAACTCTTACCCTTTACATCCCTGGTAGCCGAAATTCCGAAATCTCCTTTTGGGGATTTCCCCGAAACCTTGACTGTGTGCACTTTTCAGGACTTCGAAATTCACGATTTCGTGAATCCGCCGCGACCAATTCTTGGTCCTTCAACTTTCCGGGTCCCGAAACTCTGATGGCACCTGGATCTCTGCCACGCATTCTCCTATTAGATGGTCAATATTCTTTCGAGACTTTGACAAGTCCTTCCCTTTGCATGTATGAGGGTTAAACCTCGTGCACCTTCTCCTGGATCCGATGGCTATTGGCTCCCTGCACTAGATTTGATGACCCAGATCTGTTTTTCTTCTGCTGGGCTTTCCTGCTGCTACCTGGACATGAACTCAATGGTCTAGATCTTCTCCTATCTTGCTGACCTAACGACAGCTATAGCTCCCTCCTAAGATTATGCTTTCTTCCGTCTCCTTGGAAGATTTACGATGCTCCAAAGGCCTCGGCCTTTGCTTCCTCTATGAAGCCTGTAACTTTGGCTCCCGCCTATGTTCTAAGGATGCTTTCCTTCCTGATTTTTGTCGACTATGAAACCTCGAAGGGTTGCTTGACTTCTACACTCCTCTCGGATATTGTCCTGTGCGCGAAGGCACTTTTCCTCCTGAGCTTCTGAACTTGAGACAAGTTCACTCTGAGCGCACTCATTGCGCTTTCCTTGCTCGATGCACTCCTTGTAGAACTTCTGCACACAACTGTGTTATTCGTCCTGAGCTTATCCTGCTTGAACCTCTAAATGTATCTGTCCCTTTCTCTCCTTGAAAGGATATAAGTGCCCTCTGGCAACTTATGCTCAAGCGCTCCTTTTTGGGCCTGCAGGGTGTCTAGGAACCCTGTGAAGGTCTCCTCCTGTGACACTTCTCTTATCTCTAAACTCAGAATAGAGTTCCTTCTGTTCACTTTATGTACCCGCTCGATGCCCTCCCGATAGAGCTCTACAAAACCTACAGTGGTTCTGTCTTCTCAACGAACTCGAAATAGAGTTCTCTCGCCAATGCATCCGGTGCATTTTCTCAATTCCCTCTTGGCAGAGCTTCCACATAATTCTCAATAATTATGTCTTCTCTGTGATTTCTATGCACTTGCTCAATGCCCTCCTGGCAGAGCTTCTACAAAATCCCTCAATGATTCTGGTCTATCCTATGCTCTCTTCTGCACAGTCTTACCTCCAAGGTATTAAAAAACCCTGAGGATTCTCCTTGAGTCAGTGACTTCCTTTGGTGCACCTTCCTGGCACGTCTCTGTCTGAAATTCTGTAGAACTCAGAAGTGCACTCCTTGCACCGGCTTACAGAACCCATAGTATTCTGTCATGCAACCTCTTGCATGAAGCCTCAAAGAACCCAAACCTGGAATCAAAGAACTCACAGATAGTAAATTCTGTCTATCCCTGCAAATGCATACCTAACATACATCTACATCATATCATCAACACATAAATACATTCATTCATGAAATCACAAACACATGAACAACAACATGCAAGAAAAACTTCTCTGTTTATATTAATCAAGAATGCCTGATTACAATGTGTTCAAGCTCGGACTTCAACATAGTCTCAGCTCTCTTATCTTCCTCTAAAAACTTACTACTAGATACAAATAAGATCCTTTTTTACAAAGAGGGGCTCCTCGATCTCTTCCCTCCAAGCTACCTACTCTCATTAATTTACATTCAATTATATTGAATGTCTGTCTAGTCCGAATCAGATCTAGATCTCAGCCTTACAACCTATTTAAGGCAACCTTTTCTAAAGCCTACGCATATGCATGGCTTTTTGTCTCTACTAGCCTTACAATCATTTAATACAATTTGAAAATTTGAAAATTAAGAAGGCTGGGCCTCTCTCTCCCATTGAATGCATGCTTTGATGTGCTGGTTGGCTGGCGCGCTGCTAGCTTGGAGCGATGCTCTTGCATCATACTCCTCTACTGTGAAACATTCATGAGCTCCTGATCATGAGCTTCCCAGCATGGCTGTTGAAATCCACCTGGATCCCAAACAATTCTCTGGAGTTGTCCATCTGCTCCACTGCTTCGCTGCTGTTGTTGCTTCTGTTGCTGCTGCTACCATGTTGCTTTTACAGGTCCCTTGCTGTTCAGCTTCTCATTGCTGACTGCTTCCTGTGATGAATTCAACATCAACCTTTTGATTTCCTATATCACCTTTTCCAACTTCTCCAATGGCTGGCTCTTCTTTTGCAGCCTGCTCCACTGCACTTCTTCCTTGCAAATGGGTAGATCAACTAGATCTCCCATGCCATCTTCTTCCTCTTTTGTGGCATTGAGTTGCCACTCTTCTGCAGAATCCAATTCTGCAATCCTATCATTGAGATGCTTCTCATCTTCTTCCTCTGATAGCTTGACTTCCATCTCTCCTTCTGGCATATCTGCAACTTCCTCCAACTGCTCCTTAGACTAGAATTCTCCTTCACCTATTGCTGCATGCCTCTGCACTGCAATTATCATCTGTTCAGCTCCTTGGCTGAAATTTCTGAGCAATTCCTTAGAATGATCCTCTGCTAACATCTGCATGACTGTCTCCTCATGGTAGTCATCTACTGGTTCTGGATGGTTCAACCAATCCTCCAACATCTCCAACTCCATCTCCCATGGAGTGATCATCTTATTTGCATTCTCTTCTTCTGCTGTCAGCTTCAGTGCTATAGGTGTCTTTTTTTAAGCTACCTGGCTGAAATCTTTAAGCCATTCTTCTGAATGCTCATCTTCTTCTCCTTTTGCTGGGGTATCTACTGATGTCTTCCCCAATTCTTCTTTCATGACAGTTTTTGCTAGTTGTCCTTCCTCCTCTGCTGCACCTTCATCCTGTGCATCGGCCTCCACTCGGTTGCTTGGTATGGATACTCTTATCCCTCCAATCATCAAAAATATTTTCTGACCTTCCTTCTCTATCATCTCCTCTTGCTGATATGAACTCACCTCTGAGTTCATCTGCTCTCCCTTGCCCACTTGGCAGCATGGGATTTCCTCTCTGCCCTCCTGGCAGTCTATGAGATCCTCCAGTGATCTCATCTCATTGCCCTCCTGGCAATCTGAACTTTCTGTTCTACCCTCCTGGTAGTCTTTGAGATCATCCCGTGACCTCTTCTTATTGCCCACCTGGCAAATTGAAAATTCCTCACTACTCGCTTGGAAGTCTCTGAGATATTCTAGTGATCTCTTCTCCTCATCATCATTGAGATTTCTACCAGCTTCTGGTTCACAAACATGAACCACTTCTTATTCAACCCTGAGGTATTCCACATACCTCAACCACCTCCTCAACAATATACACTATCTTCTGGCCAATAACTTCTTGACTGACCATTTCACTTTCGTTTTCATGGGCCATTCATATACCCATCGCGATTTTGCATCCTGCTGCATTCGAAATGCAAGCTCCTCCATCCTCGCTCTTATCTCAGTGAGTTATTTATCCATATCAGCCTTTCTCAGCTATTTCTAATGGTTCTCCTTTCCACCGCATCCATGGCCTTCAATAGCCATCTTCCTGTTCTTGCCTGTCCTTCTGGTAAACTTATTGTTGTCACTCTGCAACCGTGAGTGCTTCCATCTTTCCCTACAATCTATCTGACTGTCCTTTGACTGCTGCACACCTACAACAATATCTACAAAGCTTCAACTCTATATCTCCTTCTCTTCTACCTCATTCTTCCTGTAGTATTCAGACAAAATCAAGCTCTGATACCAACTTGATGCAGACCTCCAACCCTCGGCCAAGATCTGCAAAAGATCGTTCTCCCTTCGGATCCGTAGAACTGAAATGGTTCTTTCGGCCCTCACTGGAACCCCACGAATTCGATCCACAGGTCCTTTCCTGAAAACCCCACCTGCACAAACATGCACTAGGCGCGAGCTTTCACCTGCACACGGCCTCCAGACACGACCGCGACCATTTTCCGAAAAAGGAAATTTTGGGTTTCGCGATTTCGCGAACCCTAGCATCGAGTTCCTTGATTTTTCGACCCCCCGAATGCCGAAAAGTTGAAATGCCGAAATAGGCTCAATGATGGTTTGCCCCTGGCCAAACCTCGGTCCATGTGACCACTTTCCCCATGACCATAGCCCACACACGTCACGTTTCGCGACTTCGGGGTTTTCAACACTCTGTGCCCCGCTCCTTGTCTTCGGGATCCTCGAAATGCAGAACCCCGAAATGTCGAAATGGCCGAAATATGAGACCGCAGCCCCACTCCAACAATACAAACGTTTCACGACTTGAGGAGTTTCAATGCAAAGCGCCCTAGTTCCTTGTCCTCCGAACCCCCAAAATGACGAAATGTCGATCTCCAAAATGTCGAAATGCTGAAATGGGTTTAACGGATTTTGGTCCTCCCTTAGCCTCCAAATTTTTTTGGGTTTTTGCATTTCGGGATTTCGCGGTTCTGGCGGAAACAATTCTTGACCCTTCGAACTCCTGGTATCCGAAATACCGAAGTATTGAACCCCAAAATGCCGAAATTCCACTTCAAAGCTAGGATCAACGGCTATGAGCCTCCCTTGATCTGACAGCTTGGATCTTTTCAGGATTTCATGGGTCAAGAGTCCCAAACTCTTACCCTTTACATCCCCAGTAGAAAAAATGCTGAAATCTCATTTCGGGGATTTCCCCGAAACCTTGACCGTGTGCACTTTTCAGGACTTTGGAATTCATGATTTCACGAATCCGCTGCGACCAATTCTTGGTCCTTCAACTTCCTGTGTCCCAAAACTCTGATGGGCCCGAATCTCTGCCACGTACCCTCCTATTGGATGGTCAATATGCTTTCGGGACTTTGACAAGTCCTTCCCTTTGCATATACGAGGGTTAAACCACGTGCACCTTCTCTTGGATCCGATGGCTATTGACTCCCTGCACTAGATCTGATGGACCAGACTTGTTTTCCTTCCATTGCACTTTGCTGTTGTTGCCTAGACACAAACTCAACAGTCCAGATCTTCTCCTATCTAGCTGACCTAACGACAACTGTAGCTCCCTCCTAAGCTTACGCTTTCTTCCTTCTCCTTGGAATATTTTCGATGCTCCAAAGGCCTCGACCTTTTCTTCCTTTGCGAAGCCTGTAACTTTGGCTCCTGCCTGTGTTCTAAGGACCCTGTCCTTCCTGAGCTTTTTCGACTATGAAACCTCGAAAGGTTCCTCGACTTATACACTCCTCTCAGTTATTGCCCTGTGCACGAAGGCACTTTTCCTCCCGAGCTTCTAAACTTGAGACAAGTTCACTCTGAGGACACTCCTTGCACTTTCCTTGCTCGATCCAATCCTTGTAGAACTTCTGCACACAACTGTGCTATCCGTCCTAAGCTTATCCTGCTTGAACCTCTAAATGTCTCTTCCCCTTTCTCTCCTTGAAAGGATATAAGTGCCCTCTGGCAACTTATGCTCAAGCGCTCCTTGTTGGGCCTGCAGGGTGTTTAGGAACCCTGTGAAGGTCTCCTCCTGTGAAACTTCAGTTATCTCTGAACTCAGAATAAAGTTCCTTCTATGCACTTTGTGTACTCGCTCGATGCCCTCCCGATAGATCTCTACAAAACCTACAATGGTTCTGTCTTCCTAACGAACTCGAAATAGAGTTCTCTCTCCAATGCATCCAGTGCATTTTCTCAATGCCCTCTTGGCAGAGCTTCCACATAATTCTCAGTAATTTTGTCTTCTCTGTGCTTTCTATGCACCTGCTCAATGCCCTCCTGGCAGAGCTTCTACAGAATCCCTCAATGATTCTGGTATTTCCTATGCTCTCTTTTGCACAATCTTACCTCCAAGGTATTCAACAACCTTGAGGATTCTCCTTGAGTCAGTGACTTCCTCTGGTGTGCCCTCCTAGCATGTCTCTATCTGAAATTCTGTAGAACTCAAAAGTGCACTCCTTGCACTGGCTTATAGAACCCGCAGTATTTTGTCATGCAACCTCTTACATGAAGCCTCAAAGAACCCAAACCTGGAATCAAAGAATTCACAGACAACAAATTCTGTCTATCCCTACAAATGCATACCTAACATACATCTACAACATATCATCAACACATAAAGACATTCGTTCATGAACTCACAAACACATGAACAACAACATGTAGGAAAAACTACTCTGTTTGTATTAATCAAGAATTCTTGATTACAATGTGTTCGAGCTCGGACTGCAACAGAGTCTCGGCTCTCTTCTCTTCCTCTAAAAACTTACTACTAGATACAAAGAAGATCTTTTTTTACAAAGAGGGGCTCATCAAGATCTTCCCTCCAAGCTGCCTACTCTCATTAATTTACATTCAATTATATTGAATGGTTGTCTAGTCTAAATCGGATCTAGATCTCAGCCTTACAACCTATTTAAGGCAACCTTTTCTAAAGCCTGCACATATGCATGGATTTTTGGCTCTACCATCCTTACAATCATTTAATACAATTTCAAAATTTGAAAATCGAGAAGGCTAGGCCTCTCTCTCCCATCGAATGCGCGCTTTGATGTGTTGGCTAGATGGCGCGCTGCTGGCTTGGAGCGATGCTCCTACATCATATGCTGAGAACCTAAACATAGAATATGTTGATGTCTGGACTAGATTTTTTGTCCAGAGCTTGGATGGGCATGTTACGAAGTGGTTCAAAGAGTTTCCTGCTGGTTCTATAGATGGAATAGAAGAGTTGGATGATGTCTTTTTGAAACATTGGGGATATAGGAGAGATTTCTTGTACTATATCATGGAATTTGGAAACCTTATAAAAGAAAATGGTGAATCTGTATCTGATTTCACTAAGAGATTCAACAAAGTGTATACTAAAATCTCTGCAGAAGTCAAAGCTACAGAGACCTCTGCCCAAATCACTTATGCCAACTCATTTGATTCTGAATTTTGTTTTATACTAAGAGAAAGAAGGCCTGGTACACTTTCCTTAATGCAAGATGCTTCTCTAGAAGTTGAATCAAATATCTTAGCTTCTCATAAGTTGAAGGGAGGCGTTGATAGAAAAAGGCAAAAATAAGAAGCATCTTCTTCGTCAATTCCAAATCCTAAGATGGACAAATTGGCTAAGATGCTAGGATCATTAACCTTAGAAATGTCCAAGCTTAAAATTGAGAATAAACAACCTACCAAAGGGAAGGGTTCTTATGAATGCCCTCAAAGAAATCCAAATCAGAATTCTACAGAAGATCAGAGGGTAAAAGCTCCTCTTCAAAATATTGTGATGGAGGATGACAAAGATGATTGTCAAGAAGAAGAAGAAGATAATAGTAACTGTGTTGGAGATGATGTAGGAAAATATTATTTGACATAGCATGATTATGAAGAGGCATTAATCACTGAACATATAAATGAGAATTCTGTTGATAATGGTGTTTTCCAAACCGATGAAGGGAACAAATATAATTTGATATCTAAGTCAAATACTGTCAAGAAGAGTGCATCAACTCCTCCTTCAAAGAAAACTTCTCCCCCTACCAAGCAACAAACTCAAAAAGAGCATGTTCTTGATGACCATCCAATTATTTTGAAAACCCCTCCAAAGGAAAATACACCAACTCCTCCTCCTAAGAATACGGTTGCCCCCCGCCCAAGCAACAAGTTCAAAAAAATCAGATTTCTGATGAGCAACAGAGTGTTTTGAAAGATCCTTCAAATGAGGTAAGGCCTTCTGATAAAGCCTGAAGATGAGATACAAAAAATCAAAATTCCCATCCCTTTGATTGAGTTAATGAAGAATGAATCATTTAAGAAAGATATCCTCAAGACTCTTGAGCCTAAGTCCGTATCTCCTTCTACTAATATTCTAAATATATATGATGACAAGCCCACCATTGTCTTAGGACAAATGGTAGAGGATAGAGATGAAAGTTGTCCACCTTTTTATGTCTCTCTGAACATTCATGAAAAAACACTGCATAACTGCCTGCTTGACTCTGGAGCCTCTCACAATCTGATGCCAAAGGCAGTCATGGATGAGCTTGGATTATATATTACTAAAACTTATCATGATATTTTATCATTTGACTCTAAAAAAGTTAAATGTCTTGGGATGATCAAGGACTTGGCAGTAACTTTAACTCAAGCACCTATGAAAACTATGGTCATGGATATAGTTGTAGCAGACATTCCACCCAAATTTGGATGTTTTTTGTCAATATCATGGATGAAGAGGTTAGGAGGAACTCTTCAAATGGACCTTTCATATGATACTATTCCTATTTTTGGAGTAAACAAGAGACTTTACAAAGAGTTGCAACTTGCTTACATTATCAGTGAAGAACAAAATCCAGCCAACCATCCTATTTATTCAGTTGACACAGGTATGGGATCTTGCATCTTACAGTTCGATGATTCGCTATCGGATTCATTATTGCTTAAGAAGCCTGCAGTTCAGTCCACATAAGTAGCAGAAGATGACCTTTGTACCATGTTCTTTGATGGAGCTTGTATTAGAGAATCAACTGGAGCAAGGATAGTATTCATGTCACCTTCAAAAGAAACTACTCACTTGTCTTTTAAACTTGATTTTAAGGTGACTAACAACATTGCAGAGTATGAGGCATTGCTCCTAGGATTAGATGCAGCCAAGGAGATGAAGATTCAGAAATTGCAGGTATTTGGAGATGCAGATTTAATAATTCAGTAGGTGAACAAATCCTTTCAGGCCAAACATGTTAGGCTAAAAGCCTATAGGGATTAAGTGCTAAAGATGATTGTTGCCTTTATAGATTTCAAGATTTCATATGTATCTAGAGATATGAATGAATTGGTTGATTCATTGGTTGTTTCAGCCTATGCTTTTATACCTCCTCTACCCCCCAAATTGAATTATGAAATCCAAGTGAGGTATAGGCCCTCTCTCCCTGACAATGTGAAGTTTTGGAAAGTATTTGAAGATGATGCAAAGTTGACTAGATTTCTTGGAGTGATTGATGAATTTGCATATCTACAAATTGATTTGGAAAATGAACATGATGAAATAACAGAGAAACCTAAGTTCAAAAGTAAGATTGGAGCACATGAAATTGTTCAATTGTCCACCAACTGAATTCCTAAAGGTTTGGTCCCTTTAGAGAGACTTTTTGATCATAATGACATTGTCGTTAAAATAGAAAAGAAAGAGGAAGATTATGATGTGTTTTAGTTTAATGTAGCAAATGAAAAAAACCCTAAGTATGTTAATCTAGCTTCTCATTTGACTGATAAACAAAAATCTGAATATGGTGAGTTGTTAAAGGAGTTTTTTGATATATTTGCATGGAAGTATAGTGATTTGAAGACATACAATACAAAGATTATTCAACATAAAACTCCTTTGAACAAAGACACAAAACCTTTCAGACATAAACTTAGATCATTCAGTCCAATGTTGTTGCCTACTATGGAGAAGGAAATAAAAAAAATGCTGGATGCCAAGATCATCATCCCTCTTAGATACTCTGAATGGATTGCCAACCTTGTTCTTGTTAGAAAGAAAAATGGTGAGATTAGACTCTGTGTAGACTTCAGGAATCTAAACAAATGCTCTAGAAAAGATAATTGCCCATTGCCTAAGATGGAACATATTCTGTAGAAAGTTTCAGGAGTTAGTGTCATGTCATTAATTGATGGTTTCTTAGGGTATAACCAAATTGAAGTCCATCAAGATGATAGGGGAAATACAACATTTAATACACCATGGGGTACATTTATGTATGAAAAAATTCCATTTGGACTGATGAATGCAGGAGAAACATTCCAGAGGGTAATATATATTGCATTCATGGGGGAAAAAAACATATTTGTCTTAATTTATCTTTATGATATCATAGTTTTTTCATATAGCCATGACGATCACTTGCATCATCTAAGAAATACTTTTTTGAAATGTAGAACATATGGTATTTCTTTAAATCCCAAGAAATCCCATTTTGCACTCAGAGAAGGCAAGTTACTTGGGCATATTGTTTCTGCAGATGGAGTGAAGATCGATCCAGGAAGAGTAGAGGCAATTCAGAAATTGTCTCTCCTAAGATCCAAGAAAGATATCCAATCTTTTCTTGGAACCATAAATTTCATCAGGAGGTTTATTGCAAATTTTGCTGAGCTTACCAAATATATCACATGTATGTTGAAAAAAGATTCTGAAGTAAAGTGGACAGAAGAAGCCAAACATTCTTTTGAATCTATCAAAAAAGCTATTATGACTTCCCCTGTCTTAATTAGCCCAAATTTTGATAAAGACTTTTATATTTTCTCATTTGCCTCTATGATACAATTGCAACAATGTTGTTACAGAAGAATGAATATGGGCATGAACAACCAGTAGCATTTTATAGCAAAGTTTTGAGGGATTCTGAAATTAAGCATACCCCAATTGAAAAACAGGTCTATGCACTAATCAAGTCACTCAAAGTTTTTAGGATATATATACTATAGGCCAAGGTAATAGCATATGTACCCTCAAGTTCTATGAAAGATGTCCTTTTTCAGCCTGACATTGATGGTAAGAGGAGCAAGTGGATAGCTAAAATGATTGAATTTGATATAGAGATCAAGCCAATAAAACTTATCAGAGGCCAAGGACTTGCCAAACTCCTTGCACAAGACAATTGTAGAATGCTAGAGATAAATTTTGTTGGGGTAAATGCATAAAGTGATCAACATCAAATTTCAGTAGAAAAACTCAACTATGATTCAAAGGTATCCTCTCACTTGGAAGATTGTGAATGGTACAGTCATATAATTTATTTTTTGCAGAATTTGATAGCTCCACCAGACATGAGCAAGACACAAGTGAGATCTTTGAAGCTTAAGGCCATCAAATTCTGCATAAGTGACAAGAAGTTGATCTGGAAAGATCCATCAGGGGTACTCTTGAGATGCATTAACAAGGTAGAATCAGTTCAAACAATGAACAAATTTCATAGCAGTGAATGTGGAGGACACCATTACTGGAAAACCACTGCTCATAAAATTTTGAGAGCTGGCTACTATTGGCCTTGTTTATTTTCCGATGTATGTGCGTTTGTCAAATCATGTGATAAATGCCAGAGGTTTTCAGGTAAGCAACAGTTGAAATCTATGCCCCTTAAACTTATTATGGTTACAGGTCCCTTCCAACAATGGGGGTTAGATTTCATTGGAGAAATGCATCCACCTTCTAGCAATCAACAAAGATGGATTCTTTTTGCTACCGATTACTTCACGAAATGGATTGAAGCCATTCCCACGAGGAATGCCAATCATACAGTAATCATTAATTTTCTATATGATCATATTTTTTCTAGGCTTGGCTGTCCCAAAAGACTTGTTACAGACAATGCATCAACATTCAATGATAAATCCTTGGTAAAGTTGTGTGAGGACATGGGAATCCAGCTAGTTCATTCTACAACCTATTATCCACAAGGAAATGGCCTTGCCGAGTCTTCAAATAAAAGTCTGATAAGAATTGTTAAAAAATTACTAGAGTAGAATCAAAGGAGTTGGGACTCTAAATTAAAGTTCACTTTATGGGCCGATAGAGTAACAAATAAGAAGTCTATTGATACATCTCCTTTCAAGCTAGTTTATGGCACAAAAGTGGTTTTTCCAATCCAACTCGCGTTACCAGTACCAGATTTCTTCAGGAGGTGGATTCCAAGCCAAATGATCTTACTAGGAGGATTTTTCATTTGGTTGAATTACAGCAAACCAGAGAATAGTTGGTTGAAAAGATTGAATTGCATTGGAGAAAGATGAAGGACACTTTTGATAGAAAGGTGAAGGAAGATATTTTTAAAGCAGGGGATCTAGTTTTGAAATGGGATGTAGCAAGGCAGGAAAAGGGTAAACATGGAAAGTTTGATGCTCTCTAGACAGGTCAATTTATTATATCATCAGTGCAACAAAACAACACTTTTGTTCTCCGAAATATGGAAGGTGATGAAGTCACGGGTGGCCCATTCAATGGACGTTTTCTCAAACTCTATTTTTATTGAGGCTTTCTCAAGCCTTACTCTATTGTAATTTTTTTTTTTTTAGTTTCAGGTTTTCTTTTTCAGTCTATGTGTTAAAATAACTCCATGCCCAATGGACTACTGAGTCAGTCAGTTTTGAGTCTTAGGTGATAGGAAAGGCTACATAATCAATAAGGTTCTTGAAACCTCACAGGGAGGCTTTCATCCCTAGAAGGAGCCATATGTTATCTCCTTAAATAACACAGTCAATTTTGTTGATTTAGGTGATAGGAAGTCATTGAAAAATGCAGTTCTAAATCTTTCAAGGTTCATTTTTGAGAACCTTACGTTTGTAATAAAGTTTTGAAAAATTCAGATTTGATTTTTATTTTAAAAATTTCAAAACACAGGTTTTGGTGGCATAAAACCAAAATTCGGGGCTATTTAGCCACCGAAAGCACAGGATCTTGGAAACAATCAGCACATCCTTTCACGCACCAAAACCGTTGGGTTGATGTGTTATGATTGCAATTAATCGTCGAAAAGACAGAAAGAAAATCGTTTGAAGACTTGGATCTCATCCCGACATGATACATTGAATATTTTTAAACTTCTGTTTCATTAAAGCACGCGGTTGTGTACATTCCCATCATTCAAGTTTACCAAACCATGATGACTTCAAATCTTTCACGTTCCTTGTAATCAGGGTCTTTTCTTAGTGCATATCTCACATTTTTCATTTCTGTCTCAGCTAAGCCAAATCTCCCTAATTTTGTGCTGAGCATTCTCCCTCCAAGCCCGAATTTCCAATTGCAGATGTACAAGAGCATTCCGGCAAATGAATAAAGGAGGACCAGCTCTGAGAAAAGAACTTGATCATATTCGATACCTGGAATCACACCCAGATGTGTGTCAACTCTTCAAGGACACTGGTTGCTACAATTTTTGTGCAAAATTACAGATCTCTCACCAACAGGTAGCGAAAGCTTTTTCTATGACTTTTGATGGAAGAAAAGCAGTCATTGGTAAAGAAAAATTCCAAGTGGATGAAGACCTCATAGCTGAAGTCAAAAAAGATGTTGAATTTAGGTCATACCTGAAACCAGAACACAAATGTTTGGTATGGAAGAAAGACATTCCTATGCCTTTTCTTGAAGAGAAATGGAAATATTTATTGAAAGACATATTTGTTTATGTAACTTGTGAAGGTAGATACAATAGGGTTATGATCTATCATTTTAAACTCATGAACCATTTCACTGGTAGAATCCCACTCAATCTGCCTTATTATCTCCACAGAAGCTTAACTAAGATGTCTCATCAGGTCAAGGCTAATCCAAACAAGGTTGCAGGTAGGTTATCTCATTATGGTTTTATTAAACTTTTGGTTTATGAGCTATTGCAGAGAAGGAGAAAGGAATGGAATTACTTCTTATTCTAGAACAATTTTCACACTGATGTACAACTAGAGGATAAGAATATTCCTTCTTCAAAGAATTCTTCTAATCCCAAAAGTGAAAATAGGAGGAGAAGATCCATCTCTCCAGTTCCAGTTGATCAACCCTCTCCATCTTCTAAGCATAAAAAAAACTAAGAAGAAACTGGATTTTAGCAGTGAGACAGAGAAGGCAGAAGAACCTCCAGTGGACAAGGGGATTCTCAATCTCCCTTATACAAACTCGGAGGAGGAAGAGGACTAGGTTGAAACAGGGCATGAAGATCTGGCTACCACATGGCATGAAGATACATTGTATGTAAATCCATTCACAACAAGGTATGAAGATCTTGCATCACCTACACCCAAAGAAGAACAAGAGATGCAAGTTGCAGATGCCTGATCTAGCAGAAAAGTAAAGTAGAGCAAATCAAAGGAAATTAGGAAACTTAAAAAGAAGTTATCTCAGGAAGAAGTGCTAGAAAGAGTAATTAAAACCAGATACAAAACTTTGTCAAAGAATTTTGCAGAAAGCAGTTCGACCTTAGAATAATTGGCACATGAAAGCATAAAGGAAAAGAAAAAGAAGAAGAAGATTGTAAAAGACTACAACAACTTATGGAGAGTAGCTATGCACTTGAAGAAAAAGGTCAGGGCTTTAAGGTTGTGAACTATGTCTTCAAGACCCCCATCTAAACCATATGCTACTCTTGACACCCTAGCAGAAGTAGCCATTCATTACAATAATCCAGAGGCAACCAACAATCCTACAACCATTCTAGAACTTGAGCAAGGTGAAAATGCTTCAGAAGATCATTCCTAAGGTTTTTTAAAGTTAAGCCAAAAGGTATTATGCAATTTTGTTTAAAACAAAACTTTCGGTGACCTAGGCGAACATTTGAACTGTTCATTAGCCACTGAAAGTGGAGCTTTTGGTAGCTAACTGGCCCAAGTTTTGTCTGTTGTAGCCACCGAAAGCACTCACAGGGCAGAGAGGTATTATTTTTGCACATATCCAAGTTTTTCTTATCCAAATGCCTCAAGGACAGTCCCAATTGATAGATAATAATTAAAGGCATCCTTATCAAGAGTTTGTTTTGATTTTGGAGACGCCCAACAAGGTGGAAAGGTTAAATTGGTTACCTATTTTCTGGGAAAACATTGTTTTGTTGCTAACAGGTGGCAATTTCAAATTATCTTGTATCTCAAGAAGATCTATCAGCCTTAGAAGGCTTATTACACCCGTCGAAGACTTTAAGGGACATGAATATCACTTGAGATAAGAGGTTGACATATTTTATAAGATCTCTGCCTATTTTTTGGGTCAGTTATTGACTGTCTATTTTTAGTAGGCTTGATCCAGTATTTCAGGATCTGGAGAATTTGATATAAAGGATATAAAGACAAAAAATTTTGATAAACCAAGGGTTCAAATTTGAGTTCTAAACTATATTGCTATTGTGATAAAGACACTTTCTTTAATATATTCATTCTGCAAGCTTCTTTCATTGTTATTGTCAAACTTTCTTTTCATCTCTGTTCTATTCCTATGAGTTGAAATGATTTCTTTGTCTCTGTTTAATGTCCTATGGTGACTATCATCTTACCTTTTATTATTAAGAAAGGATCATAATCATTCATTGCTAGTTTGTTGACCCATCATATATTTTGTTTTATGTATGTTTTGGTTAATTGATTAGTTTCTTATCCATTTGATTCACAACCTATCTGATAATAGCTCTTGAAGGCCTTGTACTCTTTGAATATACCAAGATTGTCTTGAGGATACAATCCAGTGAGTTATATATTCATCTTGATCCAATCATTACCCATCATTGAGTGAACCATTGCAAGATTAGTTAAGTTACCAGGCATCTCTGAGATACAACCTAAGAGAGTTTCCTAGAGTGATAACAGGTTCCTTTTTCATATAACCTTTACAAGTGCAAAAAAGTGATAAAATTATACTCGGTCACATTCTCATGTATTTACGAGCACGAGAAAGAACAAAGACTAAGCTCAATAACTTATTCTCATGTATTTACGAGCACGAGAAAGAACAAAGACTAAGCTCGATAAATTGTTCCGATGTATTTACAAGCACCAGAAAGAACACAAACTAAGGTCGTTATAGAAAAAGACTACTACATTACGATGGGAACGACCTTCGAACGTGAATCACTCCTAGCAACATGTCTCTCTAGAGGTATTTTTCCCCGCACTTCCTTAGCATAAGTTGGTGGTTTTTCTCTAGTATGATGTCTAGAGGCTGGAGACCTGCCCCCCAAGCATCGTTTCCTATGGTGACTCTTCTTCTTTCCTCATTTAGGTTTCTGGTTACTAATGGAAACATTTTCACTAAGAGGAGGAAAATAAGGTTCAAGTACTCGATCCAGAGTGAGAATTGATCGTAAAGGAGGGGGGTTTCTTTCATTTTTTAATGAGCTTGGCAGAGACAATGAACTATGATTTTCGAGACCAGGTACTACCAACAGACGAGATGAATCAAAGGATTGTCTTACCTGATTCAAAATCATGTTTAAGGTGGAAACATGTGTGGTGGGAGGAGCATGAAAAGGAAAAACCCCCATGAGAGAGGAATCCTTGAGAAGACCTACACCTACACTCTCAAAGTTATTTTTGCCTAGAAAAGGGACATTATTTTTTGTGACATTGTTGAGATATGGAGTTGTATACTCAAGTTGGTCAATAGTGATATTATTTCCTTGATGGGGAAATCGTAAGATAAAAAACACCAAATATGCGATGAAATTCATTACATATAACCAACTATGACCATGCAAAAAATTGTAATCCAGGGGCATGTCGACTACTTCGATATCAAATGAAACAGTCTTACCCTTCAAAGTTACAACAAAATATTGCAAGATTTCGTGAGGTTGGAAACCATGTCCATCAAACCCTTTCAGGGTGGTAGGGGACAGAGTAAGTGTAGGAGAACCAAGGGCTCTCCAACAAGGAAAATACATGACACAAGTTGAGGCTCCCTCATCCAAAACAATACGATTGATGACATTCTTTCCACCAACCAAAACTTGAATTTGGAATGCTAAGTGGTGGGATACTCTCTCTTTACAAAAATCTAGATTAAATGTAATCAGGTTTGACTCCTCATAATACATGGCTTCAATGGCTGACAACAGGGTTCTACATTTATTTGGACAGTGTTGTATAACTTTGATGGTTGACATAGGGCAAGGTGCTTGCACCAAATATTCAACGATGTTGTAGTTTTGGGTAGCGCAGGAATTTGGATTAAATGTCGTTTTTCAAATTACTCTCTTGGGAAGGTGCAATGCTGCATAAAAATTTGACTTCTCAATCTGAAGAGGATTGGGATATGGAGGAGGAGTGGAGTTAGAAGGCTGTTCGAAAACCTTCCCTTTAGTTTTATCACCTGGAGGAGTGCCATAGGTATTTGCATGAGTTGTGACATTAACTGTCTTAAACATGTAAACCTCATAGGCGCTTGTGGAAGAATACCCATGGTGGGAATGACTTGGGTCACCTCCTCGTTGAGGGACATGGTTATGTGAAACCAAATGTTGTTGTTGAACCGTTTGGGAGGTACCCTTCATATATTTGGCAACAACCTCACGATGAGGGAAGTCTTTCATGTAGTGGTCTTCCTCACAAATCATACAAGGAGATTTAGGTTTCCTTGTCAGTTCAATATCAAAAGTCTTAGGATTATCCTTCTTGTTAGAAGGTTTCTTATATTTCCCCTTGTTTTTCTTCTTGCCTCTTGGTTGCTGAGATGAAGTGGATTGGACGACATTCACCTCGGAGTTTTGAGCAGGAGTGGAAGTAGTTATGGTGTTTGGAATGGAACTAGATTCTGGAGCAGGTCTTGATAGATCATTCGATGGACGAGGATAATTAGGGATCATATCATAAAGTGTGTCGGAATGGGAGTAAACCAAGTCCAAATACTACACATAGATGAAACCTTCTCTTCAGTAACTATGTTTCCCATAGCAACATCGCGGGCGATGGGAGGCAAGAGTGACTTTGTAAACCAATCTGCAAGTAGTTGGTCAGGAATTGGAGCTTTAATCAACCGTCTCCATCGTCTCCAATCATGAATATGATTAGAGATGTGGGTGGAATAGGATTGTCAGAGAGAGGTCAAAATTTATGTACTACTCTCGTACTGTATAGGAAAATGAAAATGCATTAGGAAATCCATGGCAAGAGAGTTAAAGTCGAAAAAAGAGTTACGCGATAGTTCAATGTAACATTTTGTTTCCACACCTATAAGTGTTCTCTGAAAAAGTCTAAGACGAATGGAATTGTCCATCAAAGAGTTGGAAGAATACCAAAAGTGGAAATTCATAACATGATTGTTAGGATCTTCCCTAGTTTTTTCGTCCAATTTCGGAATGTCGAACGATAATTTGGCAGGGTTGGCGGGCCAAAATGGGGCATGAAGGATGGGATCATTTGTTAAATGCAACAAATATGATAGATATAATGTATCCAAGAATGATAGTTGTCAGTTAAATTATTGATACTGATGATAACCATATTCCGTGGGAAAACCATTAGGACCGTATCCAGGTTGTGGCGAGGTGACAAAAATAGATGGTCCTTCCATATAAAGTGGTTGTCCAGGTTGTTCACATATGTAAGGTGGTTGTGATGCTTGTCCACTCGTGTACTGTGATTGGACATATGGACCTCCTACATACTGCATTTGAACTGTTATTCCCCCTATGTATGGCAGTGGAAGGGACTGCATCATGAAATCCATGGCAAGAGAGTTAAAGTCGACAAAAGAGTTACGCGACAGTTCATTGTAACATTTTGTTGCCACACCTATAAGTGTTCTCTGAAAAATTGTAAGACTAATGGAATCGTCCATCAAAGAGTTGGAAGAATACCAAAAGTGGAAATTCATAACATGATTGTTAGGATCTTCCCTAGGTTTTTCATCCAATTTCAGAATGTCGAACGATAATTTGGCAGGGTTGGCGGGCCAAAATGGGGCATGAAGGATGGGATCATTTGTTAAATGCCACAAATATGATAGATATAATGTATCCAAGAACGATAGTTTTTGGTTAGGTTGTTGATACTGATGATAACCATATTCCATGGGAAAACCATTAGGACCGTATCTAGGTTGTGGCGAGGTGACAAAACTAGGTGGTCCTCCCATATAAAGTGTTTGTCCAGGTTGTCCACCTATGTAAGGTGGTTGTCATGCTTGTCCACTCGTGTACTATGATTGAATAGATGGACCTCCTACATACTGCAGTTGACTTGTTATTCCCCCTATTTATGGCGGTGGAAGGGAATGTTGCGTTTGAATCGTGGGGTTTACAGATTGATAGGGCATAGTTCCTTGTGTAGGAATACTTGCCGGATTGGGTTGATTCCACAAAGGATTCACAAATTATGGATATGGATGTCCAGGATACATACCAATGGTAGTAGGGATAGAAGGACTTGCAAGAGTGTTTTTTCCCCATGCTTGTTGATGTTGCAACCATGTAGGTTTCCCCCTAGTAAAACATTTCCCTACAATTGAAGGTTTCCCCCTTGTAAAACGTTTCCTTGCAACTGAAGGTTGCCGCCTAGTTGAAGGTTGGCCTCCCATTGAAGATTTTCCTCCAATATAGGGATTACTAATTTGTGATGTGTGATATGGGGGTTGATTAGCTTGTCTAATCGTGGTTGTGTGAAAGACTTGAATATTGGTCATTCGACCGATGGGATGACCAAGTAAAGCACTTGGTGTGTGCATGTGTGGAAAAAATGAAGCAAGAATATTACCTGACTCATGTGCAAGAGGCGATGAATGCATAAGTGGTTGAGTCAAGGTCATCGATGTTTCTAGTAAAGAATAAACACAAACATTATCAACTATGGGAGTTGTGGAAAAAAATTAATTCCCAAGTCCTTCAGGAAAACCAAAAATTGGTGGGCTCATGCCAAAGGATGGTGTAGTGGTTGAACCAGGTGGTAAATAGTAAGAAGAAAAGGAATCAACGTATATCGTGTATGGTGGATAAAAGAGTGGTTAGCCAAGTGGATCAGTAAATGAAGGATTCACAAAATATCCCAAGCTTTATACGAAGGTTGGGACAATTTCTTCAACGTGATGGTCACTTCCAGGAGCGACACTCCCAGTTTCAGAAGTGTGATTTGTGATCACTGCTTCGTAAGAAATATTATATTGTGGTTCCTAAGTGTCAGGTTCCATACCTTGTATACTGTGAAAAATTTGATCCTAATGACGACTATTAAAAATAAAGAAACACATTCCTATGAAAACTAAAATCAATCAACCAAGCAACAACAGATTTAAGGATCTTCTGAAGACAAGATATCAAGATGCCAATGAAGAAGTGAGAAGTAGTTACCCTGACCTCCACATAACATCCCTTCTTGGTGTAAGTAGCCCTTGCTTTTGTGGGATCACCCTCCAAGGGTACTGAGAGTGTGATATGACATCTGCCCTAGGTACCATGGGAATCCCCCCACAATCACCTCTGTATGTACCTAGGAAAGGCCACTAAGGGTACCGACTCGCAGTCAACCTCCGGGGGAGGGGGTATAGTTGACAATCAGGACCAAACGTATGGGCAGGCTATCAAAGTCTGAAGCTTTTCAAGAGAACTGAAGACAAGTGGGCCGATAGGACTCCAGAGGACCCCGAACGGATTCAAAGTTCACAAAGCACTGAGACCAAATTAAACCAGTGGTTTCTCAAGAACAACCCCCATTATATGATATTTCCACTATGATTGGTTAATCTTTGGAGGGGTAATCTCTATTGTTCGCCCGCACGAGACCTCATGTTTATCCCTTGTGTGAGAGGGGGTTCTCGGCTATGCTTATACGAAAGTTGGATTTATACGCTCTTTATGTTATACAGTCTCTTTAGTAGTATTGGAAAATTTACTCAATTCACCTAGTCCAAAGACCTTAATCCTAAGCTATTGTTGGTGTGCTAAAAACAAAAAATATTCGAGTTGATTTTATTAGCGCGTGGTTGATTTTAATGGATTTTAACTCAAAGGGTTCACGGATATGAAACTGATGATGTGTAAGAGACTCGACTCCAAAATAATACAAAAGAATGATATCAAGTTCTTTCTTTCGATGAATTCTACGTACAAGAAGGAGAAGAGTTATATTCTTCTTAATACAAGAAAGCACTCAAAACAATGCAACTTTCAATTTATGGGATCAATATGATGCCAAAATACCAAGAAAATGTTTCCTAAAAACAAAATGCACATGCAAAACTAACTCTTTTTCCAAACATAAACCAAAGAAAACTTCCTAACGAATGAAAAATTTCTTAGTTTGATTAACTATGAAAAGAGATATGCAAAATTTTCACTTCTTAACTTTCAAATGAAAGAGATCTAAGTTTAAAATAAAGAACTACAAGGAAAAAATAAATCAAACAAAGTGCATTCAAAGTGACGAGAAATGAAATAAAACAAGTAGGAGATAACCCGTTCAATCAAGAACTCAATGATTCAAAAGAGAAAGAAGACAAACACTCATGAAAATCCTCAAACGATGAGAAACAAGAAACATAAATCAAGCTATTTTGTCAGTCCTAATCATCCAAAAAAGAGAGATGTTTCAAATGACGACAAGAAGGTTCAATACCAAGCAACTTTTGCAAACCTTAGTTGATAAACAATCCTAAGTAGTCAAGCAATCTAAAATATTTACGAGATGAAGATCAGATAAAATCAAAAGGAAAAGAGAACCAAGGGATCATGTTAACCCAAGGGGATCACAAGTAAGAGAAAATTTGCAAACTCAAAGGATAAAAAAAAATGAATGACAAATGGCCAACTCTTATAAAAACAAAGTCAAGAGTATTCAAAGGTATTTATGCAAAAATATCCTCAGGATTAGACTGAGAAAAAGTGAACAGAAAGGGGCAGAAAAACCCAGAAAAAGGAGATCAACGCTCCTGCTTCCAAGGGGACAGAGTGCTACAATGATTTAGTATACACTACAGGGGAGCATTGATAATATATCAATGCTCTGGTATACATAATAGAGGAGTGCTACCCTTCCCAAAAAATTAGAAATAAAAGGCTAAAAACTCAGAAAACTTTGCCAGAGACTCTGTTAAATCTTCAATGAAGAAGAGAGAAAGAGAAGTAGATCAGAAAAAAAAAAACAAATAATATATAAAGGTGGTAAAAATATCAGATGATCCAAGGAAATAGAAGCCAATGTCCTTCCCCAGTAGAGTCGCCAATATATGTTACAGAATAATTCCCTTGCGGACATGTGAATTTTCCCTTGGAGTACAAACCCCTAATACCAAGAAAGAAAACACAAGTGGACACTAACATCCCTTTGAATTTAGTTTAACTAATTAGAAAGAGAGAGAGAGGGAGAAAATGTGTGATGCACCTAGTTTTGAAGTTTGTCCTCACTACTTTCAATCTGATCTTGATATCCAAACTCCTTTGCACAACTTGATACCTTTAATCCAATAAACAATAAAGAGAAACAAAGAACTCCTACTCTACAAGATTAGATCAAACAAATTCATCTACAAAGATTGAAGGAACAATAGAAAAGCAGATGCAAGAATCCACAAGCTTGAAGGAAATAGGCCAAGTATATTAAAATGAGAACCCAAAGAGAATACTTACAAACATGGATGATGATGCATCATTCCTCCAAGCTCCCCTCATCCAACCCTTGCACGATACTACCAAGATCATAAGTTTGGCATCCAAAATATTCCTCCCTTCTCCATGTAAACCCCACATTATATAGGACTTGAAGGCTTAACCACCATGGAGAAGATCACTCACTAGATCCACTAAAATGGGATCTCCAAGATTTTTAGGGAGAAAATATCTCTCAAGGATTTTAGGGAGAAAATATTTCTCAAGGATTTTAAGGAGGAAATATCTCTCAAGATCCACCAAATTAGGATTTTTGTTTGAGAAAATATCTCAACCATCCATGAGATTCTCAACCTCTCCTTGAGATTAGGAAACTAAATGTGAGGTGGATTCTCACACTAAATTAATTTCATTTCTATGAATATTAATAAATGATTCATGTGCACATAGTATTTTGACCTTCATATAATATATTTATCCTCCACATTCACTAGGGATTGTGACAGATTTTATTTCATGGTGTCAGTGTATGTGACACTTTTATGACACTTGGGAAACTTAGGGTGAGGTACTTAAGTGTGGAATTTTGATGTGTAACAGTTGTGGAGAATGCTATGTAGATAAGAGGCATATTCAATACCATTACTCCCAAATATTTGGTTGTCTTGAAATGAATTGTAGGCTAAAGAACAATCAAAAACACAATATGAAGGAGAATTTCGCTCAAGATGAAGGGGAGAATTCCAATGTATCTAATATATTTCATTTCCATATGGGAGAGAAATTCAAAAATTATGTTTCATTGCTTGATTTTGGTTGCTCCAATCATATGACAAGCAACAAGGATTTTTTGGTAAAAATTAATGAAACAACAAAAAGTCAAGTAAAGCTTTGAGATGATAAGGCAATTGTAACACACCCGACCCCTAAATGCTCTTTTAAGTGGTGGGGTATCATAATTTCATTTTCCTTAATTGTCTCAAATACTAACTCCGAAATTTCTATCACGCCCTACTCGTCCATCACTATCCAACCACTGCCTCCATGCTCAAATCCGAGCTTCAGACTGACATGTACACCCTTCCCTAGTTCTTCCAACGTTTATTAGTCAAAGGTCATGTGGCACCCACGTGGATCTACCTCACATGTACTGTCTCTAATATTCCTTCATCCATGGTGGAATTCCATCCACCATCTGATCCCACAACTGGATTTAATATTCTTCTAATGTATCAGACGTAGAGGAATTCGGCGCTTCGACACTTCATGCCCCTTCTCTATCTAAGTACGAGACCACCCGAAGCTCCAAACTTTCGAAGTCTTGTAAGTCTTCCACGTGGCTCCGGCCTTTGGGCTTTTGTATCTCTCTACCATACTCCTCTGCAGCCCCTAAGTCTCAGACTCCCAGAGTTCCGGTCACTTCGCCAACTACTTTGGCTAGGCATGCACTCACTAAGGGATGACATGTGGAAGGGTTGGGGGTGACACGTGTCACGTCCCAATAGGCATATAGGGTATATGATACGCAAAAATTCAAGTGAAACATGGCACATAGATTGTGGCTCCATGTCACCCTGGTGACATCGGCTTGCCATGTCACACTAGATTTACAACCTTCTAACATTTCCCAGATCTCACAGTCGAGATCCAACCACGTAGATCTAGATATCTACAACTCTCGTTACTTCATGAATTTGGCATTCAGGGGTTTATCAACACACCACTCCCCAAATTCCTGAAGTACCTAATCCCCAAAATAGAGGATATATCAACACACATCCCTGTATATCTATGTCTAAGAGGGATCTTAGAGGACCCCAAGATCTATGGTCCACATTACTTCACAGCTTCGGCCTTCGGGGGTTTTGACGTTACAACATTCATGTTATCTCGAAGTGGTCAACGTCAGGATGACTTCGTTGTATATCCGACGGCTAGGAGAGAACCCAAAGGATCCTCAGATCAATGATCCTGGTCACTTCACAACTTCGGCCTTTCATGGTTTTGGCTTCACTGCTACTCCATTTTCCTGAAGTGAAACTTTGATGAAGTACCATATGTGGGTCCCTTATCCTAAATGATCAGACAATAGGTGGGGCTCTGAATGATCTTTCTGATCTACGACTCTCCTTTACTTTGTAACTTCGGCGTTTGAGGAGTTTGGTTTAACTGCCACTCCATTTTCCCAAATCAGGACTTCGTCGAAGTACCGTATGCGGGTCCCTCTTCCTAAATGATCGGATGGTAGACGGTGCTCTGAATGATCTCCCCAAATCTATGATTCTCCTTTACTTCATAACTTTGACGTTTGGGGAGTTTGATGCTATAACATCTCCATCCTCCCGAAGTAGAACTTCGTTGAAGTTATGTCAACGTAGATCTAATGTTTGAGGAGAGCCCCGATCATCCTTGATTGATGGTTCACACTACTTCTCCATGGTATTTGGATCCTGGTTTAGGCAGTAAGCTGGGTTCATCAAACACACTAGGGAAACCGTCCATTTCCGGTCAACTTGTCGGTAACCGAATCTCTTGGTTACCTTCGGCCAATTTAGGACTAGTGAGGTCGACAATAATCTGAATTCCCAGACTTCCGGAGCTCCAAATCCAGGAAGAATTAGCCCCCTTAGGATTATCCTAAGGTTCCTAGGTGTTGGTCATATGGGTCATCCCAAACTGACCTCGTCCACTCGTATTCAAAATGAAGGTATCTACCCTTTTAGGGCTTGAACCTTGCTATTCTTTCTAAGATTTATCATGGAATGGTTAAGGACTTGGGCATGAAGTCCTAGTCACACAACAAGGAGTCTGAAAGCGATACTCTCTTTAGACGGATAGGGACATATTGACACGATATCTCCTATCTCGGTTTTCCTATAGGTTTATGTCCCAAGACACCTCAAGGATAAGCTGGGGTATACAAACTTTGAGTCAGAAGCTTAAGGTCGCAAGGAGATAAATGCATACACATATCATGACCATTCCAAATAGAGACAATTTATAGATACATATATAAACACATGCATTCATCAATTATTTCAATTCAATACACAAAGTATGAAAACACTTATTAGAACCAGAAGACATGATGCAACTGCTGGAAGGGGTGCCCATTTCCACCCAACCATAGGCTCAGTCACTCCTTATGGATTTACCATTGGCTACCCCTGAGCTAGAACACGATGCTTTGAGATTCAATATCTTCTTCTAGCTCAGCGAAAGTTAGGGATGAAGGTTACTCTCCTTCTCTCGGCTCAATAATATATAGGGATGAAGGTTACTCTCCTTCTCCTAAATCAGTCTCTATTTTCCTGCACTCTTCACAATCTTCCTCTATCCACCACGCATTCATTTCTTGCCTTTCCTAGCAAGATTTCATGTGTCCCGAATTCCCAGTCCATGGTTAGGTCTGGAAGCCTTACATATGGGTGCTTTTCCCCATCCCCTCATTAACTCTTGAGGAGGTCTTCCAACCTACCAACCTGACTGTAATTCATTCCTGGGTCAGAGGGTTGTTCTGATCCTGAGAAATTAAATCCAGCGAGGTACTGGTCTGTGAAGGTTAATAAAACCATTCCTGGTCCCCTTCACCATCTCTTTCGTAACATCTGTGGTCTCTCTTAGCACATCCCCCTTCCAACAGTCATGCAAAACTTATCCATTTTCTAGTAAATAACATAATTTACATTCATTGACCTTTTATACAAAGGTCCATCAAATCAAACATCCATACATATCGAGTTTTCCATAGTCTCTTGGCCAATATAGTTATATTTACAAATTGGAGGAAACAGGTGTGTTACAATCCCCTCCCCCTTAAAGGACCATAGTCCTCAATGTTCTATCTGTCAACGTGCTCTCTCTCTCTCTCTCTCTCTCTCTCTCTCTCTCTCTCTCTCTCTCTCTCTCTCTCTATATATATATATATATATATATATATATATATATATATAAGTAAACAAAAATGGATATGCATGTCTCATGGCATCCTCCATTTCCCACATGGCTTCACCTGGGCCAAAGTGTTTCCACTGCACCTTTACCTATGCAATGGTTTGGTTCCTGAGTGAGGTTTTCTTCCTGTCTAGTATGGATTGAGGTTCTGGCAGGAATTCTCCCTCCGGATCCACCTGAATCATAGACCAGTCAATTATATGATTAGAATCATGTACATATTTCTTCAATAATGAAATATGGAAAAAATTATGTGCCTTCAATGTGGGAAGGAGTGTTATCCTATAGGCTATAGGTCCCACTCTATCTAAGATTTCAAAGTGTCCACAATACCGGGGTGCCATCTTGGCACAAGCTCCTGTCCTCAAGGAGCTCTTCCTAGGTGTAACTCTGAGATATACATGGTCTCATGTCTTGAAATCTCGAGGAGTTCTCATTCTCTAGGCATAACTCTTCTGTCTATCTTGAGCAGTTTTCATATTTTTCTTTATCTGAATCACTTGTTTCTCCATTTCTTTCAGCATGTTAAGTCCAATTGTAATTATATCCACTGGATTACTCTAACTGATTGGAATCTTCCATTGTCTACAATAGAGGGCTTCAAAAGGGCTCATTTTTAATGACTCTTGATAACCATTGTTGTAGGAAAATTATACCAAAGGCATGTATTCTTCCCACTTCTTAGGTTGGTGCATTACATGCATCCTTAACATGTATTCTAATATCTGGTTTAAAATTTCTATCCGTCCATCAGTTTGAGGGTGATAGGTTGTGCTAAACAACAATTTAGTCTCAAGACCAACCATTAAGGACTTCCAAAAGATTGAATTTAATTTTGTGTCTCTGTCTGATACAATATCCCTAGGCATTCCATGTAGTCTAAATATCTCCTTCATGAATATGTTCGCAATATCTATTTCCTTGCAAGTTGACTTGACAGGAATGAAGTGAGCAGACTTACTCAATTTTTCCACCACTACCATGATGGCATCATTCTTCTTGGATGATTTTGGTAATCCAATGATAAAATCCATGGAGATGGTTTCCCATTTCCATTTTGGAATTGGTAGAGGTTGTAACAAACCTACTAGGTGTTGGTGTTTTGCCTTAACTTGCTGGCATTCTAGACACTTAGCTAGATATTCATCTATGTCTTTTTCAATCCAGGCCAATAGAATTGTTTCCTGGTGGCTGCGATCATTTTATGATAACTTGGGTGACCAGTGTATGATATCTTGTGTAGTTCATCCGTTATGAACCTCGTCAATTCGTAAAAACTTGGAATATAAAATCTCTTTTTGTAGGTCAGAAGGCCTTCATCAAGCATCTAATAGCTTTCATACTTTATCCATGTGGGCTCTTGCTTTAGGTATGATTTCACGGTCTTGAAAAATGCATATGTTTCTTTTGCACTCCTGACTCTTTCCTTGAAATTCGTTTCACAGGTGCTGACTACTGCTAAGTGAATCATTTTCATACTTATTCTAAGGGAATCAACCACCCTATTTTCCTTTCCTTTGATGTGTTTGATTTCAAAATCAAACTCACTAAGGAGAGCCATCCACCTAGCTTTCCTAGCATTGCATTTTGGTTAATAAAACAGGTGCCTCAACCCACAATGGTCTGTCATAAGTACAAATCTCCTACCCAAGAGGTAATGCCTCCACATTTTTAAAGCATGCACTATGAAAGCCAATTCTAGATCATGGGTCGCATAATTGATTTCGTGCTCATTCATTTTTCTGGATTCGTAGCAAATCACACTTCCTTCTTGCATAAGGACTCCTCCGAGTCCTTCCTTATAGGAATTTGTACACATGAGGGAGTCATTATTAGGGTCTGGAATATTCAGTACAGGTGCATGGGTTATAAGGTATTTTAGTTCTTGAAACCTTTCTTAACGTTATGATGTCCAAGTGAATTTAACCCCCTTTTTCTAAAGGGCAGTGATTGGACAACCAATCTTGGAAAATAATTTTATGAACCTTCTATAATATCCTGCTAATCCCATAAAGGATATGACATCAGATACATCCTTTGGGGTAGGCCATTCCATGATAGATATGATCTTGTGAGGTTCTACTGCTATTCCCTCTTCAAAAATAACATGGCCTAAGTAATGGACTTGCTTCTGGAAAAAGTCACACTTGCTAAAATTAGCGTAGAACTGATGCTCTCTTAGTACTTGAAGCACTAGTTTAAAATGTTCTTCATTCTCTTCTCTGTTCTTAGAGTATATTAGAATATCGTCAATGAAAACCAATACAAATTAGTCTATGGATTTTCCGAGTACATTATTCATCAATCACATAAAAGTGGAGGGGGCATTGGTTAATCCAAATGGTACCACCACAAATTCATAGTGCCCATACCTTGTCCTGAAGGTTGTTTTGTGGATGTCTTCATCCTTGATTTAGACTTGATGGTATCCAGACCTTAGGTCAATCTTTGATAAAATGGAAGCATCCTTTAATTGGTCAAACAAGTCATCGATCCTTGGTAAGGCATACCTGTTCTTTATGGTTGTCTTGTTGAGTTGTCTATAGTCTATGCAAAATCAGAGTGTGTCATCTTTCTTTTTCACAAACAAGGCCAATGCTCCCCATGGAGACACGCTGGGTCGGATGTAGTCTTTATGCATCATCTACTTTAGCTGTAGCTTGAGATCAATTAGCTATGGTGTAGTCATCCTATAGGGAATTCCAGACTATGGCACTACTCCTGGTGCAAGTTCTATCGAGAAGTCAATGTCTCTTCTCGGAGGTAGAACCAGTACCTCTTCTGGAAACACGTCTTTATACTCTCTTAATATGGGGTGGTTCTCTAGGCTTGGTGTGTCATCCTCAACATATTCCAACACCTGTATTGCATATAGAGGACATCCCTTTCTGCAATACTTTTTCATTTGAAGGGATGATATTCGTCTCACTGAGATAGGATTCTGAATTCCTTGGAGGGTTATTTTTCTACCTTCTTCATTTTCACATTCCAATGTTTTATGGTAACATTCCAACTTATTTTTATGAGTGGCTAACCAGTCCATAACAATCAATATGTCATAATACCCTAGGGGAAGTATGTTAAGGGTTTCTTGGGTGGGCAATTCATCCATAATGAATTGGCAAGTTGGTATGACCTCTGCTACTTTTCTTTTGGTGCCAGTGTCTAGTTGTACTAACCATGGCTTAACATGTCTAACTGGTTGTAGTTTACACTTATCAACAGTCTGAGGGGCCACATAAATAAAATTAGAACCAAGGTCAATTAAAATGGAAACTAAATGGTTGGCAATCATACCTTCCATCTCCACCACTGAAGCTTGGCGATTAGCTTGTTTATTATCCAAGGCTGCATAAATTCGTGGCATGCTCCTAGCCACATCATTGATTGTGGTAGATTCTTGGATGTTGTAGATTCTCCTGTTGTTATGTTGTCTGTGTGGACAATCTCTCAGTAGTTTCTCTTCTCCACAACCCCAACATTTCAAGGGTTCTCTCTTTGGGTTATCAATCTTTCCCGGGGTTGTTCCAAAAGGTTTATTTCCACTTTGGGAGGGGAAATTATGATGATACATGATTTTAGTAGGAAGTCTCATCCTAGATTCCTTCCCATAGTTCTTAAATCTTGAGGATTTAAACCCCTTTTTCTTGAATCCCAAGCTACTCTTCTTCTTCCAGTCCTCAGGAGATTCAATCTGACCCCTGAACTTTTCGTAGCAATACCTTGCCTTATGGATAGTATCTTATAAGGTATTTGGCTCGTCAAACTCAATCCTATTCTGGTAGGACTGAGGCAACCCACTAATAAATATTTTCACATTTACCTTTTCATCTCTTATGTATGGTACATACCTTACTGGTTCAAGAAATTTATTGATATATTCCTCTATGGTGAGTTGTCCCAGCTTGAGTTCATAGAACTCCTTAGTCTTTCCATCAAAGTATTTCTTTGACAGATACTTCTTCTTGAAGTATTTCTCAAACTATTTCCATGATAAGTCCTTCTCATGGATTCCTTTCACATTCCTCTGATCTTTCCACCAAATGGAAGCCTTCCCATTCAGGTTGAAGATGGCTATTCAAGCCTTCAAGTATTTGGAGTAGTCATGGAATCTGAAGTACTTCTCTAAACCAAGTAGCCATGATTATGCCTCTTCCCCTTTCTTAATATTTCCATCGAAAGAAGGGGGTTTGTCTTTCTTGAATTCTTTAGGGTCACAACTTTTGGAAATCTTTCGCTTCTTTCCTTTCCTTTGAGAATGTGAGCTAGTTTTTCTACTAGAAGATCCCTTAGAGTTGCCATTTTCCTTTCCATAGGACTCTCCCGATGAGTGTCCCATGCCTCTAGGTTGGGCCTTCTTCGAGGTAATCCTCCTAGCATGGCCACTTATGGGACCACGTTTTCGTATCTTAGGTGGGTTTTGACTTCTGTTTGTATGTCGTCGGTCCACATGAGTAGTTGTGGGTTCATGCTGCGGTTTTCTCTGTATATCGGATAAGCTCTGCAACAAGACTGCATTGATTTCTATTTGTTTTTGTTGCTCCTTTATCAATATCTCATTTTCATCCTTGCATATCTGTAATTTGGCCATGAGGCTCCTTACAATTTCATCTAGATCCGGAGGGGTTTGCACTGCCCTCCTTTCATCAGTTTCTTTGTCTCTATTGTGGGAGCCATCCCTCACTTCATGGCACATCACCATCATTTATACTTGTAGTTTCTCATGATTCACTGACTACTTGAGTGATGGAAAAACACTCACAGATAGCCAACAATTTATTAGTTCATAGACAACACACAATTCATATTTCTTAAATATACACACATAGTAGAAAAATTCATTCTTTTCTGCTGTAAAAGTTTAACCAAAATATTTAAGGGAGAAGTAAGATAGGGTGTCACCATTAAAAGTCTTTTAAATAAGGTTCTTACATGACTCGTTCATGAGCCCAAGTAGGCCAAGAATTGTAACCATGCTCTGATACCAATTTTTAACACACCCGACCCCTAAATGCGGTTTTAAGGGGTGGGGTATCATAATTTCATTTTCCTTAACTATCTCAAATCCTAACTCTAAGATTTCTATCACATCCTACTCATCCATCACCATCTAACCACTGCATTCATGTTCAAATCTAAGCTTCAAACTGGCAGATACACCCTTCCCAAGTTCTTCTGACGTTTATTGGTCAAAGTCCATGTGGCACCCACGTGGATCCACCTCACACGTATTGTCTCTAAGATTCCTTCATCCACGGTGGAATTCTATCCACCATATGATCCCATGACTGGATTTAATCTCCTTCTAATGTGCCATATAGGAATTCAATGCTTCACACACCTTTTCTATCTAAGTACGAGACCACCCGAAGTTCCAAACTTATGAAGTCCCGTAATTCTGCAACATGGCTCCGGCCTTCGGGCCTTTCTATCTCTCTACCATACTCCTCCGCAACCCTAAAGTCCTAGACTCCCGGAGTTCCGGTCACTTCGCCAACTACTTTGGCTAGGTGGGCAGGTACTAAGGGATGACACGTGGAAGGTGTTATCACATAAAGTTGTCAAAGGGTCGTAGGATGACTAAGTCCGTGGTCTGCACAAGAAGAAGCCCTGAACACGAAGCATAACACTCAAAGCGGTCTATTACAGGTGTTGTCACATATAGCTTTCAAAAGGTTGTAGGACGACCAAGTCCATGGTCTGCACAAAAACATCCAACACAACATTCAAAAGTAGACCATTTAAGGTTGGAAATACTGACAGGAGAACGGATTCAATTTTCAGCTGTAAGATCTGAGTGAGAGAAAGACCAGCTGTCATATCAAAATATTAAGTCACGACCATTAGATATCATCAAATAATAAATTGATGGTGGTGTCTCATTGCGGGGATTAGGATGAGGATTAAAGTTTCTGCAAGTTGTGAGCCCGCAATCGCTTAGGATCGTTGATCTTGCTATATCAACAAATCAACGGTGCATATCGATCCCTCTATGAATGAGCATCTTTGCATTGTGGGAATCAGAAATGAAATTAAAGTATCTGCTAGTTGTGAGCCCACAATCGCTTGTGGCCATTGATATTTTTAGTAGGGGACACATGTCAGGTGATCTATTACTCTGGGAAAAAGAAAGCAGAAGTTGAGTGAGTAAAGGACTCCCAAAGGCCCGAAGTCCGAACTCTTGAAGTAAATCTTGGCCATCCAAAACAAGAGGTCACACATCACCATATCTATCACTTCGGGAATTAGACACTTCGGAGAATTGCGCAAGAAAGCAGGAGAAAAAGTACCAAAGCCTGAACTCCTGAAGTAAAGATCGGTCGACCAAAACAAGAGGACACGTGACGCTGGATGTCACACTTTGGGAATTCGACACATCGAAGGATGGTAAGAGCTATGCATTGAAAAGGCCTGAAGCCTGAACTCTCAAAGTAATTGTGAGTCATTGATATTCGTAGCAGGAACCAGGGTCCATCCAAGATTGGTCTGTGGAAACAAAAAAAGGGATTTCCTAGATCACGGATCACGACCAGATTGATGACCATGCTTCATTGTGGGGATGGAACATGCTCGAATGATAAAATTATTAAGCGGTCCCACAATTGAAACCATGGTATAAAAAAAGAGCTACATGGCAGAAGGTGGTGGATTGCGGGCTCAAAAGCGGTATGGATCCAAACCACCTTTGATGGCCCTGCAATCACATGATTATATAGCATCTAGTACAAGAGTAGTGCATGGCAACCCACTAGGCGTTAAGACTCATCTCGATCTCGATGAGAGATAAGTTAATGAAAAAGGAATGGTGGTTGAAACCTCGGCTCACTCCATAAATAGAAGGCATGGAGGGTCTGGCCATGGAGACAAAAATGTCAACCTGAGGTACCATGATGGATAATTTTTCCTGCAGACCCATGCTGAGTTGAGTTTGTGTTTGAAAGGAGGTTACACGCACAACCTGACAGAAGAAGGCATAGACGAAAGGATTTGAATGGAATGGCCAGATCACATTCCTGGTAGTTGTGGACTGATATGATTATAAATCGATCAGTTCAATATTTTTTAGGGTCGTCAACGGGTCGAGTAGAGATCTCTACTATGTAATTTTTAATGCCAGAGTTGTTCTCTAGTTATGTATATGATTTGAGACTTTCACATTAATAGAAGTCAGTTCCTTTCATCTTCTTATGTAAACTGTGATGAAACACTCAGGCATGGAGGATCCAGTTGAGGGTTGTGGTTGTATTGTAATGTAGGTTTGATTATAATGGAGCAACGACCTGTTCCAATACATTCCTTGTTATCTAGCTTCTTCTTAGGATAAAATGCTCGCTCATGGAGGATCCAGGCGAGTTGTTGCAGCCACATAGTAATGGAGGTTTGATTATTATGTTGCTGTGACATATTTAAATGTTTGAAACTAGGTTCAAGAGTGCTCTTGTACCTGAGTTTTTCTTCAGCAAGATGCTTGAAAGTCGGATGCCCATGGAAGACTTGTCCACCTTCTCACTAAGTCTTCCCTCTACTCACCTTTAAACTCAAATCATTGACTGAAGTTAATGAGGACCTCATTTTCCTATGCATTTCTTGTCCAGTTTCTATGTTAAATCATTCTTGTACTGAGTTTTGTCCACTTGACCTCCACTCATAAACCTACTATAATATCCCCAAGGACGATCCCTGTTGTAATCATGTTTATGAATTGTAAATCATGTTTTGTAAGATCGTGAGCCGAGTATTGATAAGGTGGTAGGCTTATGTGTTTATTAGTTTGGAGAGCCTAAGTGTTAAGGCCAAGAGACTGTTTTTGTATATGTAATATGTAGAACGTTAATAAAGAATAAACATCACTACGTACAGATCGACCACGAAGAAAGAGTGATGGGGGACTAAGCTTCCACAAGGTGGGTAAGGGAAAAGGGGATGAAAGGCTGGAAATAAAGGCTAATTGTTGAGCCTAGGGGTTAAGATTAGGGGATTAATTCCTTGGGAATAATGATTTATTATTATTCCCACAGTTATGAGAAATGTATGTTTTTATCCTAAGTTCTTGAAAGGGAAACATGTGCAAAAGGGAACGCATGCTATGGAGCACATGCAGCCTCATGGGCGACATGTGTCGGCCCTGGCACATGAAATTTAACCCAAAGATTGAACCGTGGAGGGGGTTCATCCTCCATTCCACCATGAGTTGTCTGAACCAAGGGGAGCTTTGCTTCTGTGTTCGGTATGCCTCACGCAACTCGGGGTGGGAAGCATGCGATGTTTTTCTGGAAAGTTGATTCACCTTAGTCCGAATGACAAAAGTCTGTGTTCGTCCTCTATGTTGATTGAGCCGTGTCACCTATGTGTCCTATGAGTCGAGCCTAACTGGTCTTGCAGAGTAGATTCTATACCCGAACCACCTTTGGGTTGTTTCCTTCCATGTTTCCTGAGTGGAATTGACCAGTGGTTGTGGATGTTATCCTCACCTTATGGGAATTGAGTTGAAAAATGGTTGAAGAGGCAGGTTGTCAGGCCTGTGAGAAAATCTCTTCAGGTGAGAGAAGTTGTTGGGAAGTGATTTTATCTCAAAGAGATTCCAGCACCAGCTATGAATCTTTGAGACTTCCTGATATGGCTTGTTGTCAAGGCCCAGAGAGGGAGGTGAAGCACCAATGGACTGAGATTTTGAAGGTGTATACTCCCAGGCGGAACAAGCATGTGGGGAATGAGAGTCCGTGAGTAGTGGGCGTAAGAAGAATCCTAGGGAGAATCCTTCCTATTGCTCTGTACGGTTTTTACTGTAACCTCATCCTAGTCTAACATTCCCTTACCTTGGGTGGATCTTAGTCCTAGCTCGGGGGTGACCCACTATTGAGTGTGATGAACAATGAGGTCTAAGGCTAGGAGGTTCGTGGAAGGTTTTCACGTGGTTGGTGGAATTAACACAGTTTCAAAGATAAGTATTATTTTGTGCGTAATATTATGTTTTGCATACCCGTGATGGTTATATGTTATCATGTATTTTGTTGTGCATATGAGTGATTATTAATGTCCTTGATGATGTATATTAGCAGTAATCATGTGATTACTCTGTATTGTTTGATTAAATCTGTTAATTAGATTTAATATGCATGTTATATATATAAGTATGATAATGTTTCACATGGTAGCATTGCCCAACAAGTGGATTGGTGGTCAGGGACGTCACAATATGGTATCAGAGCCATAGTTTCAATGTTGAGCTTAGATGGGTCGGATAAGTGGTCTTTGGACCCAAGGTTTCAAGAGGAAATTGTGTTTGGATGACTAATTTCAAACCTTATATTGTCTCTGAGTGCCAAGGAGTTACTTAGCCATGTCACAAAGCTCAGGAGGAATACCGGTAGAATAAAACTGCAGTTGTAGATCAGCTGTGCGTAGAAGATATGGACCATCCAATCCACGTCCAGACAGTTAGGAGAGCATGCAGAAGATATAAGATTTGGGCCATCAGATCTGAGCGTGTGGACCAACATCTGTTGGATCTAGGGTATGTGCAGAAGGTTTAAAAACCTTTGGAGTTGCACAGGAGTGTGGATATCACGATACACGAAGTCCTGACTTCATCAAGACCGTCCATCGGGAGGGACGCGTGGAGAGCGATTAGCCTTTCGCTGAATCGTGACTTGAAAAGGTCAAAGGGAAAGTTAGTGAGAATTTGTGAAATGAAAATTCGCGATTAGATCACGACCATTGATCAAGGAGAGATATCAACTGTTAATTTTCCAGGAAGAATTTCAACATTTCGAGAACCGGGAGAAGTAAGATGTGCTAACGCACAAACTCCTGAAGCCTAAAATCATGAAATCCCAATGAGCCAAATTAGTGAGTTGGCCTAATGTCACTGGGATGGCTGAGGACACATGGGATATGTGCCACATGCCAGTGGGTCCTGAAGGAAAAAGTAGAATCAGTGGGGCCGGATGGCATCGCCTAGAGTAACGTCGACCTTCTTAAGAGAAGCATATGTCACCACCCTAGTTGGTGACAGTTGTGCTGTGGGCTCAGTGGCTAGAAAGGTCGAAAGTCCAAAAGTTGGGAGTTAGAGAGGGAAGTGAGGGTGAGATCCTCCAAGACCGAAATCTCGAAACCCTGAAGTTCTGGTTAGAGAACCGTTAGGCCTAGAGCTTGGTCATGCCCTTGGTCGCATGGGTTTGGAAATTGAGAGAAAAGGACTAAGGCCTGAGTGCACTACAGAGCCAAGCAGAGCTCATAAAATTCATGGAAACTGAACGTTTCTTGAATCAATTTGTTTATGAATGCTGTGGGAATTGTTAAGGAATAATGACCTGACAAATTTTGGTTTTCTGCTCGTTTTGTTTGCAGAAGGTTAACGAGTGACAAAACCATTTAGAGTTGCCATTGAGGGCAAAGAAATGGGGAAGTCACATAATTCTTCTAGTTCAAAGAACGAAGCAAAAGGAATGGTTGTTCATTTGGGAGTTAAAGGATGAAACTCCAATGGCCATGGTGAAGATATAGATAAGGAAGGAAACATGAAGAAGATCATTGAAGGATTGCGTAAGGATGCCCAAACTCGTCGAGAAGATAGCAAAAAGCTCAGAAAAGTTTAGGAAAAACAAGGTGAATTTAACATAAAGATGTTAAAGAGTTCGGAGAGAATAGAGAAGAAGTTGGATAAGGAGAGTGACTTGAGAAGAACAGGCAGTCACCAGACTTCTGAGGGAAGAAGATCAAGGAGTGTAGGTAGACACCATCATCACTCCCAAGTTCGCTCCAAGAGAAGGACACACAATAGTTCAAGCCCATCTCCTACTAGAAAGTGCAGGAGATCTGGAGTGGATGAATTGAAGGGAGAGATGAACAAGATTAAGCCTCCTACGTTTGATGGAGAACATCATAAGGAGGAATATGCCGAGACATGGTTTCTTGGCATGAGAAAATATTTCCAACTACAAAATTATTCCTCTCATGGAGAAGGAAGAATTGCGATGTATCAAATGAAAGGAAAATCATCCATGTGGTGGAATCATCTTGTGCAGGTGCAACACATTAGAGAGAAAGATATCACTTGGAAGGAATTCAAGAGGTATTTTGAGAACAAATACTTGACTAAGAAGTATTATGACAAGAAGATGAAAGAGTTCTTTGAACTCAATCTAGGAAACATGACCATTGATGAGTATGAACTTAGGTTCTTGGAATTACTGAAGTATGTTTTGTTCATCAAAGAGGAGACTGTCAATATTCAAAGGTATTTGAGTGGACTGCCATCTTCCATTGGGAACAATATCCAGTATGATGACCCCAAGACCATGGAAGAAATCATAAGAAGAGCGAAATTCTTATACGAACAACAAAGAGAAAATCATACCTTTCTGAAGGCTTGGGATGACCAGAAGAAGTTTAAGAAAGACCAGAGGCAGAAGGGAAACAAACCTCCCTTTTTCAAAAATAGTCCTCAAGGACAACCAACGTTTAGAGAGCCAAGAATGGCTGAAGTAGGGGAATAAAGGCCAAGAAAGATTCCCATTTAGTGTTGAGGCTGTCAGGGAAACCATAAGTACAGAGATTGTCCCCACAAAAATGGAAAAGTGAGAGTAGTCCATAATGTTCAGAAAGATGAAATAGTGGAGGACATGGGCAGTAGAATACCAAGGATCTATGCGGCCCTGGACAACAAGAAAGCTGAATTTCAATCGCACATGATTGAAGTAGAAGGTATGATCAACAACAATGCCTTTACTATTTTAATTGATTCAGGGGCTAGCCATAGTTATGTAGATCCTAGAGTGGTGGAAAATTTTCAATTGTCGAGAAGAAAACATGAAAAACCTTGGTTAGTGTAGCTGGCTACAGGAACAAAGAGGAAATTCATTGAGTTGTTTAAGTCTTGTCTAGTAGACATGAATGGACTGAGCACAAAGGATGAATTGAATATTTTGCCTCTAGGGTCTTATGAATGTTTAATTGAGATGGACTGGTTGGACTAGCACCATTCCATATTGGACTGTCGTAATAAGGCATTCACTTGCCTATATGAGGAAGGGAATTAGAAAACATTCCAAGAAATTCCCAGAGATGTTGCTATCAGAGAAATCTCAGCAATGCAGCTGAAGAAGTGCTACAGAAAAGGATGTCAATTATTTGTAGCCCACGTAGAAGAAACACATAAGGATAAGGTGTCAGGTATCGAATACCATACAATACTAAAAGAGTTTGAATATGTATTTCAGGAGGTACCCAGACTACCTCCGAAGAGAGATATTGACTTCTCTGTAAATTTGATGCTTGGAGCAGCTCCAGTGTCGAAAGATCCTTACAGAATGAGTACGCTAGAGCTAAAAGAGTTAAAATTGCAGCTTGAAGGGATTTTGAAGAAGGGGTATATATGCCCAAGTGTGTCACCTTGGGGAGCCTCGGTTCTATTCATGAATAAGAAATATGGAACAATGAGATTGTGTATTGATTTAAGACAATTGAACATAGTGACTGTAAAGAACAAGTAACCCCTGACGAGAATTGATGACCTCTTCGATCAATTGAAGGATGCGAAGATATTTTTGAAGATAGATCTCAGGTTGGGATATCACCAGGTAAGGATAAAGGATGAATACATCAATAAGACCACCTTTAGAACAAGGTATGGTCATTACGAGTTCACAGTGGTGCCGTTTGGGTTGTCAAATGCACCCGCCGGTTTTATGTGTCTGATGAATGGTGTATTCAGGGACTATTTAGACAAGTTTGTCATAGTCGTTTTGGATGACATTCTGGTGTATTCCAAGTCGGAGGAAGAGCATGAACATGATCTGAGGATGGTGTTGCAAGTGTTGAGAGAGAACCAACTATATGCCAAGTTGAGCAAGTGCTCGTTTTATCAGGAGCAGATCCATTACTTGGGGCATATTATTTCGAAGGATGGGATAGTTGTAGACCTTAAGAAGATTGAGGCCATTAGAGGATGGTCAGTGCCAAAAATCATGACAGAAGTTAAATACTTCATGGGTTTATCTGGTTATTGTAGAAGGTTTATCGTAGGGTTCTCAAGGATATCTCACCCTATCACTTCATTGCAAAGGAAAGAGAAGAAGTTTCAGTGGACAGAGGAATGTGAGAAAATCTTTCAACGATTGAAGCAATTGTTAACCAATGCTCCAATATTTAGGATTGTATATCCAAATGGATATTTCGTGGTATGCACTGATGCATGCAAAGAAGGACTGGGAGGAGTCCTCAATCAAAATGGATTTGTAATTTGTTATGAATCTAGAAAGTTGAAAGAGCACGAAAGGAAATATGCAACTCATGATTTGGAGTTGGAAGCCATAGTACATGCTCTAAAGAAATGGAGGCATTACCTCATGGGAAGGAGGTTTGAACTAAGAACAGATTATAACAGTCTAAATTACTTGTTTGATCATCCAACCTTGAACGCTAGACAGAGTAGGTGGCTGGAATTTCTCTCTGAGTACGATTTTAATATCAAGCATATCAAAGGGAAGGAAAATAAAGTGGTTGATGCACTCAGTAGGAGAGTACACAAAATACATGCTACATCCATTAGCATGTACCGAAATGATATGAAAGGAAAAAATTTAGATGCCACAAATGTATATTTGCAGTACATGGAGGAGGTAGCAAAGCTACAACAAGGTGAGATGCCACAGAAAGTGAAAAATTATAAATTGGAAACCAATGGAACACTTCTGTACAAGAACATAATTTATGTACCTAATGTCCAAGACTTGAAACATATGTTTTTTCATGAAATGAATAATGTGCCTTATGCAGGGCACCTTGGATATCAAAAAACTATGGCAGCAGTCATGAGCCATTTCTTTTGGCCAGGTATGAAGAAGGAGATTGTTGAATACATCACTAGATGTATGGATTGCTAGAAGGTTAAAGTGAAGAACATACACCCAACAGGGTTACTGTAACCTTTACCCATTCCTGAGTGGAAGTGGGAAGTGGTGACAATGGACTTCATCGCAGGATTTCCCAAGACCAACAAGCAAAATGATTCAATTATGGTGGTGGTGGACAAGCTTACAAAAGATGCCCATTTCATTTTGTTAAAGACTACTCACAAGGTAGCGGATGTTTCCAACATATTTATGAAGGAAGTGGCATGATCGCATGGGATTCCCAAGACAATTGTGTCCGATAGAGACCCAAAATTCACCTTGAATTTCTAGAAAGGGTTATTCAAAGGGTTCAGAACGAATCTAAATTTCAGTACAACTTATCATCCTGAGTCTGATGGACAGATAGAGAGGGTGAACAAAGTAATATAAGACATGCTAAGGATGTATGTGATGGAAAAACCATCAAAATGAGAAGACCACCCGCACTTGGTAGAATTTGCCTACAACAATGGGTATCAAGCATCATTGAAGATGAGCCCACTTGAATCGCTTTATGGTAGAAATTTCAATACTCCAATAAGCTGGGATAATCCAGATCACAGGGCAGTAATTGGGCCAGATTTTCTCAAGGAAATGGAAGAGGAAATGCTAAAAATCAAGCATAATTTAAGGGCTGCCCAAGACAGGAAGAAAAGTTATGTTGATAATAACATAACCCACAGAGAGTTTAATGTGGGTGATCATGTTTTCCTGAAAGAGAAAGCCAATAGAAGTTCCATGAAGCTGGGAAACTATGCCAAGTTGGCAACCAGATTTTGTGGGCCATTTGAAATCCTAGAAAGGATTGGGCTAGTTGCATATATGCTTGCATTACCTCCATCCATGACTGTACATAATGTGTTTCATGTTTCATTTATTAAGAAATATATACCTGATGCTAATCATGTAATTGATTAGAATGTGATTCAGGTGGATCAAGAAGGTTTCCTACAAGTGCATCATGTGCGCATATTGGACTGGAAAAGCAAATAATTCCGGAATCGAGCCATAGGGATCACTAGTACATATAACCAAATTTGCGATGGTTTTTTGTTGATATTGCCACACTTATCCATCGCAATTTCCACGAAAGCCGAGACTTTTTTTCATTGCTATATCCATGATCCAAGTGTGTGTGGAAACATTGACGAAATTATCTCTTTACGTGTCATCATCATCAAGATCGGTTTACCCTATGCATCGTCATAATTACGACGAAATTTAGTCACAATTACAACAAAGAACCCTGTCAATTACGATGAAACTTCATCGCAATTGCGACGAAAAATTATGCCAAGCCAAAAAATTACGACGCAGATGCTGTATGTGCGACGCAAAACTGTTGCAACTTGGGACTAAAATCTGTGGCAATAGTGACGAAAATGTATCTCAAGACCAAACTTACGATGTAGATTCTTTATGTGCGACGAAAAACCGTGGAAAATTGCGACGAACTTTCGTCCCTATTGCCACAGTTGTTCAAAATAAAATTTTGTTTCCGTTGAACTATCGTCGATATTGCGACGATGACTTTAAGTTTAAAAAAAACAAATTACACGAGATATAGTATTACCATATTACATTGTAATATGGTATACCATATTACAATGTAATATGGTAATGCCATATAGAATGTAATATGGTAATGCCATATTACATTGTAATATGACATTGCCATATTACATTGTAATATGATAATGCCATATTACATTGTAATATGGTATACAATTGTAATATTCTATTGAAAGATGGATGTTAGAGAAAATGTGTAGATCTTTTAGATTGAACAAGATTATATATATATATATATATATATATATATATATATATATATATATATAT
>JZKD02S0593044.1:522097-539392 GCA_000966675.3 Picea glauca | reverse complement strand
TTTATATGAGTAAATAATTAATAAGCAAATAAGCATGCATTTAGTTATGTAAAATACTCTAGAAAAAAATTAAGTTGTCGCATACCTTAATGAGATTCTCTTTGTTTCAAGAATAGGTTATTCTCTACTGAACAGGGCCAACCACGTGAAGGTGGAAGCTCATATGGCCCCTCCCCCCCCTCACATCGCTCTCAATTCCCCATACCCAACAAATGATTTTCTTTATATAAAAAACATATAGACATTAATGCATAACTAGAATAGTCATCAAATCATATGAACATATAAACACCGATAAAGATACAAATACAAGTCATGAATTTATACATCTAATTTTTCTTTGATTTATGTTTTTTTACATTCATAAAACTGACAATTGGGATATCATCATCATCCAAGGACATTGTATTTTGTGTGCCCTGTCCTTCAATTGTTTTTGTGCACTCATGTACCATACTTTTGGTACATCGCTGAGAAGGGTTAGTTGGCATCTGTTCAGGGTCGTGATCTGGAACAATGAAAATGATCATATCGATATGTTGAAATATAATTGAAATAACTAATTAATTTTTTTTTATTAACATTACACTATTGCTCTTTACCTGTCTCTGTAGCTGGGACAGTTGGTGCATTAATTTCCTATCCAATTGGTTTCTCTCGCATTTCACCCTCCCGAGCTACATGCTCTTCAATTTTGAGAAGATTATATATAAGTATAAGTCAGGAAATAAATATCTACAATCATAGTAAATATTTCTAATTCTGAAGCATACATACCAGAATGGGTTCTCTGCTCTACACTATCACTGGACATGTGGACCCTTGTATGACATGGTGTTTGTTGAATACCGCTTTATTCACTACTGCGGTAGCACTGTTGCTTGAAAACAAACATAAATACTTATTTAAGGGTGATATAATAAAATATGAATAGACTTTACAAGCATGCTACTACGGTTTACTTATTCATTTGATTTACCTGTGTGGCTAGGGAGATAGGAGTCTGGCCAAAGATTTTTCTATATTCAATCACACTTTTAAAACCATTCCTGTAACCAAGCTTTAGGTCCTCCTCAGTGGAAGCAGTGTCGAACATATTTTTTTTTTTTTTTTATGTCTGGTGGAATCAACAACTAGTTGGGCACGTGCTCGCGTTACACGTGGCCGTGTTATCCAACTGTGTTGGCAGCCATGTTAATCTCTATTTTTATAAGATGCCTACACAGGGTTTTTAATTTCTCATTACTCATCGCAACTTTTCTCATTAAACGACACCATTATCCTTCGCTTTTTGCATACCTGCTTTTCGTTTTCGTTTTCATGACTGCAAGCGTGAAAACCCATAGTTGGAATTCATGTTGATTACATCAAAGGGTTAATGTTCATTTGGTTTATCATGAACCTAATTGTTTACATGGTTATAACTCCTTGGCCTCAAAAACACCATTGGTTACATATGTATCAAAACATCACCCATTTAGCATTTGACTATTGTTTATATGGTTTTGATTTATAAAATCTTTGATGCAATGGTTTATTCGACATATTGATTTTTTTGGTCAAATCATGGATATGCAATTGTTCATTTGACAATTTGATCAAATTTTTGGATATGCATATAATGGTTTTTTAACTATTATGATTTGTATGTACCATTACACCAAGGTGTCGTTCCAAGTACAACCTGATATGATGTTCTTTCATGGCCTCGATCTACACCACTGTCCTCGCACGCATAGCATTAACGCTGCTCCCTAGCATTTAGAGCTGCCTTTGCATTGTGTTGGGGAAGCTCGGGGAAAATGGCTCTATTTCTATTCTGTCAAACCCTATCGCCGAATACCATGTCAATTTTGTGCTGTTAGCCATGGCTCCCGTAGTGAGAATTGAACCCAACGGTGTCTAGACTTTGTTATTGTTTGATAATGCCCGAGAAGACTTAGAGAGGAATGGTTGGCGGGTCTTTGTTGAGAAGTTCGAGGGTTTTAATCTGGCAGTTTCTCAACAATTCGCGCTAACGTTCGATGGTTGCAGAGCTAAAATTGGAGACGTCCAACTTGAGTTAAACGAAGATTTCATTAGCTCAGCCACTAGTCTGCCAGTCGTGGGACAAAAATGGTTTAAAAACTCAAAGGTTGAGGAGGTTCCCTGGTCACTGTTGTTTACCTCAAGGAAGATTATCAACCGCGACAAAGGTATGCCCGTTACAGCTCTAAAACCTAGATGGCATGATCTATTAGCTATTGTCAAGCAGTTTGTTATATGTGAGGGTAGATATGGTTTGGTTTTCTTATATCACTTATGGCTGCTCATGAGTTTTATCAATTTTCCCTTAAACATGCCCTATTTTCTCCTTCAAAGTTTATACAAAATGACAAAGTGTTTTAAAAGGAAGAAATCCGATTCTAGCCTGTTCCACCACTGTTTGATTAAAATTATTATGGTTCATCAGTTGAAGTTAAATGGCAATTGTTGGGATGCCTTCCTGTTAAGGAATGGTTTTGCTAGTACTGAAATAGGACAAGTTGACAAGTCCGTCATTACAGAAACCCTCGTCGAGCCTATCATCCCCCCTCCTTCGTTCTTTCCCTCTGTGGAACCCTTGACCTACCCAGACACTACCCAACCCGACACTCTACCTAATTCATATCCAAAAGATGGTGGTAAGCCTGTTAAAAAGTCTGCAAAGAAAAAGTGTAAAGGTAACAATGATATCAATTACAAGGGTAAAAGGGCCGCGCGTTGGGTTTCATGATGTGCCTGAAATAAAACTAAGGAAAATGCAGGCCAAAACCCAATTCTGTTAAGCAAGGATTCTGATTCCGAAATTGAACGGTTTCTAACCGAAGAGTATCCATATTCATATGGACTTTGCTCGGTTAAACCCTATGATTATGTGGCGAACCTCCCACTGTGTCTTAAAGACAATCCTGACTTCCCTGGAATCAAAATCGACAGAGAACCTACAAGTCAAATGAAAAGTTCCCCACCTGTTAATACACAGTCTGTTCGGCCCCAGTGCAATGAATGCCAGTCGTGGCTCGATAGGTATTACAGAGATGTGCCTTTGCTTCAGTCTCAGATCAAGTCCTTGGAGGACCAGGTGAATGTGATAACAAAAGAGAACGACAGACTGCAAAACGTAGCTCAAACCAATGATAAAAGACAAAAAACCATAGGGTCTATTGTTTTTAAGAACGTGGAAGCGGTGACTGCCATTGTGAATTCGAAAATTGCTTGATTAAAATGAATCCATGAATCTGAGGTATGGTGTTTTAAAAATAATTTTAGGATGATTTTTATTTTATTTTTAATTATAACGCATGATTTGTTTTCTCAAATTGCATCTAGTCTATTTTGATTGATTTAATAAAACACGATTCTAGTTATAATTATAACTAGCTACAGAATCATGAGATTCTATAGCTAGTTACTAAAATTCAAATTCTTTGTTTTTACAACTAAAATGCAATCTGAAATCGTGTATTCTTGTGCGTTTACAGGTACATATGATTTCTAAAGAAGATTTGAATCGATGGTGGCATATTTCAACATGATATTTCTTTATATGGTTTTAGAATAGGCTGTTAGTTTTGATAACAATGAGAATCTGGGAGGTTGTATCCCCCACAATTTTTGGAACAAATTTGATGATTTCCACTGGAACTGTTTTGATCCCGTGGCCTTTATAAATGTATTTTTTTGTAAACCAAGAACCATCGCTGCCTGGGAGTAGAAACTATGGATTTATGATTGACAGGATTGAATGAAAGGTTGATGTTGGTACAACTTTAGCTTCGATATATCATATTTTTGTTCAAGTTTTGCTCATTTTGATTTGTAATCAAATTGTGACTACTTTAGATATCATGGTTTATTACTGATTGATGTGATCATATTTATATGATGTCCATGTTTTATGTCTCTCATATTATATACAATAATTATCCTGTTCAAATTTGATGATTAGAAGGTTAATCTTCTTTATTAAATGAGTAGTTGTATGCAAATTTTTACAGCTAGATTTATCTTAATGTGATCATTTGTCAGCTTATAGAATTGTTGTTACTACTTCTCTCATGTTCTGTTATTAGCATCCGATCATTATTGCTTCCCGTTTACGAGAAGCATTTGGAAAATCTGGTGCGGGTTGACCTCATCAAACAACAAACTTAGATGTTATGCACAGGACGCATAGGAGATGCGATTACAGGTTAGTTTGCTATTTTCATTTTATTAGTTTAATTAATATAAGAATTGCCTGTAGTCCAAATACATTGTATCGATTGTTATTTTTATTTCTCAACTAGATATCTACCATTTCATTTCTTGTTTATAAAAGTTATAAAAAATAAAAAACACTGAATGATAGCTTCGCTGTCATAAGTCAATTCATATATGATTTTCGCAGATTTCGATCAAAATTTGCATTCTATAAATATTATACATATACTAGAGATATAATAATATCGATACACTCTACATATAATAAGTATAACTACTATTTTATAAATATTAGTTAGCAAACTGTGAATATATTTTAGATTTGTATATAGTTTTCAACAATTTTTTTATTTTTTTTCATTTAGTTAGCTTCTTTAGTTTTGTTTTTTTACTTTCTTATGACTTAGATTGGCTAACGAAGCCACTAAAACCATCAGAGTGGATTAATACAAATGACTTGGGTTAAATAGACAACCCCGGACCAGATTCACTCCTCCAGTTGACGGGCGTTCAATTTCTCCCGTCAACAAATGGCGCTAGAAGGAGGGCCTGGAAATTATTAATGGCACGAGGTGGTCGTAAGAATACTCCACCACTTACCCGCTCACCTATAGTGACTATAAGTCATTCAAATGAAAACATTGTCCCTCAAACAACAACCACATCAAACGATGATCTACGGATCACAGTTGAACCAGTAACTCCAAATCCTATAGGTGGTGATGTATAAGAGATTGTCCGCCAATCTCTCATAAGAATACATAGTTCCTTCACCCGTTTAAGACAACCAAACCGACCTTTGGACCAACCATTAGAATTATCTGATATCATAGAACAACTCGGAGGCACTAACCTCACTTTAAACCCTACAGATCCAATCCTCACTCCTGTAGCAGGAGGATCTGGTATACCACCTTCACCACCTCCTTCATCTCCTTCTTCTTCTGGAGAAGAGTCCTTTGACGAAGGTAGTTTCTCATCCCAGCCTTCAACACCGCCCACACCTATGGCCAACCAGAACAATCCTTCTAGACCTTGGCTTGACCAAGATGTAGTGGCCATACCTGGGCCTCAACATCCCTTACCCAAACACCCGGAGAAGTGGCTCCCTAAATTTGACCTGAACTCTAAACAGATCGCCGAACATCACATCAAAAAGTTTATGTTAGCCATTAGACTCCGTAGTGTTGAGCATGAAGACGCAGTCTATAGATTTTTTCCCTACACCTTTGAGGGCAATGCCTCTACCTGGTACTTTTTCCAACAACCCCATACCATCGTGTCATGGGAGAAGTTTGAATAATGTTTTCTTGAGAAGTTTGGAGATGAAAAGTCCCCAAAAGTTTTATTCATGGAGCTTTCTAGTTTAATAATGAACCCTAAAGAGAAAATCAAAGACTTTAATCAAATATTTTTAACACTAAAGAACCGAATCCCTACGGATTCAATGCCTGTCGAGAATCTTATCATAGCATATTATATGAAAGCCTTACATCAAAGAATATCCATTTAGGTTAAGAGATATAAGAAAGCCATGTTGTTAGAGGCCTTCGAAGAGGCCAATCAGATTGAGAAAGACATCCTCATCTTAAAAGACACTACTAGAAACGAAATAGAGACTAGTTCATCTTCCAAAAAGAAAATCGAAATCCTCCCTAGACTTGCCCAAAACAAAGCACAACCGAAAATCTCAGATCTAGAAAACTTACAAAAAGTCGTTCAAAAACTGTCAAATCAAGTTATAGATTTGAAAAGGACGGCTGAAGAAGCTTCTTCGAGAAAAGGGCCTTACAAACCCCCGTTTAGGAAGCCTTTTCCCACCAACCGACCTTATTCAAATACTGAAGGCCTAAATCTAGAAAGCCTGCAATTCACTATTCAAACAATTCTAGAAGCGCGGGATAACTTGATGCCTCCTGAAATCCCTGAGAAAGTAGATAAACAAGAGACAGTAGAAGAAGATGAATCCTGTCCGAACATTTTTGGACATTTCTCGGATAACATTTTTCAAGGTAATTTCGAGACAATACATCCTTACAATACTAGGAGTAAGACAACAAACAAGCCATCTTCTGAAAACACTACGACTTTGCCCCCAAAGCAGTCTAAACCAACTGAGACTAAACAGAACTATGTAAACCCAAGCTTAGATTATAATTTGGTTGAAGATCTAAAAAAGTTAAGGGATAACATTTTTGTTTATGAATTATTAAAATTATCGTTTATGCTACAAAAAATGCTATAAAATATTGCAGAGAACATCAAAAATGGAAATCCAAGCAGTAACAAAGGTTTTCAGAACAACCCCAAAGTTTCTCAGAAGGCCTCCGCCAAGAATACTTATGATCCTCACGAGAAAAGAGACCTTCCTGTAAATAATGTAACAAATGTAGATAAATTAGTTTTAGAGGCTGCGAGTAAAAAGAAACAAGCTTCCACCATTAGTACTCGTAGAAATGTCCCTCCATTTTTGTTAACTTTTGAAATCTTCAATAGGAACGTGCACAACTGTATGGTAGATTCAAGAGCATCATCCAACATAATTCCATGGTCTGTGTGTCAAAAGATTAATGTTGAAGTTTAACCATCCACCTTGAAGATCATTCAGCTTGATCAAACTAGTGTTAAAGTTATAGGTGAATTAAGAAATGTGCTTATAAGATTATCATCTGACCCTAAAGTTCATCAAGTGATTGATATTATTTTTGTAGATATTCTAGAAATTTATGGTTTGTTTTTAAGCAGAGACTGTTCAGAACAACTACACGACTATTTCGTGATACATTGGTCTCACTTGTGGCTACCCGGGAATGGAAAGCCCAACAAAATCAAGGCAAATCGTGAACATTACCTAAAGTTCACAGTGACAGATTTAAATGATCCCAATAAGCCATTTACACCTTCTGCCGATTCACCCGAAATACAAGGGATGGATACCTTTTTCGGCAATTTCATGGCCGAAACTTCCGCTATCACTAACCCGGAACAACATTATGAAATTTTGACATATATGTAGCCAACAGATTCTACCCAATGGTCACATGCACCCGACAAAAATCAAATATGGTCTCTTTACTTTGACGGGTCAAAATCCAAGGAAGGAGCAGGTGCAGGCTGCGTGATTATTGATCCAGCAGGTAACAAAACCCTGATCGCATACAGGTTAGAGTTTGAATGTACAAACAACATGACAAAATATGAGGCTTTATTGCAAGGCCTCAAGAAAGCATTAGATATGAAAGTTTAAAATTTGATTGTCTTTGGCGATTTGGAAATTGTGGTTAGACAGGTAAAAAATTCTATCCACTGTTTATCTCCGCACCTTAAAAGTTACCAATCTGAGGTATGGAATTTGATGAATAAGTTTTCTGCATTTAACATAAATTCTATTCCTATATTGAATAATTCAGAAGCTGACTTGTTAGCTAATGTAGCTTCGAAACTCTTTCCTGCAGAAGGCTTGTCCCCGAATGCATTCTCCGTCGAACTGTTGTTCAGGCCATCCGTCCCCGACAACATCATGAATTGGAGAGTCTTCGATGACGATCAACATATTATAAGTTTCCTTCATATGGAAGAAACTTTCCAGGGCGCAGTGATCGACAAAGGTACTCATGACGGAAATCTTCGTGACTTCACGGTAATACCAGATCCGAGATCTCCTGAATCTTCATCGGACATGGTAAATTCTATCCCTAAATCTGTAGTTAGATTGGAAAATTTTTATGATCTTCAGGATAAGTTCAAAAAATTAGTGAACTGTAAAACAAATAGTTCCTCTTTAATGTATGAAAAAGTAAAATTGGGAACTAAAGACAATCCAAAGTGCATTAATTTAGGGGTGGGATGTTCTGAACAAGAAAAAGAGGCATTTATTAAATTGTTTAAGGAATTCAAAAATGTTTTTGCTTGGACATACAATGACCTAAAAACCTTTGATCCTAACATCATACAACACGTTATTCCTATGAAACCCCAAACCTTACCTTTTCAACAAAAGTTAAGGAAAATGCATCCAAAACTTGAACCAAYTGTCAAGAAGGAATTAAATAAAMTCCTGAACGCTAAGATAATCTTCCCAGTTAGGCACACACAATGGGTCTCTAATCTTGTCCCTGTCCRGAAGAAGAGTGGTGAAATCCGACTACGTGTCGATTTCCAAAATCTTAATCGAGCGTCTGAAAAAGACAACTACCCTATCCCACCCATGGAACAGATCCTTCAACGGGTATCTGGTTCTAAAATATTATCCTTATTGGATGGTTTTTCAGGGTATAACCAAGTCCTGATGTCCCCTCTAGACCAACTTAAAACTACCTTCCGTACTCCATGGGGCACCTACGCTTATAGGAAAATGCCCTTTGGACTCATAAATGCCGGTGCCACTTTCCAGAGAGCGATGGACATCGCTTTCCGAGGCTTAATCAATCAATCTGTCGTAGTTTACTTGGATGACGTTACTGTCTTCTCGAAAAACAAAGCTGATCATCTAGCTCATTTAAGATCCATTCTACAATGATGTCGTAAGTATGACATTTCTTTGAATCCTAAAAAATCTATCTTCGCAGTAGAACAAGGTAAGCTCTTAGGATTTATTGTATCAAGCGAAGGGATGATTATCGACCTTGAAATAACTCAAGTCATTTCGAAACTTCCCCCTCCCTCATAAAAAAAGTCTATGCAATCTTTCTTAGGTCAGATAAACTTTGTCAGGAGATTCGTCCCCAGTTTTTCAGAAATGGTGAGACCATTACAAAACCTAATAAAAAAGGACGTACAATACCATTGGGGACCTTTAGAAAACCAATCTTTTAATTCAATAAAAAAGGCTATAATAGATGCTCCTTCTCTGATGAGCCCCGACTTTTCACAAGACTTCACTCTCTACACATTCGCTTCTAACTGCTCTTACACCACTGTCCTAACTCAAAAGAACACTGAAAACAATGAAGTCCCAATTGCCTTTATGAGCTCAGCCTTCAAAGGTGTAGAACTTAATTACCCAATAGTAGATCAGCAAGCCTATGCTGTTTTTAAAGCAGTAAAGCACTTCCGATCTTATCTTTTGAAATATCGGACAAAAATCATTGTCCCTTACCCGACCGTCAGAAATATGTTAGTACAGAAAGAACTAGGCGAAAAGAGGGCAAATTGGGTCACATCCTTGCAAGAGTATGACATAGAAATCACCCCAGCACAAATAGTGAGAGGTCAAGGGTTATGCAAGTTAGTCGCTGACTCAACTGCAGGATAACAAGAGGAAAATGATATGTCAAATCCAGGACAACACTACCAAAATTTAATTTGCTATGCACAAAACCCTGTTAGTCCCTGGTATGATGATATAAAATTTTGTCTTGAACATGGGTCGTCTCCTCGTCACCTGGATCCCACTAAAATAAGAGCACCAAGATTAAAGTCTGCCTCCTTTCAGTTGATTAATGGTATCTTGTTTCGTCAAAATTTTGATGGAGTACTAATGCGCTGTCTTGAGAAAGATGAAGCAGAAAAGGTCTTATTGGAATTGCACGCAAGAGAAGTTGGTGGGAATTTTGGTGGAGATACCATTGCCCATAAAGTATTAAGAGCATGTTACTACTGGCCTACACTTTTTAAAGATGCTCATGCTTTGTGTCGCAAGTGTGTAATTTGTCAAAAAACGTCCAGACAGATACAGAAACTAGCCTTCCCTCTACAACCTGTTTCAGTAGACTCCCCTTTTCAACAGTGGGGTCTTGATATTATAGGTCCGATCAATCCCCCATCCTCACAGAAACATAAGTTTATCATAACAACCACATATTACTTCACCAGGTGGTCTGAAGCTGCCCCATTAAAAGATGTAAATACCAGTCAAGTAATAACCTTCTTGAATTCAAATATTATTACTCGTTTTGGTATCCTTGACTGCCTGGTATTTGATAACGCTTCCTATTTTTCGTCTCTTGAGATGAGTAATTTCTCTCTAGAAAAAAGAATTAAACTAAAATATTCTTCCAGCTACTACCCTCAAGGTAACGAATTGGCAGAATCAACTAATAAAAATCTGATTAAAATTATCAAGAGAACGGTATCTGAAAACCATAAAAATTGGCATAATGCACTGTTAAACGCAATCTGGGCTGATAGAGTGACTCTGAAAACTGATGTGGGTAACTCACCCTTCTTTCTCATTTACAACAGAGAGGCAATTATGCCACCACACATTCTTCTTCCCTCTCTGCAGCTATCACAGAAAATACAAGAAGAGGACTGCCCCCCTTTGGAGAATCGAATTAACACGTTGTTAAAATTAGAAGAAGTGAGGGCTCAAGCGAAATGGAAATTGGATCAACATCAACTCGTTGTTAAAAGCTGGCTTGATTCCAATTCTGCCTCTAATAGAAATTTTGAGGTGGGTGACCTTGTCCTGAAATGGGACAAACCGCATGAGGGAAAGGGAGAGCATACGAAGTTTCAGAACTTATGGCTAGGACCATTTTTTATTGTTGAGAAATTAAGTCCCAGCTCCTTTCGATTACAGAGTCTAGAGGGACAGCCAGACACCTATCCGGTGAATGGCCAAGCTCTAAAAAGGTATTTCACTTGATGAAAATCCCGTGCACACTGTGTACATATTTTTCTTTGTTTGCTTTTCATTTTTCTTTGTTGTTTTGGCTTTGATTCTTCCTTTATGCTTACCAGTTTTTATTTTGAAACACATATACCTGCATCATGAATTGTTTCAGACAGAGAGAATAGAAAAATTTTTCCTCTGAAATGACTGTTGAAGGTTGTTTAAACATCAATTATGATATTTGTCTGAAGTTTGCAGCCAGGTTAAAGAAATCTTGTTGTTTCAAAAGCGTTTCTTGATTTCAATTTATAACGGAAGCTTTCACGATCATCCATAAAAATTTCCTCTTACGCTATCCCTGTTCCTTAAGAGAACAACTCATATATGTCTCCCTACCTTCGAAGGTCAGTTTATAATAAACTGTCTCTAGATCTTAATGAAGGACAGTTAAAAATTCTCTCAAGGTCTGTAATTTATTAAAATATGTCCAAAATATCAGGATTTTCAGCATCACCCCGCTCGATTAAATATCTTTAAAATTAAATAAATCTTCAGAGAGCTGTGGGAAGTGCTTGCAAATCCGCCAAGATACTGAACAGGTCTGTTGGCAGCGGGTAAATACATGCATGATGCCAAGATAACTTCGCCAGGGTACTGAACAGGACTGCTGGCAGCGAAGCAATGCCATGTATATGAAAATTCTTAGATATGGAATCTTTTGACCTTAAATGTCCTTCGTTCTCATATGGAACTTCTTGGCAGGATACAGATATTGGAGTGGGTTAAATAGACAACCCCAAACCGGATTCACTCCTCCAGTTGATGAGCGGTCAATTTCGCCCGTCAACAAACTGCTACTACTATAACCTCCAGGTGTGCCCATGATGCCCCTTATGGGGAACACATTGTAAGTCGGGGGGAGTTGAACTCGAAACCTCATGGAACTTCATTTTCATGGCACTTTCCATTTGAGCTGCCCCCCCGGGGGTTGTGTCGAACATATTTAACTACAATGAATAACACCATTAAAAATACCAATAACAAAAACATATATTTGTTCACTACTGTTAAATAAATATTAACCACAATTAATCATTTAAATCTTACTATTTGGGATTTTAGTTTTCCGTAGCCACCCTAGCCTAGTTTATGATGGCCTTGTTTTTCCACTATAGCCTTTGTTGCTTTGGAGGTGTCTGGTAGCCTACATATGGAATTTATGAAAAAAATCAGATATTGGAATCGTTACTTAAAACAGGAAAGAAAAACATAAATGCTCATATTTCATTGATAATATGACATGTGTTGTACCTTGCTTGACCAACTCATAGTTGTCGTCCTTGTTTTTTAAAAAAATTCTCCTTTGCATCCTCTATTAGCGCCTTCTACTCTTTCTCGAGAACTATGGGAGGGCGATCGTTCTTGAGGTCTATTTGCAATTTATCCCTGTACTGGGCCCTGTTGTATTTTAAATTCTTGTCGGCTAACTTTGTAACCACTTTCTTGTTGAAAGTGTTACTAAACAAGTTTACCATGTGATCTATTAAATCATCTTTATTTTTGCTATCTTGTCCATTCGATCATGTGCGAATGGTGGGGCCAAACAAATCCAATGCTTTGTCATGTAAGTTTCTATAGAAAACATTGTTTCCTGCAGAAACGTGTTATCCATTAATTTATAATAATCTCAACAAATGTCCATTTCAATTTCATGAAAAAAATGAATCAATTAATGGGAAAATTACCTGTAATCTTTTGAATCTTTATCGGAACACATGTGTCATCCACCAGAAAGGTGACATCTAGTGATCTGGTGCTTTTAATTCATTCTGCTCCATGTAGAATAGTATCCTGTGCACCTACACTATGTTCCTCTCCGGAGTCATCATGTGGAGTCCCAAGCTCCGACTCATCATGCTACGGCATGTCATGCCTGTCAAAATCACCCCTCTCATCAATGGATTTGAGGGGAACCTCAGGAGGATAAAAAAGCCTCACTTTCACTTTTCTATGTCAACCTTTTTTTTGCATTGGACCATCACTGCTACCTATAGAAGTTGCAGGATCGATAGGTTCCCCATGCACAAAGTTTAAAAACTCCTACAAACATAAAACTTTTCTTTATCAGATCATACACAAAATATAAAACTAAAAAATGGATATGAAATTGTCATAGCTAATACAAATATGTAAAGATGCTACTTACCCCAAAATTAGTTATTGTAGTTTGTAGCTCTACAATTCTTGCCCTGTCCTCCTGTGTCAGGGGTCTTTTGCTAATCAAACCTAGATATTCTATGTTAGCCTTCTTCAAGGCTTTCGTTACAGTTGTCATTGGGTTTGTCGAATAAAATATTTCATCCTCATCAATATCCTTTGTGGGAGCCTTCCCACGTTGACCATGCCACAATACATTGATGAATAAAATTAATGAGATGAACTTTAACAATTGAGAAATTTAGTTGTTGTAGTCATAAGTTGTTACTGTATTTAACATTTACCTGGTGAGGCACCGCGGGTGCCTTTCCACGATCACCTTGGACAGATGTAAATGGTGATTTTCGGAAATGGTCACCCTGGACAAATGTAAAGGGTGATTTTAGGAAACGGTCACCCTGGATAGATGTTGACACAATAAATCAATCAACAAAAGTTATGAAATTTACCTCTAACATTAAAAAAATGAAATATTGCAGTAATATCAGAAAAACAATAACAAAATTTCAGAAATTTAGTTGTTGTAGTCATAAGTTGTTACTGTATTTAACATTTACCTGGTGAGGCACTGCGGGTTCCTTTCCACGGTCACCCTGGAGAGATGTAGTGGGTGAAACTCGGACATGGTCACCGTGGACAGAAGTTGACACAATAAATCAATCAACAAAAGTTATGAAATTTACCTGTAACATTTAAAAAATGAAATATTGGAGTAATATACGAAAAAAAATAATGAAGTTTCAGAAATTTAGTTGTTGTAGTCATAAGTTGTTACTGTATTTAACATTTACCTGTTGAGGCACAGCGAGTGCCTTTCCACGGTCACCCTGGAGGGATGTAGCGAGTGAAACTCATACACGCTCACCCTGGATAGAAGTTGACACAATAAATCAATCAACAAAAGTTATGAAATTCAGCCGTAACATTTAAAAAATGAAATATTGGAGTAATATCAGAAAAAAAAAATGAAATTTCAGAAATTTAGTTGTTGTAGTCATAAGTTGTTACTGTATTTAACATTTACCTATTGAGGCACAGTGGGTTCCTTTCCACGGTCACCCTGGAGAGATGTAGAGGTTGAAACTCTGACACGGTCACCCTGGATAGAAGTTGACACAATAAATTAATCAACAAAAGTTATGAAATTCACCTGTAACATTTAAAAAATGAAATATTGGAGTAAAATCAGAAAAAAAATAATGAAATTTCAGAAATTTAGTTGATGTAGTCATAAGTTGTTACTATATTTAACATTTACCTGCTGAGGCACAGTGGGTTCCTTTCCACGGTCACCCTGGAGAGATGTAGTGGGTGATTTTCTACCACGGTCACCCTGGACAGATGTTGACACAATAAATCAATCAATAAAAGTTATGAAATTCACCTGTAACATTAAGAAAATGAAATATTGCAGTAATAACAGAAAAAAAATAATGAAATTTATGAAATTTAGTTGTAGTCATAAGATTTTACTGTATTTAACATTTACCTGCTGAGGCGAAGTGGGTGCCTTTCCACAGTCACCCTCTCCATCTATTCAATTTAAGTTGTAATCGATCAACAACTCTTCACTTGGAACTATTGTTTTTGTTGCACATACAAATATATGATTTCCTTCGTGTGCCTCAAATATGCAAGTTGGTTTCTTAGTTGTTGCCACTGGTTGTGTACTATTTATAAAGCCCGCAATTTTTCTAGTAGCTTTTGGCCTTCCATCAATATACATAGTCACCCCTTTATTTTAATTGTTATCTCGTAGTTGTATATAATTTGGGGTAACTCTGTATCTTCGCATACTTTACGTATATCAGACCAACATCAACCAGTGATTGTATTTTTATAATGGTTCGACATAATCCATCAATTCAGTTACAGTTCCATAGACAACCTTTATTCCATCCATGGAAAATAACCCCAATCCATGTAAATATGAAGGAGCAATGCGATACTTCCTCCCACCGATGAAGAAATCTGTGTCCACTTCAGGTAGCTCCTTAGGTGCCCATCATTGCACTAGATGTTTATACCTCAAGGGAAATTCAATGTCACCTATGCTCTCATCATCATAATTACACGACCCTCTGTTGACAATAAAATATTGCATGCGGGTATGAAATATTTTCCTTACCTTTTCCAACCTAGTTGATCTAGAACAGATAGATCTAGTACAACACGTCTCACTTTCAACTTCTCTTACTATATCTTGATCATCACTCGAGGAAGATATATTTGAAAGATACCTATTTGGTGGTACCTATACTCGTTAAAACAAGAAGATAAGTTATCGTGCCAATATACGTTTTTGGTACCAACACAGTTGCATATAGTTGCATTTAGTTGCATAGAGTTGAAATTGCCACACCTATCCATCATATGGTTGCATAAAGTTCAAATTGCCACACCTAGTTGCATATAGTTGCAATATAGTTGCATAAGTTGCATATAGTTGCATGAGTTAATGCAATATAGTTGCATAAGTTGCAATAAAGTTGCGTAAAGTTTCATAAGTTCCATAAAGTTGCTTAAGTTGCATAAGTTCCATGTTGCATAGTTGCATATAGTTGCATACAGTTCCAAAAATCTTTAGCCTTTGTGTGGGATCTTTGGTGCCATTAATAGTTTTTTCATAATAAGAATGGTTCTCAAGGCTTATACCATGTCTAGGGGAAGAAAACAAGAACAATAAACTCGCACTGAAATTTCTCAGATTCAAGGGCCATGAAATAGGCCTCAAATAACCATGTAGATATTATTTAAGAGATATTTGACCTTCTAGTGGGATATGGGTGCCATTAGGATTTTGTTTGCACCATATATGTAATTAAAGGTTTATATCATCACCAAGGTAAGAAAGTCAGGGCCTTCTTCCCTAAATGAAGCTTTTTTATGCTTAATGGCCATGAAAAATGCCTCTATTTGGGAAAATGTGCACCATTAGTATGTTTTGAATAAAAAGAATGGGTTTCAAGACCTGTACCATGGCCAAGGGAGGAAATAAAGGGCCTTAATACCTAAATAAATATTCTTGATCTTAATGGCCATGAACAAGGCCTCAAACCACCATACATATCCTCTCTAAGGGATATGGAATTTGGGTGGGATATGGTCACCATTCACAAGTTTTGGGCATAATGTATGGCAAAGAACATAAGGGGCTTATGCCCTATTTGAATCTTATCAGGGTTGATATTTGTGTTGCAGGCCTTAAACAACCACACAAGATCTATGTAGGGTATCTTTGGAAATATTGGTATGTTTTCATAATAAGAATAGGTCTCAAGGTGTGTGTTGGAAGATTGATTGTTGTCATTGATTTCAACCCTAGTCATGGGTTTTGTACCGCAAGATTGATAAAGGTATTTGGACATGAAGGAAAATGCACATGCATATACAAAATCCATGAATGGATAGTATACATCATGCTATTTCCGGTGGTATGTGGCACGTCACATGGATCCTCATGGTTGAGAAGAAATGAATTTTTGAAGATGACAAAGTGAATTCAAAAAGGAACTACATGTAGGCCCTGAAAATAATTAAAGAAAATAATTACAAAATAAGAAAGTGTCAGGTCGGCCCTAATGTTAAAAGGAAGTGACATAAATGGTATAAATATATATCATTATACATTCATTTGATACAAGTCGAATTTCAGAGAGAAGAAGAAGTAAAAGAAGGCCGGATTTCAAAGGAGGATGAAGTCTTTTGGTGATGTGTTCTAAGGTATGTTATTTTCAGGTCATCTTACCATTTTTTCTATAGCTGGTTTTCTAGAACGATTTAGATGGGGAAATCACTATGGTATTGAGAGGACATATCAAGTTACCTCTGGTAAAAATTTCAGCTCTTGATTCTCTACAATTATGGAGATACACTCTGTGGAATATAGGGTTTGTGACCAGTCCTGAAATAGTCAATAAACATGTGTTCTGGGAAAAACAGTCATAACTTTTTCATACAGACTCCAAATGTAGTGGGACCACATCCCTTGGAAATAGTACAGACTGTAATTTCTTTTGTGCGAGTTTCAGAATCAGATGCTAAATATTGAGCGCGGGACATGCTGTACAAGTTGGGTCTTCTAAATAGACCATAATTGAATAAAGTCTACCATTCTTTCTATAACCTATTTTTGGGGAGGATTCAAGGAGTGAAAATTATAGGAGTTTCAGAGAATACATTTAGTAACATTATCTACAGGATCAGAGTACTCCAAGAATTGAATAATTGCATAAATTGAAGAAGTCTTAGAAAGCATTATCAGGTTCTATGTGATGATTGGTTGATGGTGATGATTT
>JZKD02S0593044.1:438291-457467 GCA_000966675.3 Picea glauca | reverse complement strand
CAGTATGAAGATGTCTAATATTGATGTAAGTGCTTATATTTGATCATTCATTGGTATTAGCATCAAGACTTAATGGTGTCCACCCTTTGGAGGTTTTGACATGTGTAAATGTTATGCATTATTGATTCACATGTTCAATGGCCTATTGATTGATGGGTTATTTACCTAGAAGGTTAAGAGGTTGATAGATTGATGATCCTTACCTTTATTTAGCGTATATGGGCTTAAATGTATTAACCTTGTTCCTAAGGATTGTCATGTTTAAAAGTGAAGATACCTTTCATCCATGGTGTTGTAGATGTCTGGTAAGAGGAATTTGTCTTAGGCATACTATGAATGAGTTTGATTGATGTTAAACCAATAATCTTTATTAAAGAGAGAAACATATTTTAGTTATGCCTTTGAAACTTAACATGTGAATGATTGTGAACTTTCATATAATAGACTATTCTTAAGTCTATTATGGTAATATTAATATTAATATCAAAATTGCAGCCCAAAATAAATTTTTATTTTTTTTTTAAATAAATTTTGGTTGTCGCCTATGCGACAACAAATTCTATTGATGTGACGATTTTGCTATATAAACAACGAAAAGTTGTCGTCGCATATACAACAAAAACTTCTATTGATGTGACAGTTTTGCTATATAAACAATAAAATGTTTGCTATATAAACAACAAAAGGTTGTCATCGCATAGGCAACGACAACTTCCATTGATGCGACGGTTTAGCTATATAAACAAAAAAAAATTGTCGTTGCATAGGCGATGACAACTTCCATTGATGCAATGGTTTAGCTATATAAACAACAAAAAGTGGTCGTCACATAGGTGACAACAACTTCTATTGATGCGACGGTCTAGCTATATAAACAACGAAAAGTTTTCATCACATATGTGATGACCACTTCTATTGATGCGACGGTTTTTCTATAAAAGTTGTTGTCGCAATTTAGAAGAAATGTTGGTTTCACATTGTTTTCCTATATTGTCACTTATGCGACGTTTATTCAAGTTTGTCGCAAATGCCACGTAACATAAACCGATGTTTCAGAGACTCCAGTTTCGTCTCAATATCAATGACATAATGTCACAATAACATCAAAACAACCGTCGCAAAATGGCCCAAATATGCTAGTGAATGTGTTAGCACATATAATTGTAGGGGGGAAAAACACTTTGTTTTGTATTTTTATTTGGAGTCATAAGGTTTTATAAGTCTTAGGTTTTGAGTATTCTTGTTGTGATCATAACTTAGATTTTGATTTGAATAAGAAAAGTTTTGTTCAACCCTGGTTTAGAGTATTTATGTCATGGAATTAGTCACCATGACAAGGTAAATAAGTCCCTATGAGTCACATTTTTTATCCTAAAATCATTACCATAACATGTCATACCTCCAAGTTGTACACAAGTTTCCCTTTGTCACCATCCAACTGTTTAGATGTCAATTCAAAGTTAGATGTATTTGTTGCAAACTCACCAGGAGAGTTCACAACGTACTCACGAGTACCTCATGCATTCATTTTCCATCATTGTAGTTAAGAAGCGTGTCAAAGGGGATTTTATGGTTTAAAACACCCTCATTTAATTAATTTTTAAAGGATTATGTCCCATAGTTTCCAACAGTCTCCTTGAAGTGCGTCATTGATTTTGAATTTGGCGCTGCAAACTCGATGCTGGGAACTGGCGCTGCAAACTAGCTGAAGAGGATAGTTGAGTTGGATAACTTGCAAACATATCAGCTTAAGTCTACATGCATCAACACAAAAACCAGGTTTATTAGGCACTCCTTGATGGTTTTCATACTGTTCAAAGGTTGAAAGAGGGGTTTATGTTTCCTTATGCATTGGTGCTGCGAACTGTTCAAGATTATTTGCTGCCAACTTTTAAATCCTTTCCCATGCTGCCTGAATCATGCACACCAATATATGATTCTTTCTTTACCTCATGCATATCTTACTATGCTAAGAATCCCCCTGTCCCACTGAAATACCTCAACATTGTGAAATGGTTTCTCTAGTGTTATGAACCAGGCACTACGAACAAGGCATTGTGAACCCTCTATTCTAGAACTACTGAAACCTTTGTTTTCTGCATCATTTTGAAGTGTAATCTTAATACATTGAAGGATACCACTATCAAAGTTGAAGTGTGTGGTAAAATCATTTGTAGAACCTAACCCAAAATTTCATACATCATTAATGCTTCCAACTGATTTTTATTTTGATGAAAACCCTGTTTTAGTAGAGAATTATCACTTGACTTCCTTTTATTATAAATCTCAGATTGTTGTTCCTGTATCCCTCCTATTTTGAAGAGTGTTTTATTTCATACTCTTTATGTGCATAAAGTGGTGTATGTAAAGATTTGGAAAGGAGAGATTTAGAAAACATTTTTGTCATCGAAACCCTATTTCCTGTGTACTCTGTTTTCACACACCAACTGTCAGAACAAATTAAAGAAAGTAATCAAGCAGTGACTATACATGTTGGCCAAGGTGGTTATCTTAAGAAGCTCCAAAACTAGAAGACAAAGACATTGATCTTCCAAAAAACAACATCAATTTTGGTCAAAGTTTCTGTTTCATGTATTTTACAACATTTTTGGTAATGGCTATGAGTTTTAAACCACAATTAACAAATTTTGGTGTTTTCCTCCAGTCATATATCAAGGTAATGAAGTTTTGCAGCATATCAGGACACCTGGTATGATTTTTGAGATGCTAAATCATTGGCAAAGTGAAACAGGCTGCTATAGGAAAGTTCGTAGCCCCTGAGCTCACTGGTGCTGCGAACTGGTATTTATGACAGTTTGTAAGAAATTAACACACAACAAAGTATTGTTTTGATCGTGACTTTTGAATTACAATATGGGTTCCGTTGAAATTTGTTGTGGAGGAAAAACATAATGTTTTTGAATTTCTGACAAAAACTCATCTCGAACCATTTCGTATTTTTGGAGAAAATATAAAAACATCACCTACAGGAAAGTTCGCAGCGCATGTTGTCAAAGGCACTGCGAACTCTAGTAGTCTGAAAAATTAGAGCTATGGGAGGGCTTCCAGCTATCATGGAAGGTTAAAATGGTTTCCTAGGAGTTAGTTGGACATGAGGGACATGTTTTCCATGTCCATATCAAGCATCATGACCTGTTTCAAAAGGAATTTATCTCAATAGACAAGATCCCAAAAAATAGGAATTTGTTATGTGTTTGTTGGAATCTTTTGTAACAGACTTCTAAATTGAGGAGGATCCTATGTAGCTCCTTGATTTCGACCTCCTTAGGGTAGATAAATATCATTCACTATATATGAAAATGGATTTTGATAAGGAAAGGATTGGATTCATGATCCAAGAGAGGAGAGAGTTGGAAGAGCAATTTAACTGCTCATTTGTAAGCCTAAGGGCCTGTTTGTTATGACATTTTCTACCATTAAAGATTCATGAGAGCTATTATCAGATTGTCTTCTTGGTTTCCCATTTCTTTGTTATCTTCTTGCTTTAATATATTGCAGGTTTTGAGGATCATAGCTGCCATTGGTTGATGGATTCATGAACAACAAAGGATCTGTTGTAGTTTGCCCATTAAATCATTGTTTATTGTTTAAGAAATATTTAATTTGTTTGTAGAAATGATCTCTATACAATGGATTTTATTCCTTTTGTCATATTCACTATGCTTCTACTCATCATTATATATCCCTTTTGTGTGGTATACAATTTGATTTCCTTTGATCTGTAGAATGTTATGACTCCATGCCCAATGGATGCCTCTGTAGATAGTTTGTTGCCTTCTCTCTTTCTTTCTCAGTCTTGATGATACACCTACTAAAACCATTCAATCCATTTATATTCTGATGGGTAATAGGCTTACACCTACAACAATATGGGTGTGACTTCTAGTGTTGACATAATGTTTCTCATAAAAATGAATTTAGTGGACTGAAATCTATTGAAAGAAACAATTTAAATTGTAATTAGTTGTGGCATAGAAATTATGACCATTTAAGTTTCAAGGGGCTAAGTTTTTAACACACAAATAAGGTGGTTGAATTATTTCCCAAGGTTGAAGTAAATGATGAGGTTTTCTTCCATTGTGCACTATAGAAGCAACCTAGAGACACATTTGTTGTTGGGAATAATGGTGGGCTTGAAAGCCACTATAGTTGGTTCATTCAAATATTTTTAGCCCCATCTAGACACCATGTGTTTGTAAATATTTTTATTTTTTGACATTTATAGATGATTATTCCAAGAAGACAATAGATCTATTTCTTAGAAAGTAAGAATGAAACATTTGGTTGTTTTGTAAATTTTTAAGTTTTAATTGAAAATTAAAGTGAGTATTATTTTTAAAATTTAAGTATTCACATAAAGTATGAGTTCAATACAAAGGAATTTAATGCATACTGTATTGACATTGAATTAAAAGGAAAATTTTAGTAGCAGAAACACCACAACAAAATGACATTGCTCAATGTAAAAATAATACCGTTGTTAAAATGGAAAGATCCATGTTACATGCAAAGCATATAGGAAATGAGCTTTGAATAAAAGAAATGGTAGGTACACCTTGTATATATTCTTAATTATAGTGATAGAACAATAACAAATAATTATAGATTGGAAGCATGGTCTCGGAGAAGACTACTATGAGACACTTGAGTTTTTTTTTGTTCATTGGCATATGTAAATGTCTTGGAAGAGAATAGAAAGAAGCTAGATGGAAAAAATTATGAATGCATTTTTGTTGCTTACTCTTAAGCACAAACAAGTGTTGGAATCCCATATAAAAAAGGTGATTGTATCACGTGATGCGGGAGTGTGTCAAGAGGGTGTGTAGTATGAAACACTAGAAAGTGTTGAAATAGAGTCATGAAAATATGACATTACTCCTTTCCCCACTAGAAATAGTGTAAGATCGAGATTTGGTGGTAGTCTAATTCCACTTCCGTGAAATTATTCGCTAAGTGTAAGTATGTCTGGCATCAACTCCAAGATGACCAAGAAAGGTAATAATTCTTAGAGAAATTCCTCAAAGGACTTCTAGCTAGGAAGATGCAAATTAGATTGTTAATTTTTCTATATTTTATGAAATTTAAGGTGAGCCAAGTTGTTATGAAGATGTAATGCAACATAGAGTTTGGTGTGAAGAAATGGAGGAGGAAATGTTGGCCATTGAAAAGAACGAAACTTAAGAGTTGGTTGAAATTCCAAAGGAATATAAATAAATAATAGAATCAAAATTGATATATAAAATCAAGCACGAGTGATGGCACCATTGAAAGGCGTAAGGAAAGTATAGTTTCCAAGGATATGTACAAGTCTATGGATAGTCTGTGAAGAGACATTTTTACCAATTGATTGATGGTATACAATAATAATAGTGTTAGGATTCACAACCCATAATAAGTGGATTGTTTACCAAATGGATCTTACGTCAACATTCTTCAATGGTCACATTGACGAAGAAATATGTGCAAAAACCACATGGGTTTGAAGTAGAAGGAAAAATAGATTTTGTTTATAAAATGAAGAAGGAATCGTATGGCTTGAAAAACATCATAGAGCTTGCTATTCAAGAATCATACTTATATCCTACAACATTGATTTATTATAAATTAGAATGAACCAAATTTGTATGTAAAAAGGAAAGATAACAAAATTTTAATTGTTTGTTTTTATGTAGAGGATAATATTTTCAACATGATGCGTGAACTCAAGAAACCAATGATGAAACAATTCAAGAAGGTTGATATTGGATTAATGCATATCAATTACACGTGATGGTATTTTCATTTGTCAGCAGAGTATGCTCAATATCTACCGAGACAATTTGAAATGGAAAAGTGAAAAGAAGTAGCAAATCCACTAGAACAAGGTGGAAAGATAGAAAAAGAAAATGAGAGTGTCAGTGTTGATGCATGCTAGTTTTATAAATCAGTTGCCATTTTGATGTACCTTATAGCTACTATGATAGATATCACTTTTGTGGTAAGTCTTATTTCTATATTTATTATGGATCAAGAGGAAAATCACATGAGAGTAGCAAAGACAATTTTATGATACATCAAAGGCACATTGGATCATGGCATTCAAGACATGCTACATAAGAGAGTTTGGAGTTAGTTGTTTTTTCATATTCAAATTGGGTAGTTCACTTGATTATTGGAAATTAACTTTGGGATAATTTTTTTTCTTAGTAGTGGAAATATAGTGTGGATTTAGAAGTAGAAGTAGACTACTTCTCTTTCTACATTAGAGGTAGTGTGCATAGAAACAATTTCAACATGTTGTCAAGAAGTTTGGTGGAAAGAGCCTTGATAGATTTGCAGTAGCATATTAATTCCCCCAATATTATACATTGTGATAATAGCACAATACCATTTAGATAAAAACGAACCTATATTTTCACACAAGGACAAAGAATATAGAGATTCATTGTCACATCATTCGATATTTGATATAACAAAGATAAATACAATTAGTCGATATATAAATTTATAAAGGAAATTTTAAGGGGTGGATTTGTTCCATTCCATAATAAATCAGGATTAGAACCTATTAGCACTAAGAGTCACCCTCTGACTGTAAGAGGATAAGCCCAATACCCATCAAAATAAAATTAAAAGGATTAAAATGGAATGAGTAGGTGAATCAGTGAGACTACAGGGAGAGGAAAATATAGTAGAAGTAACTGGAGATCAGTTTGGGATCATTGGGCTATGGAGTCATAAGTATCATGAATAAGGAAGGAATTTAAACTGCCTATCAGACAAAAGGATTTATGTGGTGATGAGGAGAAAGAAGACAAAAAATATCTAAGTGATGAACCATGAAAAATGGGCAATATGACAACAGATCCTCTACCACCTCAGGAATCCATAGATGGGAGAGATGCTACATATAGACAAGAAGAAAACAAAAAATGTCTTTTGAACCATGAAAGATGGGAAAGATGACGACAAATCCTTTGCCACCTTAGGAATCCATAAATTAGAGAGATTACATCTAGACAATAAGAAAAACATAAAATATTTGATGAACCATGAAAGATGGGCATGATAGAAACAAATCCCCCATCGCCTTAGGGATCCATAAATCAAAGAGATTACATTTAGATAATAAGAAATAGAATAACGTGTAAACTGAGAAGACGGTCTAATAAAAACAATTCAAAGGAATCTTCAATAAGATAATATTTACAATCCAAGCCCTCATGTATACAAACTGAAAAATTATAGAGCCCTTCTCCTGAAACTCTCTTGACTCTCCAACCTTTGACAAACACTCCCTTCCTTACAAAATCTAAACTGATCTATTTATATCAGATCAGTCCACCACTGCTAGGAGTGTGAACTGGCTATCTCGTTCAATGCTTTCGTCTGTGCATTCTTCTGTCAGACTGTGCATGTTTTCTCTCGTAAGATGCAAGCTTAGATCAGTATGGGCCTACAAGATGAAACCATCCATCGTGGTACCTCAAGTTGCCCATTTTGTCTCTTTGGCCAGATCTTCCACGCCTTCTATTTATGTAGTGAGTCGAGGTTTCGACCACCACTCCTTTTTTGTTAACTGATATCTCATCGGGATCAGGATGAGGCTCAATGCCTAGGGGGATGCCATGCGCTGCTTTTGGATTAGACGCTATATAAGAACATTATTATGGGGTCGTCACAGGTGGTTTGGATCCACACTGTTTTTTATCCTGCAATCCACCACTTTCCACCATGTAGATTGTTTGTTATACCATGGTTTCAATTGTCGGACCACTCAAGAATTTTATCGTTCGAGCATGTTCCATCCCCACAATGAAGCATGGTTTTCGATATGGTTATGATTCACGATTTGGGAAAGCCTTGCTTTTTTTGCCATGCGCTTCTCTTGGATGGACCCTTTTTCCTATTAGGAATATCAACGGATCAGAATTACTTCGGGAGTTCGGGCTTTGTGTCTTTTCAATGCATAGCTCTTAAAATCCTCTGAAGTGTCGAATTCCCAAAGTGTGAGATATGGTGACGCATGGCCTCTTGATTCAGATGACCAAGATTTACTTCAAGAGTTCAGGCTTCGGGTCTTGGGATTCCTTTACTCACTTAACTTCTTATTTCTTTCTCCCAGAGTACGAGATCACCTGACATGTGTCCCTTGCTAAAAGATCAATGGCCACGAGCGATTTCAAGCTCACAACTAGCAGATACTTTAATTTCCTTGTAGATTCCCACAATGTGAAGATGCTCGCTCATAGCGGGATCAATATGCATCGTTGCTCTGTTGATATAGAAAGATCAATGATCCTGAGTGATTGCGGGCTCAAAACTTGCAGAAACATTAATTATCATTCTCATCCCCACAATGACTCCCCACCATCGATTTCTTCTCTAATGATATCTGATGGTTGTAACTTAATCTTGTTGATTTGACGACTGGTCTTTCTCTCGCTCATATCTTACAACTAAAAATTGAATCAGTTCTCCTATTAGTATTTTGAACCCGAAATGGGTTGCTATTGAATGATGCGTTTGGATGCTTATGTGCATACCATGAACTTGGTCGTCCTGCGACCCTTTGAAAACTATATTTGAGAACATTTGGCTTCATAGGGGATGGCATGCTCCCTGCAAGCTGCCAAGAATGCGCAGTTCCAGTTCCTTAGCTGTTGGGTTGTGGAGTCAAGATGATATACATTTGCGGAAGGCAAAAGGCTGACATGTACACTACTCTACTTACAAAAAGAAAAAAAACATGCATGCTCCAAAAGGATCTTATTTATGTACAATCCTAGACTAACTGACTTTTTACAATGTGCTAGGTGAAAGCAAACTTCCACCATAGCCACCCAAACTGTGTGGTGATATAATTATTCTCTTCACTGCAAATGATCCATAAAAGGTAAGGGAAGTATGAAAACATAAATAAAACATGTTTTGGATCACTGACAATACCCCCAGATGATGATAGGATGAATAATTTGGCAGGCTCCAATGATTTTGGAAAACTCAACTCCATATACAACCCCACAGGGTCATAAAATTTATAATAAGGCATGCTCAACTGGTAAGAAATTACCTCCTTTATTTCATCATTGCTAACCTATTGTTTGATGTTGTCTGCAGGTCCAGGTTCAAGCATGGTGAATGCAGGTTTGCTGATTTGCAGAGATGGTTACTCAATGTCTTCTACGGGCCTAGGATGACTAATTTCCACAAAATGTTGTTCCTTAATGTATAGAGGAAAAGGCTTTATAGTATGGTTTTGAAATTTCCTCATATCCACATCAAAATCTGATTCATAGCCATCATACACAGGCTCGTTGCTCCCCAAGTCGACAAAATGTGATATAGGGATCTGCTCTTCTTCATATGAATACTCATCAAAGATAGGTGAGCCCAAAACTCCTTTACCTTGCAAAGAAAAATGAGAAATCTCTTGATTCTTCACTTCAATCATAGGTGAAAATACATCATGGAAAACCTCTTGAAGGAATAGAGAAAAATCCTCTTCTACATTTATTTCTTCTTTTAAATATGAGACAGAAGGTGCATCGAGGGAAAAATATAATGCATCTATGGCTATGAAATCATCAGTACTATCATCAATCATATCTCAAAGACCTTCTTCATCACTTTCCTCACTGAGACAACAAACACAATATTCATTAGATGCAGATGAACAAAGAAGAGAAAAAATTGATTCCTCATCCATGACATCTTCTTTATCCTCATAGCCTTCATAAGAAACAACTATATCCTGAAAATAATATTTATACTCCTCACAATAGCTATGACAAATTAACTCAGAGGAATAAAACTCTTGATAACTAATATTGAAAGCTATATGAAACAGTTCTAGTGAGGAGATTCTAGCAGGGGGAAAGGATTGATACCACTCACGAGCATATCCCTCTAATGAGTACATGAACATCTTCATTAATACATACTCATGATGTATTCCCCACTGATGCATGAGTTCATGAAACCAAAGCATATTCTTTGCAGGGTTTTCATCTCTATGTTCTCTAAATCTGGGAAAACAATCACCCCACTCATCCATAGTAGGAACAACATTTGGAAAATCAAGAATAAAAGAGAAATTAAAAGGAGAAAACTTTTGATCCAAAATGGATTCCATCTAAAAATATGACTTCTTAAAACTATGGAGTCACCACTGAAGAATTAGATCCTGTCACTGAGAGGGGGGGGTGAATCAGTGACAAAACAATTATATCAATTTTTCATTTATGAATGCAAACCTAATTTTAACACAATATTTTATCGTGGAACCCAAATGGGAAAACCACAAACTCTTTTCTATTAACTGCAAAATCTGTTTTACATCTTATATAGAAGGAATATGTACTTCCTCTTTGATCAACAACAACTGATCAGGATTCATCCACACCCTCATTTACCAACACCAACTGGTAGGAGGCTATGACCCCATGTTTAGTCAGTTGTAACTGACAAGGAAGCACCAACCCCCTCTGTAGACACCAACCTACCCTTGCACCACCCAACCACCCTTAATGCATAGGTATTAGCTTTTCTTCTTGGAATTTGCTTCAACTTTTGATCTTCTGATATGGACTGCAGAGACACTTTCTTTTCACCACTTTTGCTCATTTACATAATCTTCAAACTGGTGTGAAATTTAAAACGTGTCCCTTTATTTGAACCATTGTACCTTTTCATTTAAAATGATAATTAAACTTTAATTAGTATCATTTTTTTTCTTTTTATTATTTATTCATATTTTCATGATTTATTCTCTTTTAATCATGACTGTGTATCAGTTCATTTTTGTCATGAGTTGATTACAGACATGGATCGACTCATTAGATCGTACTCATGTTACTGCTGCGTTCTTGGTTCACCAACAGACCATATTCGATCATTTATCGATTCTCTGTATTGTTCTGGTGTAACTCTCTGTCAAATGAAATTTGTATGAGGCACTCCCTTCAAACAATTTCATATGACCATGCCATACAGAACCACGGGAGTTAGAAACTATAGCGACATCCCTTAAAAAACTCTTATAGCATATGACCAACGACAGTGACCTCACACTTAGGCAATATGAGATACTGAGCGTTTATCATTCCAATGGTCACGATTCAATTTCCCGACGAGATGGATAGCTGATGGAATTTCGACACTTTGCCCTTTGAGTCATCGTGACTTTCAATATTACAAAACTCATGATAACAAAATCGCTGAAACAATCGGACGATTCACATTACATCTTTGAACCAGATCAATGGTTAGTGTTTAATCCTTACACTATCCTTCCATTGATGTAGATGGATGAGTATGACTTAATCATGCATTGAGATGGATGGTTGTCATAATTTCTAGATTCTTATTGTGACGTAACTTGATGACGTCTCTTGTTGACATGTCACAAGCCTATTAGCTGCCACGTGTCATTCATATTCATGATTTTCACGTACCTGAAATGATGTATCAACTTGACACTTGTCAGTGTCTTACTATGCCACATGTCCTTGCTGACATGGTTCGCCGACCCACAACTCTGATCCAACGGTCCTCGTTGTGTACTCCAAATCGATGGTCATTATTGTTGCACCTCTTTTGTCACCTATATGAGCAAAACATAGGTGCTTGTAAGCTTAGTTGGGTTTGCTAAGCAGGAAAGCTGTAAGGAAAAGGGTTAGAGAAATAAATATAAAATAACAACTAATAATTAAACTAAGAAATAAAATAACAACTAAACTATTGAGCATAGGGACATAAGAACAAAAGAAACAATAAGACTCATGTCACCAATGGTAAGGTTTATATCAGTGAAAGAAAACACCAAGACTAATGAGGACTATGAGTCCCTTCTTCCTCCAAGGGAGGGCTCTTGGACCCCCACAAATAAGCTCTTCTTACATCTTTGAATGAAAATGGTGAAAGAATTCCCTGCTAATCCACTCAAGGGGTGAGATGGATTGCTCAATGTAATGGTGCTAGTATACTATTGATGATAATAGAGGATTCCTCAAGAGAATAGTAACAACATAAATTTCCTATTGAAATTCCTTAAGAATGAAGTGCTCCCATGGCCTTGTTTTATAGCACCTCTTTGAGGCATTGTGCAACCAGCTTGTAGTGTGAAAATAGGCTAATTAGGGCATTTTTAGGTCTTTGACCAGTCACCCAGTCGAATCCAGTCCATATTTGAGTGTCAAATCAACTTGGAAGATGAACCAGAAGTGGGTGGGAGGCCAAACACTCTCATAAATGTGTTGTTCTCAGATGTGTGCGGCTTTTAGCAACCACAGTCATGCATCGGGCGCATGTGCATTTTTCCTGCGTTTCTGTTTTGTGCATGTGTGCGTGCGCCCTGTGTAGTCATATAGGACTTTAATTTTGTCACTGGTTGTATAGTTTTTGACCCTTTTTGGAAATTTTTTTGTGGTAATTTTGGTCCATGGGTGACCTCATAACTGTTTGACGATGTTGGATTCTTGTAACCATTTGCGGACGGAATTTCAGTGATAACAGATGCCCCCTGATGGATGAGGTTAGGAGCATACGTATAGTCAAAATTCATCAATGTTTATTCTACTGAGAGTGTCGTTGTAAGAGAGAGCGATAGTGGGATTGTCAAGAGTTACCTGTTGGAGGGAGAAGGGAATCTACAGAACCCAACCTTCCATAAGGTGTGTAAAAATAAATTGTGTACAAACGAGGCAGGCATGCCCCATGCTCGTGTCATGTAACTCAAAAAGGATGGTGTGTTGATGTAGAAAACTGTAGCACCCTCGGGGGAGGTCGAGATAAAGGCAGAAGACAATTCTACAGAGGACCATACTCTGAGCAGTAGGCAGTGACATCTGTAAGAAATAACATGGATTATGTAGGCATTGATAGCCAAGCCAAGTTCAGAGGTCTTCGACAAATATAAGAAATAACTGCAATAGTTGCAAAGTAAGACCCACCGTAACATGAGAAAGTGTTGAAGTCGAATGTTATGGGGGTCAACGACAGCAGGGAAAGATTTTGGTTCTCCCTATGCTATCTGAGACCTCTCATTGGAAAGGTAATGAAAGTCAAGATACTGTCGCCCTTCTAGAATCTGTGATGGTGTCAACAAAAAAGGGGGACGCGACTCCGAGAAGCAAAGAGCTTCATGAAATATACTAGGTGAGGTTAGGAACTAAGGAGTTACATGGACGAAATCAAGATGTATGGAGACTCAAGACTGCCCTTGGTTGGGGGTATGTGTGAGGTATAAGTGGCTGCAACCGTTCAACTAGGTCGAGTGTCAGGGGGACAACAAGACAGGGGATAAGTGGTGCCAAAGGCAGGAAAAAGTGAACAAACTTAGAGGGAATAGGTAAGTGGCCTATGGGATACTTGGAGTATATGGATGATGTCAATAGGGGTAGATGATAAGGAGTGCCCCAACCAAGGGTGACATGGGTTGCATTTGCCAAAAAAGGGAAGAAGTTCGTCAAAGGTGACGACAAAACGATATGTAAATGTTGGAAACAAAGGCTTTTTACAATGTACCAAATAAATAAAGAATAATTTGGGATGAGTGTACAAATACAGAAATGGGTTCCCCAATGTAATATGGTTGGGCCGGTTAGGGCGCAATTTGCTTGGAGAACTGGTGGAGGGTGGGGCCCCATGGGTGGGTTTTTATATGAGGTAGGTGAAATGAAGGGAAATTTGTAGAGGGGAAAACTGATTGTGGATGAAATGGAGGGTTCATGATACTGCAAAGGTGCAGTCAAAATAGAACCTTGAAGAGATAATCTAGGAGTCTAGTGGGAAAGCTAGCAAAATGAGGAGAAGGAGTATGTGGCTGATTTGCGACATGATGTAAGACTATCGGAACTCCCATCCCTAAAGGGTTGAAAAACATCATGAGTGTCAAAGTGAAAAAGGGTTCTATGAATGGGACAACTCATGTGGGGAAGAGTGCTATCGGGTGATAGTACCTAAGATTCAATGGAGGTGTTGGTACTGCAGAGCCAGAGATGGGGATCCTAGAGACGAATGTCAGAGGGTGTGACTGGAGATGCAATTGAGATTCAGAGGGAATGGTTACATGCCAGTGTTGATTATATACCTGAAGCGGTTGCGTTGATGTATGATGCCCAAGTACCTGCACAAATGAAAACTAAATACCCGACATGAACAATATCTGAAGAGAATCAAACATACAAGCATTTATTTGATAATTTTGAGCATGAGCATGCGTACCTGGATGGGGTATGAAAAACAAAATGGTGCCCCGGGGGCTAAGGATAAAAAGTGGCATGGGGACTATCTTGATGTAGATGACAGGATGTTGATCTCGTGGCTGAAGATAGATCGAAAAATGGACACCCAGAGCTCTCGGAATGGTGATTGGAAGTTTGGCGGAAAGGCCTATATATAGTTGTAGGGCCCACATTGCCACCTCATTTGTACTTGCTGCCAGAGTGACTGGACGAGAGGTATTCAGAGAAGATTTTGAGATTCTGGGAGAATGAGGCAGTCGATTCAGGACCAACGAGCTTTAGGTTAGTAGTCTTATCATCCTAGATAGAAGTAGGTTTTCCATTTAGGGGCAGGGCTTGTACGGAGGGCCGTACAGGGGGTTTTATGGGTGTGGACCCCCCAGTGTGCGGGCGATCCGAAAATATGCATGCACGAGTGTGCGCCTGTTATCCAGATAATCGTGCATGGGTGTGCCCCTAGGGGGGACAAAGGCGTGCATGATATGCGTGATTGTTTGCTACACAGTCGCGCATGGGTGCACGACTGTATAGTGGACAGGCGCGCTGTGATGTACGCTTGTGTTTGTGACAGGGGTGCATGGAGGCGCCCCTTTGGGGTGAGCAGGCACGCACGTATGCACGCCTGTGGGATGGATAGGCGCGCCTGCGTGCACGCCTATGGGGTGAATATGTGCGCATATCTGTGCACCTGTGGGCTAAATAGCTGCGCCTTAGGGGCAAGGCTAACGGGTGTAAAAATTATCTTTTTTAATGTTTTTTATGGTCAATATGGCTGACCTAGGACTGTATTATGTGGTTGCAGGCGATAATTTTACACAATGTTGGTCAGTTGGAGAGAGAAGGATTGGTCCCAGCTAAGGGACGTTGTGGCTATTAAGGAGTTGGGGGTTCGTGCCACTTTGGCAGCCTGTGGGTTGTTGATCTTCGAGTGCCCATTGATATGGGCGCAGGAGTATCTCCTATAGTTTTTAATCCGAATGTGGAGTCCAGACCTACATTGCTTTATGGTGCAGGGATAGTAGATCGCCTTCACTGTGGTGGAGGACGTATACTTTCTGATTGGGCTCCCGTTTCGGGGAACACCCCTATCAGTGGAGCCGTTTTTACCTACGGACGTGTCGTTAATGACCTTGGGCCAGAGGTACTGTTCGAGGGAGAACTACATGTCGGGATCCGTCATGAGCATCGGGGCGATGGATGCTTTAGCGCATCGCTGTGTAGCAGCCATGATTGTGAGGGTGTATGGGTTCCTTGCGACTCAGCGGATCAGTGGTGGTCAGTTGAGGGTTATGGGGAGGGTACTGGCCGAGGAGCACTTTGCCTGGGGGTTGACACTGCATGCCAGGATGGTAGGGCAGCTAGAAAGATGTCGGTATACCGACACAGGGGAATTTTCTTTTGGGTCCATCTTGGTGGCCTAGTTTTTAGAGAGGGTGCCTATGTTGCGCCCTAGGATTTTATTGGGAGCTCCTGGGGTGTGAGAGCCGCGACTGAGGCTGTGGTCGACGATTTTGGCTTGCCACGGTGGTGGCGATCGTGGCCATTTTTTCATGGCTGAGGCGACACAGGTGTGGCGGTAGATGCCGCAGGTTATACTGCAGTATCCATACACTGGTGTTGACTTTCGGGGTGATCCGGACATGGTGTTACCTCCAGGGGAGGTGTTTGATCACCGAGGTATGTTTATGAGTTTGATATGTTGATTTTTGAGATAGCATGACATATGTATGTTGTATAGATGTTGATACTATCGTTTGGTTGCTTTTGTATGTGCATATGTGGGACGTCGTGGGCACGAGGTTGAGCTGCTGAGAGCGCTGACTCGCCAGGAGCCGGGGATACCACCGTAGGGAGGGTCGTGGGCAAGAGAGAGACGTCGACGTGAGGACGCTGAGGCGAGACTAGTTGAGGACGAGAGAGAATCTAGGAGACGTCGTTTTGATGACCCAGGTGTCGGGCTATCACATGCTCCTTCAGTGGAAGCCGAGGGAGATTTTGAGGATATTCACTGTCGCCTGGAGGCAGTGCTACAGGGTGTGTCTGAGGTCATGTGGTCGCACATCTAGGATGAGGGAATCCTGGAGCAGTGTGTGAGATTTCTACCGACGTGGCGGGCTGTGGTGCGACAAGTGGCAGTAGCAAGTGTTGTGATGATCAGACGGTTACCTCCCGGTCCGGATGGACCAGTAGTGGGTGGGGGACCACCGCCTGAGGGGGGGGTAGGAGGTGGCGCTCTAGAGGTACCTTGAGTGCCGCTCTATGTATTTTTTTATTTTGTATATAGGCTGGTGAGCCCATTTTGGTGTAGTGGCACCAGTTTTGTATTGAGGTGTGTCACTGGCCTGAGGATGTTTGTATATTTGTTCGTAAACATTTTGATGGCACTGTGGACCGATTTATATATATATATGAGTATGCATTTTGGGGTCTATGTGATGTTTACATGTGTTTTTTAATGTGTTGATGATGTCTAATCTATATATGTTGTGACAGGTTCTTGATGGCTTATGTGTGTGTAGAGGTATCTTGATGTGATATATGCCAATCTAACAAAATGTTAGCTAAGTTATCTGTAATTTGATTTAGTTGTCTTGGAATATGTGTAAATGTATGAAATCAAAATGTCGAGATAAAAGTCTAACTTGCAGGTATTTGCGAAAGAGGCAAGGATCACAGACATGGTACACATTGTTGAGCTGGAGGATAACTAGTTGAGAGTCAAGAAAGATGTTAAGGTGATGAATACGATGATGCTGGGCATCGGTGGGGAGGCCAATGACAGCAGTGTATTCGGCTTGGTTGTTGGTGGCTGAACCCAAACATATGCCGCTAGAGTGGAGCATTTAATGTGAGGGGGTATAGAGGGCCCAAGCTGCCGAAGTGAGATTTTGTGTCCAACGGCTGGCGCCGTCGGCGTAACTGATGTGGTAGGCTGGTGGAGGAATCATCTGTCAATAACACAAATGAGAGTTTAGACGTGAGGGATGGAAAAAATATTAAAAACACTATAAAATAAATAACCTAAAGTAGAATGGCTATGATTAGGCATAAAATTTCTTTAAGTATAACCCATTGGCGGGTTCTTTGAGAGAGAGTCCTTCGGGAGAGACCAGGATGTATGCACCTTTGGTGAGGCAATGTTGGATAATGTAGGGGCCATGCCATAGTGACTCAAATTTTCCATGACCGAGGGTATCGTGAGCGATATCGTAAGTAAGGACGAGGTCACCTTCGTGAAATGAGTGAAGGTTGACATGGCGATCAAAGGTGGCCTTTGACGGTTTTTTGGCTGCCTCATTGTTCTGTAACGAAGATTGACGATCTTCATCTAGGGACTCTAAGTTCAGCAAGAACTTCTCCATTGGAGCAGTGTCGGGTAATAGCTCAATTGCAGTGCGTAAGGTGGGAATTTCGCACTCAATGGGAAGAGTGGCCTCAACCCCGTGGACTAGATGAAATGGTGTGAAATCAGTGCTCATTTTCACAACCGTACGATAAGCCCATAGCGTGGAAAATAACATATGATGCCAATTGGTCTTATGTTTATTAACCATGTGTTGTAACATGGTCTTGAGGACCTTGTTAATTGCTTCGACCTGTCCATTGGACCGAGGGTAATATGGTGAGGAAAACTCATGGGAGAATCCTAACCAAGATGAAAGTTCGACGAAAATATCATTCTCGAAGTGTTTCCCATGATCGAAAACTAGTTGGAGTGGTACGCCAAAGTGGGATATGATGTGATTAAAGAAAAAATGCACTGCAATGTCAGCGGTGTTGTTGAAGGTGGGCATAGCTTCATACCATTTTGTGAAGTAATCAACTGTGACAACAATGTATTTGTGTCCATTGCTAGATGGGGGATTACAAGTCATGAATTCGATGCCCCATTTACAAAAGGGGCCGGCAGTAATGACTGGGTGAAGAAGAGCAGGTGGTTCTTGTGCTTTGTTGGCATAAAGCCGACATTTCTCGCATTGCTTCACGGCATGAATGCAATCGTGAAACAATGTAGGCCAAAAATAACTTGGTCGGATGATTTTCTGAGTAGTGGACATTCCCAAAAGGTGGCCTCCACATGCGCCGCTATGGAATTTGTTCAAGATTCTATCAACCTCATCGATAGTTAAGCATCGACGAAGTATGGTGTCGACCCCTCGCCGATATAAGATATCTCTGATGAGGAGATAGAGGGGGGCCTGTTGGTGAATACGACGATGATCATCTCGTGAGAGGTGACCCGTTCAGAGGTAGATGAGGAGGTCATCGTACCATGGATCATCCAAAGTAATATAAAAGAGATGTTCATCGGGGAAGTCAATATTGACGGGGGCACTGGTAGTATCAGAGGGGAAGGTTGTGACAAGTTCGGCGAGGATGAGAGCTTTCTTTCTCTTGGGTGTTGAAAATTCAAGATCGTACTCTTGAAGGATAACGATCCATCAGGAAAATTTTCCATTAATTTGTCTACGGTTGAGAAAGTATTTTATAGGATTGGAATCTGCGACGACCTTAGTCATGCGAAGCAGAATGTAATGACGCAGTTTCTGGACTGTGAGGATGACTGCAAGGGCTAGTTTCTTTTCATGTTTATACTTCAAGGGTGGACCTGAGAGGTTTTTACTAACGTAGTAAATGACATGTTCACAATCGTCATCATTGATTTGAATGAGAAATCCTGCTACTGAGACAACTGATGCTGATATGTAGAGGATATAGTCGCGATTATAGTCGGGTGAACTAATTAAAGGGGCATTAGACAACGCTGTTTTAATATCATAAAATGTTTTTTGGGCACGTTCATCCCAGTGAAATGGGATGTCATGGCGTAGTAAGTGAAGGAAACCATGTGCTCGAGTGGCGTAGTTTGGGACAAATCACCGTAGAAAGTTAGCTTTTCCTTGTAGGCTCTGGAGTTGACGTAAATTTC
>JZKD02S0593044.1:391722-402316 GCA_000966675.3 Picea glauca | reverse complement strand
GCTATAATCAGATATCAGTCATGCCTGAGGACAGGGAGAAGACAACCTTCACCACTCCTTGGGGCACATTCATGTATGCCAAAATGCCATTTGGGTTGATGAATGCATGAGCAACATTTCAGTGAGCCATGGACATAGCGTTCATCGGGGAGAAGGACCAGTTTGTGGTAATCTATCTGGATGATATCATAGTCTTCTCCAAGATAGACAAGGAGCACCGATGTCATCTGAAGAGAGTCTTCTTGAAGTGTCGAAGGTTTGGCCTATCCCTGAACCCCAAGAAATATTTGTTTTCTATGGAGGGGAAGTTATTAGGCCATATAGTGTCAGCAAAGGGAGTGAGGATTGATCCTAGTAGGGTAGAAGCAATTCAGACCCTTTCACTTCCCAGGTCTAAGAAAGAGGTCCAGGCATTTCTAGGAAAGATTAACTTCCTGAGGAGATTCGTCTCAAATTTTTCTGAACTGGTAAAACACATCATAGTAATGCTCAGAAAGGGAAGCGAAGTGAGATGGACCGTTGAGCCCTGGGCATCTTTTGACCAAATAAAAAAGGCACTGACTGAGACACCTATGCTTATCAGTCCTGACTATTCCAAGGAGTTCCTAATTTTCTCCTTTTCTTATTTTGATACAGTGGCGGCGGTCTTATTGCAGAAAAATGAGGAAGGGCGTGAGCAGCCCATCGCCTTCTTCAACAGAGCGTTAAGAGATGTAGAAAGCATGTATGAAATCATGGAGAAGCAGTCCTATGCCTTTGTGAAAGCTCTCAAAGATTTCAGAGTCTATGTCTTGCATTCAAAGGTAACAATGTATGTTCCTTCAGCTTTCGTCAAGGACATCCTTGTGCAGCCCAATGTAGATGGGAAAAGAGGCTGATGGATCGCGAAAATTCTGGAATTTGACTTAGAAATAAAACCCACCAAGTTGGTTAAGGGGCAAGGTTTATCCAAGCTACTGGCTGAATCCAACTGCGAAGCCTTGGGAATTAGTTTCATCAATACTCACCTAGGATCTCGGCAAGCTGAATCGCCCAGCCAAGGCTCTCAAGATGGCTTGTTGTTGGCAGAATGTGCCTGGTATTGTGACATTCTGTATTTTCTGCAGGAGTTGAAGCCCCCCGATGGAATGGGAAAAAGTAAAGAAAGGGCTCTTAAGTTCAAGGCGGTTAGGTATTGCCTCATTGACCAAACCTTGTACTGGAAAGACCCTCTAGGGGTATTTCTGAGATGCCTGGACCCGCAGGAGGCCCAGAAGGTTACGTTTGATTTTCATAGCGGCCTTTGCGGAGGTCATCATTTCTGGAAGACCACAGCCCACAAGATACTCCGAGCTGGGTATTATTGGCCCACTTTGTTCCCCAATGCTTGCAGGGAGATCAGAGCTTGCATCAAGTGTCAAAAGTTCTCAGGAAAGAAGCAACTCAAATCGCTACCATTGAAACCCATAGTAGTTGCGACACCTTTTCAGCAGTGGGGGTTAGACTTCATCGGAGAAATTCATCCTCCTTCAAGTGGTCAGCACAGATGGATCCTGACTGCAACAAATTATTTCACCAAGTGGATAGAAGCTGTCCCTACCAGAAGCGCATCACACAAAGTAATTATCATCTTTCTGGAGGATATCATAGCCCGATTTGGCTGTCCCAGCAGGATCGTCACTGATAATGCTACTTCTTTCAAATCTGAACCTTTAATTAAGTTCTGTGAGCAGTTCCAGATCTCCCTAGTTCACTCCACCCCCTACTATCCCCAGGGAAATGGTTTATCGAAATCCTCTAACAAAATCCTGATAAAGATCATCAAAAGATTATTAGAGGAAAACAAAAGAGCCTGGGATTCAAATTTGAATATTTGTCTGTGGGCCGATCGTGTCACCACGAAGAAGTCTCTGGGCACTTCGCCATTTCAACTAGTCTATGGAGCAGAGGCGGTTTTCCCTACTCAGCTCGCCTTACCTGTGGCGAAGTTATTTAAAGACTACGAGGGAGAACCAGATCATATGATCAGAAGAATTCATCAGATAGTGGAAGTGAACAGGTCAGAGAACAAGCGAGGGATGCAGCTTACAATCATCAGCAGAAGATCAAGCAGGATTTTGACAGGAAGGTCAGAAAAAAGGAGTTCGAGATCGGGGACTTGGTATTTAAGTGGGATGCACCCAGACAGGATAAAGGAAAGCATAACAAGTTCGACGCCCTCTAGATCGGCCCCTTTAAAATCTCTAAGAGTTTCTCCAACAACACATATGGGTTGTAGGATCTGGAGGGTGAAGAGGTTTTCAATAGCCTAGTGAATGGGCATTTTCTGAAAAAGTGTTTTATTTGAGCCTTAGACGGCTCCTCTGTGTGTAAATATTTTCCTGTTTTCTTGTTTTATTTCCTTTTTGCATGTTTTCCGGCTTAATAAGTGACTCTATAGACCAATAGCAAGGCACTGAAGATGCAGAAGGAGTTCTTAGAGCATTGCAGGGACGACTCTATCCCCCATGGAGCCTAATGTTAGAGATAATTCTTGTCTTGGGCTGGAGAGCATTTGGGTCTGCGAGTTACATGAGAAGCGCCCGAGCGCAGCATGGAAAAATCTCGGTTTTCTACTTTCAAACAAGCGAGCGGGCAAAGTATGTCGTCAACGGCCAGGATCCATGTATAGAGCAGTTCAACAATCAGCGGGTAATCGCGGTTAGCAAAGTTGCACCAGGGTTAGTGCAATGGATAGCGCTTATATATATCACCTGATGTGATCAGAACCATCCATCAAAGAGGGACACGTGGCGCACAATCAGGCTCCATCGCCTCCTTGCCCCTCACAACTTTGAAGAGCGAGGACCAGCTTCCTCCCAGCTGTGAGATGCGAGGTAGCGAAAGCATCCAAGAATCGGGCCCACAGCCTTGCCGAGAAGATCTCAGTCGTCCATCCAGAAGGGACACCTGGCAGCGAGTAGAGCCCTCTCGGCGCTTCGCCCATTGCGACTCCAACATGCAAAAAGTAGCTATGTTATTTTCTGAGGTGTGATGTGCCAAGAGAATCTCGGGCCCGGGCCCATGGCATCACCAGGAGAAGTAAGAACCGTCAGATCTAGAAGGACACGTGGTGCCAGATTAAACCTTATCGGCATATTGCTCATCGCAATTTCAATCAGTAGAGGTTAGCCCTTTCATACTCACGAGCGCCGAAAGCATATGGTCATAGCCCATGGCCACTTGGGGAGAGGAAGGGGTTGCATAAAGAAGGCCCGAGGTGCCGAGTTCAGTTGCATAGGGGATCATCGTGACCTCCAGGCGCCATCGGATCCGATCTCCTTACTGTTTCTCTCCTGGAGTAAATGACGATAAGCACAGGTGGTTGACACTTCCTCTCATTCATTAAGTGAGGGAATGGAGGTTCTGGCAAACCGTTTGCCCGAGGAGGTCCTGTGTATCGATTTTCTCAAAGAAGCCATGCCGAAGACCTTGACTCAACAGAGAAGTCTGCGCACGCTAGCCCGCCACTTAATGGCTAAGCTACTTTCCTTGCAGGAGCCATGCGTAGTTAAGATGGCGCTTAAAAGAAGATATCAGTACGAGTTTGACTGAAGTGAAGTGACACCAAGCCTTGGGTGACTGAGCATGCCTCTGTGAGGCAATTTTCTCTGAGTATATAAACTCAGTCTTTGTAGTTTGTAAGGGATCGATGGTAGAGCAGAGCTCCCTACTGTAAAGTTTAATAGACATTCTAGTTTGTTGGATATGCATCTGTATATGAGATATCTTTTTTTATGACAGACAGTTTTTCTCCCTCCATCTAATTTTCGTCTCATGCTAAGAGAGTTCGTGATTGACTGAGTCGCACGAATTATTGCAGTTCTGTTGTGATAAATGATTTATCATTTCATTATTGCATTCTCTGGTTTTCTGTATTTAAATGTAAGAAGACCTTGTGTTTGGATGCCTTCTTCTACAGTCTGTTAGGAACCTGTTGTTTATAACAGACCTTCGCACTATTCCCATATAAATCCTCTGCCTGTTCACCCTTTACTACAACTCACTGTCTGAAGTTTATAAAGACCTCACTCACCTATGCATGCCTGGCCTAGTTTGGAGTTGGAATGATATCGTTTTGAGTTGGCTTCCATTCGGTCACCCCATCTATAAACAAACTGTGACCTAAAACTGATGGGCATCGGGCTCTGCTTCTGATAGCAATCCAGGAGTGACTTCCATCGCCAACACTTTGGAAGACTTTTTCTTCTTCTGTTTTCTTCGTGGATAGGAACTGGTTCTACTGCTATATGAGCCTTCTGAATCACCAGCTTCCTTATCAGAGGAATCATCTGACACTTGTCCTTTACCTCTGGGGTGGACCTTTTTCAAGGTGCATCTCTCAGTGTGGCCACTGATATGAACATGTTTTTGAGTTTCAGGTTCATGCTGCATTTGTCTTTGTAGATCGGATAAACTCTGCAGTAAAACTGCGTTAATTTCTATTTGTTTTTCTTGTTCTTTCATCATCCTTTCATTGTCAGCCTTGCATCTTTGTAATTCGACCATGAGACTCCTCACGGTCTCAGCTAGATCTGGAGGGGTCCCTACTTCCCTTCTTTTGTTAGACTCTTCGTCTCTATTGTGGGAGCCCTCTCCCACTTCATGGTGAGTCACCATACTATGTGTTGATAATTTCCCACGGTTGATCTTCCACTTGTGTGCAAAGAAAAATGTTGGTTGTTAGTCAATAGTTAGATACATTTTTATATCCTGCGCAAAAATTCATATTTCTTTCACATGCATACACAGTCAGGTTTTCATTTCAGACTTTGACCTTTTTGAATTAAGAGGGTTAAGATAGAGGGTTACTCTTTTTAAGAGTGTTCCAAATGGATATTCTGTGCAACTCGTTCATGAGCCCAAGTAGGTCGAGTGTTGTAACCATGCTCTGATACCAATTTGTCACATACCCACTATGGAGATCGAATTTTTTCGTCGATTTCTCAATGATCAGACCCCCGAAATGTCTATGGAGGTCTAGTGTAAGCTAGCTCTTCCCTTGTCTGTTCCCATAGGATCACGAGTCATGACCACAAGTTGAAAAAGTATGGCGTCCTTTCGCTCTTCGTGACTCAACGTTACCAGAGCGTCGAATCTTTCGAATCTGCAAACCCCGACAGAGCGAAGCGCCGAACCTTGAAAGGGATGGCGAGTACAAGTTTCCTGTTTCGGTCTTGTCCTCGTGACCACGCGCTTAAACTAGCAAGCCTTTACCAGCTTTTCATGATTCGGGAAATCACGATGCATGACTTCTTCCTCATTCATATCCCCAAAAACCACGAAGTCTCCCAAGTTTCCCTCCAAGGGGAGATCAACGGCTGTAAGCCTCCTCTGATCTGACGGTATGGATCCTTTTGGGGTTTCGGTACTCGGGATTTTTAAATGCAACAACTCCAAGACTCCTTGTCATTTAAATCTCTTAATTCCAATATGGAAGTTCGTGTAAGAGATCGACAACTCTTAAGAGTGTGGATCCAATGGTCCACGAGATTTTGGGACTTTTCCCAAACCTCTGTCCGCTCACCATGCGTCTCCTCTGATGGACGGTCCAGATTCTTTCGGTACTTCTCCTCTCCACTATAGCACGTATCGGGATTTCCGGCATCGGGATTTCACAAATCACGGGGGAAATTTTTTCTTTCCCTTTGGTTTCCTGGATGCCGAAATGCCGAAATGTCAGCCGGCAACCACGTGTTTCTCCGATGGATTGCGGTGACCTTTAGCCAAGATCAACAGTCGTGATCTTTTTAGGATGATCAACAGTGACGATTAAATCCTGGCTTTCCTTAACCTCATTCGCACCTCACGCCATTTCGGGGTTTCTGTGATCGATATTTTGTGACTCGCGAAGACAAGGGTTCTTGCCCTTCTTGTTTCCCGGGTGCTGAAACGCCGAAGCACTTACTAGAAGCCATGTGTGCTCTATATATGGACGGTCCAGGTACTTCCATGGACCATGGGATCTACGGTCCCAATTCCTTCATCTCTTGCAAGGGAAAGAGGGTCGTGGCATTAATGCCTACGTCTCTTCCTCAAATCTAACGGTCATTACAAACCTTGGATCCTCCGAAGGGATCATGTTCGTGTATTGCTTGCAAAGGTGGAGAGGGGTTGGGGAATTATCATCCATGTTCCTTCCCCACATCCAATGGTTGTTATGGACCTTGGATCCTCCAAGAGGACCTCATCCGTTAATCGAGACTTAAACATATGTTAACATTTTGGGAGTTCACCAGTCGAAGTTTTGGGACTTATCAATCAGGAGAGTCTGATCTCTTGTCAGCGGGACTCCTGAACTCCCAATTTGTGAAATCCTGATGGGCTCTTTCGTTCGGGATTCTCCTAAGATACTAGATTACTGCCACGTATCCTCCCTTAGATGGACGGTCCTCGTTGTTTCACGATTTCGTGACTTGCGACCCCCAGTGATGCAAATCCCTTTTCAACTCGAATCCCCGATATTTGAAATACCGATGGACTCTCGATCTCCGCCACGTGTCCTTCACGGACGAATGGTCCAGATCTATATCGGGACTTTCACCATGGAGTGTCCCGATCTCACATCATCAGGACTCCCGAAATCCCGAACTCCGAATCCTCGATACCGACTCCTCTCTCGGGACTTTTTCCCTTGTTCACGAGGGCTTAACCTTCATGCATCTCCTAGCAGATCCAACGGCTATTAGGTTTTCTAGATAAGATATGATGACTCAGATCTATCCCACACCGTGTACTGACTCCTCTTTCGGGACCTTCGCCCCTATTCACGAGGGCTTAACCCTCCTACATCTCTTAACAGATCCAATGGCTATCGGGTTTTCTAGCTAAGATCCGATGGCTCTGACATGTCCTACACTGTGCACTCCCCCACAGCTCTCTGGAAATGGAAAAACCAACGGTCCAGATATTCCCACAAACCTTGGGGATCTACGGGCCCGATTTCCTCGCTACTCACGAGGATAGAAGAAAAAGGTTAAGGCATGTAACGCCCTTGTTTCTTCCTCCAATTTAATGGTCGTGAATGACCACAAATCTTCCGATGGGATCTCATCCGTCGATCGATACTTATCCCTACGCTACTACTTCAGGATTTCAAGAGGATCATTCTTCCTCGTACAGGGTTGCTAAGACTTGCACATTCAGGTCCTTTTTCCAGGCTCTTGGTAAGCTTTTCCAAGAAGGGTATCTCTGTGGAGATTTCTATTACGGGGCATTCCTGGAGACAAACATGGGAAACAAATTCTTGAGAACGGACAGGAAGTCTAACTTGGTTCAACTTTCACATAATTAAATTTATCTATCAACATAATCCATGCGTGGTTTTGTTGTTACAAGTATACATCTACCCTTTCTTATCAAAACACTACACAGATAGTCTTTATACTGTAATCATTCACAATTTCATAGTTTATGAGCATATATGTCAGCATATGAATTTAAAGATGAAATATGTAAAACACTTATCAGAAATAACACCAGAAGTGAGTGCAACTGCTGAGAGGAGTACTCTTTTCCACCCAACTATAGGCTCAACTATTCCGATAGGATTTACAACTAGCCACCCCCGAGCTAAGACCACAATGTTGCGAGAATGTGTCTCAGTTTTCCAATGACCAAGAACGAGGGTTACTCTCCCCCTTCTCTGCTATCACTCACTCTGCGTATCTCCAGAGTTCTCTTCCTCCCCTCATGTCTGCCCCCAATCGCTTCTCCCTCACGCCTTATCCTCTTGAGAGGTTGTGTGGGGCGCGATAACTCTCGCACAGGCCAGGCCTGACGGCTCTATGGATGGGCGGTTCAGCCCCCCCATCCCTCATTAATTCCTGGAGCCATCTACCTACTACCTTCCGAGGCATTTAATTAGGGGCCAGTGAGCCGATCTTGGTTCTTTGGGCTAGTGAAATCCAAATACGGTATTGTTCTCGGTGGAAGTTAACGCCACCATTCTAGGTGCCTTCCACTGCCTTCTCTAGCCATCGTGGTCTCTTTTTCAGCATATCCCCTCTTAACATTCCTGCAATATATATATATATATATATATATATATATATATATATATATATTATTCACATTCCTCGACCTTTTCCACAAGGTCCATTCACATCACACATTCACATTTTTGAGTTTTCCATAGTTCTTGGCCAGTCCAGTTATTTTTACAAACTGGGGGAAACAGGGTGTTACAGAAGGTGGTGCTGATGAGTTGGCAATACTAGGAACTCCCCCTAAAACAGGAGGTAGTTTTAGCAAGCGTCTGGAACGACGGGGGTTTTGTGGGTCCCCTATGATGTTCGACTAGCTGAGTGGATGTGTGCAAATTGTGATGAGAGAAAATAAACAAGAGCCTTTGTTGCAAATTTTGAACTTTACACAATATATATATCTAAATCAAAATGTAATCAAAAGTGCATCATACATAAAGTGTTTTGAAAAAGAAGCATATATGTGGATAAGTGGGTTTTGTCTGCGTGGGGAATCAAAGAAAACAAATGCTCGTGTCCTAAAAGATGTAACGTCCTTCCTCTCAAATAGCATTGGACCTTCCAGTAGTACTCAATAGTGGGGTCTAAAGTCACCGAAAGATAAACTAGTGAAGGTTAAAATAATCAGTTATAATGAGGGGTAAAGGGGGCATATCCCGAAAGAGCTGGTGATATTTCCCAATAGCCACACAAAATATGATCAAGGTGCAATTGCAGCCCACAATTTCCACATGGGTAGATGTCCTAAAATTGGGTCACTAGGTACCTTGGTCAAAGTGCGGCATTTAGATTTTCGGCCTAAAAAATGGGTCACGGGCTGGATCCCATCCAAGAGGTGGGTGCCTCAAGGGGGGATGCATAGAACAACCGAATCTCGGCTTTCAAACCTTCATGGGTATCTCCCTTCCTTATGGTGTTAGGAACACTTTACTTGGAGGATTTTCAGTTCCCTATTTGACAACTTCTATTGTTTTGACAATGTGAGAACCAGATAACAAGGAGTTTTTTTGGATGCTTATCCCCGAAATCCTACCTAGACTAAAAAATTTCTTTTGGCACCTCCTTTGGAGGAAAACTTAGTGAGATTTTAGAAAAAATTTAGATGTATTTGTTTGAGAGGTTGGGGGTTTGAACCAACCTCGTTGAAATTAAATGGGAGTGGATAGTTTCGTCAAGAAAAGGGTGGGGTGTTTCGGAATCCCTTTGGAGGAAACTTACTTTGACCTCCACGTTTCGAGAAGAAACTATGTGAGTGATAAGTGACTTTTGTGTGTGAATGAGTGAAAGTATGCCAATTTTTTAATGAATTAAGTGTCACCTTGATGCATGTGGACTTTGCTTGGTCCTTACAAGTATTGATTACCTAATTAACTAAGTTCCTTTGGTACAACCTTGCGTAATTCAAAAGTCTCTAGGAAACTAGCATGTGGACATGTGGGTCCTTTAATGTTCCTTTAACTCCCTATTGTGATTTAATCTAAGAAAAGATTTGAAACTATCCTAGATTGTGATCACATGGGCATGTATGGGCCCGTTACAAAACCTTTAGTGATTTAATCTAAGAAAGTAAATTTTAACACTATCATATCTTTGTAGCATGTGAGCATGTATGGGCCCGTTACAATCTTAATATGTGTTTGAAAAATAAACTAAGAGGAGTCCCAAGAGGGGCTATTGTCCTCTCCTAAAGGTTTTAATCTTTTTAAGGGAGATGAAATTGTCCTACAATCTTTTTCTTATTCTCAAGGTCGCTTGGAAGTGCGACAGAAGAGCATACTAAGAGATTGTTATCCAACTTCTAGTCCCAATGCAAGTTTTATGTGATTACAAATGATTCCAACTTAGACTTTTAGTCAAAGCAAGCCATCCATGTGGAAAAATGAAAGCAAAAGAGGAAATAATGATTTTAAACCCCCTAAGTGTCTATGTGTTTTAACTAATCCCTTTATATGAAGAGGGAACTAAGTGTGGTGCAGCTTAAAACATGCATGAAATCACTTTTAAGAAGGCTAGGGGCCTTCCCCAAATCACAAAAACCTTACAATGTGTAGTTTTTTGCACAGGTGCGCAGACCAAAATGAGCTTTTGGGTGCAGGTGCGCAAAACAACACTATGACTTAGGTGCATGTGCGCACGATGCACGTTTGTGGGCCAATAAACCCACACACAACAGAAACACGGTCGTGAAGAAAATTTCGGATGGAATTCTCTCAATTCAACTTGGAATTGGATGTTTTGCAGGTCGTCTTAGGCCAATTAATGCACCTGCAAGTTAAATAAACCAAAAGAAGAGATATAAAAACCCAAATGGGGTAGGAAATTGATACCTTTCCCCGGTGGAGTTGCCAATCTATTGCACCTCTTTTGTCATCTAGATGAGAAAAACAGAGGTTCTTTCAACCTTATTTGGGTTTGCTAAGCAGGATAGTTGTAAGGAAAAGGGTTAGAGAAAGAAATATAAAAGAACAACTAAGATTTAAACTAAGAAATAAAATAACAACTAAACTATTGAGCATAGGGACATAAGAACAAAAGAAACAATAAGACTCATGTCACCAATGGTAAGGTTTATATCAGTGAAAGAAAACACC
>JZKD02S0593044.1:340825-379936 GCA_000966675.3 Picea glauca | reverse complement strand
TTGAACATTTAAGTGGGGTAAAAGGAGGTTGCCCCCTTGAAGAGGCTTATTATCTGAAATTATCTTTTTTTCAAGGCGTTGAGTACTTTTTCTGAGGTTTTTCTATGCTATATTGGTATTTGGTTCTTAACATCCTATCACTAAGAGGGGAGGGTGAATCAAAGACACAACAATTATATCAATTTTTCTTTTATTAATGCAAACAAAATTTTAACACAGTATTTTATTGTGGAACCCAAATGGGAAAAACACAAACTCTTTTCTATTAACTAAAAATTTTGTTTTAGATGCTACATAGAAGGAATATGTACTTCATGTTTGATCAGCACCAACTGATCAGGATGCACCCACACCCTGGTTTACCAACACCAACTAGTAGGAGGCTATGACCCCCTGTTTAGTCCGTTGTAACTAACAAGGAAACACCAACCTATCCTTGCACCACCCAACCACCCTTAATGCATAGGTATTAACTTTTCTTCCTAGAATCTGCTTCATCTTTTGATCTTCTGATATGGCCTGCAGAGACACTTTCTTCTCACCACTTTTTCTCGTTTATATAGTCTTCAAACTGGTGTGAAATTTAAAACAACATGTCCCTTTATTTGAACCATTGTACCTTTTTATTTAAAATGATAATTAAAATTTAATTAATATCATTTTTTTTCTTTTTATTCTTTATTCATATTTTCATGATTTATTCTCTTTTAATCATGACTGTGTATCGGTTCATTTCTTTCATGAGTTGATCACATACATGGATCGACTCATTAGATCGTACTCATGTTACTGCTGCATTATCGGTTCACCAACATACCATATTCAATCATTTTATCAAGTCTCTGTATTGTTCTGGTGTAACCCTCTGTCAAATGAAATTTGTATGAGGTGCTCCCTTCAAACCATTTCATGTGACCGTGCCATATAGAACCATAGGCTTTAGAAACTATAGCGACATCCCTTAAAAACTTATATAACATATGACCAATGGCGGTGACCTCATGCTTAGGCAATACGAGCTCCTGATCATTTATCGTTCCAACGACTATGATTCAATTTCCTGACGAGATGGATGACTGATGTAATTTTGACACTTTTCCCTTCGAGTCATCGTGACTTTCAATATTACAAAACTCACGATAACGAAATCGCTGAAACAATCGGACAACTCACATTACATCTCTGAACTAGATCAATGGTTAGTGTTTAATCCTTACACTATCCTTCCACTGTTGTATATTGACGCCTATGACTTAGTCATGCATTGAGATGGATGGATGTCGTAATTTCAGGATTCTTATTGTGATGTAACTTGCTGACGTCTCTTGTTGACATGTCACGGGCCTATTAGCTTCAACATGTCATTCATATTCATGATTTTCATGTACCTAAAATGATGTATCAACTTGACACTTGTCAGTGTCTTATTATGCCACATGTCCTTGCTGACGTGGTTCGCTGACCCACAACCCCGATCCAACGGTCCTCGTTGTGTACTCCAAATTGACGATCCTTATCTTATCGTGATTTCGCATTTCGACATTCTTATGATGAAGGGTCTCAACACTCCATGTCGTGATCGCCGAAATACATATTGGTTGCGCTAGCTCCTTCCCTCCTTGTGACCATCGGTGGTGACCAGGCGCTTATCCACAAAGCTCTTCACAATTCTACACTTTAGGGATTTTTCCGTGAGTCTCCTTAACTCCTCCAAATCTTGATATTCGAAATGCTGAAATGGAGGCTAGCAACGCTAGCTCCTTCCTTAACCTCATCCTTCAACTATGTGACCACTATCTGTGCCCAGGGGCCAAACCAGAGGAGTGCATTGTGATTTCTCATATCGTGAACTCTTGATATGAGTTTCCTCACTCGAAGACCACAAAACTCTGAAAATGCTTCATGATAGATCAATGGCCCAGAGCCTTGGTGATTTGACAACTGACAGTGTTTCGAAAATTTGAAATCACAACCTCTTTACCTCACTTATCCTATCCTTCCACTTTGAATTGATCTGACGGCTAATGGGAATCGAGTTTAATCCAACGGCTGTTGAGACTTCTCACAATTTCCTGTGCAATGGTCGACTTCTTAAAATTTTCAAGGAACTCGATGATACATATGCAATGCACTTCTTCCTAATGAGATTTGATCCTCATTTTCTAACCCTCCTAATCTTTTATCATGAGATTGTTGGTCATATCATGATCAACAATAGACATGAAATACTTCTGTACTTCTGATCTTTGATCTTCATACAATTCTCTTTTGTTGTTTGCTTCTCCTCCTGAGATTGCGTTATCTATATCTCCACACAGTTTCCATATTCTCCTAAATGATATACCTATTGACATCAATGACAATCTCAACCGATGTACTTCATCATTACAGATCATCACTTCGACTGTTGACATCAATGACAATGTTTCCAGCAGCCACTAGATACTTTAATCATGGAGTCGCCAGGTGAATGATATGCAACCTGAATGTGTCTGGTCTTTTTTCACCATAAAAAATAATATATGATCGTTTTCGTTATCCCAAGCAAGATATATTCAGTTATGTCCCAAACAACAACGCCATTAATGTTAGCACTGAGAGTCACCCTCTGACTACAAGAGGATAAGCCCAGTACCCATCAAAATAAAAGTAAAAGGATTAAAATGGTTTGAGTAGGTGGATCAATGAGACTGCAGGGAGAGGAAAATATAACGGAGGTAACTTCATATCAGTTCGGGACCATTGGGCTATGGACTCATAAGTATCGTGAATAAGGAAGGCATTTAAACTACCTATCAGAAAAAATGATTTATGTGGTGATGAGGAGAAATAAGATAAAAAACATTCGAGTGATGAACCATGAAAACTGGGAAAGATGACAAAATATCCTCTACTGCCTCATGAATCCATAGATCAGAGAGATGCTACATCCAAACAAGAAGAAAACAGAAAATGTCTTTTGAACCATGAAAGATGGACAAGATGACAACAGATCCTCTGCAACCTCGGGATTCCATAGATCAGAGAGATTACATCCAGACAATAAGAAAAACATAAAATATCTGATGCACCATGAAATATGGGCATGATAGCAACAAATCCTCCATCTTCTCAAGGATCCATAAATCAGAGAGATTACATTCAGATAATAAGAAATAGAACAACGTGTAAACTAAGACGACAGACTGATAAAAAAAATTCAAAGGAATCTTCAATAACATAATATTTACAATCCAAGCCCTCATGCATACAAACTGAAAATTACATATCCCTTCTCCTAAAACTATCTTGGCTCTCCAACCTCTGAAGAATACCCCCTTCCTTACAAAATCTAAATTGATCTATTTATATCAGATCATTCCACCACTTACAGGAGTGTGACCTGGATATCTCATTCAATTCTTTCGTCTGCGCATTCATCTGTCAGACTGTGTGTGTTTTCACCTTTCAAACATAATCTCAGATTAGTATAGGCCTTCAAGATGAAATTTTCCATCGTGGTACCTCAATTTTACTGTTCTATCTCTTCATATAGAGATTCCATGCCTTTTATTTATGGAGTAAGTCGAGGTTTCAACCACTACTTATTTTTCATTAACTGATCTCTCATCGGGATTAGGACGAGGCTCAATGCCTAGGGGGCCACCACGTGCTACTCTTGTATTAGATGCTATATAAGTACGTGATTGCGGGGCCGTCACAGGTGATTTGGATCCACACCGCTTTTGAGTCTGCAATCCACCACCTTCTACCACGTAGCTCTTTTGTTATACCGTGGTTTCAATTGAGGGACCACTCAATAATTTTATCATTCGATCATGTTCCATCCTCATAATGAAGCGTGGTTGTCGATATGGTCTCGATACGTGATCTAGGAAAGAACCACTTTTGTTGCCATGCATCGCTCTTGTATGGAACCTGCTTTCCACTGGGAAGATCAATGACTCACAAGTACTTCAGGAGTTCGAGATTCAAACCTTTTCAATGCATAGCTCTTACAATCTTATGAAGTGCCAAATTCCCGAAGTGTGATATCTGGTGATGCATGGCATCTTGATTTGGACGACTGAGATCTACTTCAGGAGATCATGATTTTGGCCTTCAGGAGTCCTTTACTCACTCAACTTCTACTTGCTTTCTCCTAGAGTATGAGATCACCTGACATGTGTCCCCTACTAAAAGATCAATATCCACAAGCGATTGCGGGCTCACAAATAGCATATACTTTAATTTCCTTTCTGATTCCTACAATGCGAATATGCTCGTTCATAGTGGGATCGATATGCACCGTTGATTTGTTGATCTAGCAAGATCAACGATCCTCAACGATTATGGGCTCACAACTTGCAGAAAATTTAATTCTCATCCTGATCCCCATAATGAATCCCCACCATCAATTTCTTCTATGATGAGATCTGACGGTCATGACTTAATCTTGTTGATTTGACGGCTGGTCTTTCTCTCTCTCATATCTTATGGCTGAAAATTGAATCCATTCGCTTGTCAGTATTTTGAACCCGAAATGGGCTACTATTGAATGTTGCGCTTAGATGCTTCTGTGCAGACCACGTACTTGGTTGTCTCGTGACCCTTTGATAGTTATATGTGATAAAAAAACCATTAATCATTAAGAAGGATAATGTTGAGAAAGTTAATGTTTAGTTTAAGTATACCTATTCCAAGTTCAATTTTAATCTAAAACGCAATAATTAGTTAATGTGTGTGTGTGTGTGTGTTTAAATATAATAGTTGATTACATATCTAAAGTATGCAACACTTTGATAAACTATTAGATTGATTAAACTTTAAGATCAAATTTTAACATAAGAAAATATTTTATTAATTGAAGTATGGTATCTTAAATAAATTTAAATATATGTTTATTAATATTGATGTGACTATTAAAGAATGATGAAAAGAAAAAGGATGTAATGTATGTGTTTTGCATTAGTATTTGGTATGAAATTTGTCTTGATTAATGTTTTCTCTATAACAATATTTTTGAGTTGTAGTGAATTTGCAACATTGTTTCCTTTTTAGTTTCTACCCATTGATAAATTCATGAATTTCAAACCAAGTGGATGCACTCGTGGGATTCTTTCATTTCTCTCCACAATTTGCTTGACTGATGTTGTGGGTAAATTGATTTATTTATCTTTTTCGTCAATCTTTGCATACAAATATTCGTGCATCGACAAATCTGTAAGTGAGGTGTTGTAGTTGCAAGTACTCTTGGACATAGTTTCTTAATTGTTTCTTAATTGAACTGCAGCTAGATATTTTCTTCAAAAATCTAGTGTGGGGGAGAATGTTGTGGGTAAAATAATTTACTTAGCTTTGTCATCAAGATTTGCATATAGAACGTTTTGCATCGACAAATCAGTAAGGGGGGTGTTGTAGCTACAAGTACTCTTGGACATAGTTTCTTAATTATTTCTTAATTGAACTGCAGTTGGATCTTTTCTTCAAAACTATAATGTGGGGGAGAATATGGAAAGATAACCAGGTTTTTTTTTTCAATATTTCACTACTATAATGTGGATGTTGTAATTGTTAGGAAATAAATCACGAAACATTTAAATTAAAATAATGTGGAAATGAAATATGGAAAGAAAAATACACAAGAGACAAAACATATATGCGGTTCACCCAATTTGGGCTATGTTCATGGAGAAATTACCAATCCTTATTTTATTCCTTCCATCCATGTAAAGGGATACAACCTAAAACACACCCATTGTAACTTCCACTTCACTCCTTTTAACAATATATTTCCCCCTTTTTACAACGCTCTCTCATAATACATACACACTATAATATATACAAACTATAATGAAGTATCTTAAGCCTCTTAAATTTGTCATTACATGTAATCCAAGGGAATAATACTATGGAATACCAAAACCATGGGTCACCAATACCAAGGGCCCAAAAACCACTTGTTTACTTAAAATATATTTGAATATTTTATTGTTACGAGGAAAATATCTCTATAGCTAGGGGTAAACCACAACAGACAGAATGACACACATAAATAAACTCTAATCCCAAGTATTCTATATAAATGACATGCTAACAAAACAAGGCTAATATCCTACCTCATTCAAACATTCGAAGAACACCACCGTTGAGCACGCAACCCGAAGCTTTATACCTGCACTTGTCCTCAACAACCAAGATATGAAATCATATGGTGATAATATATAATGTTAGCATATAGATTAGCATAATCCATTAACATACATGACAAATACTCCCATGGAATAATAATTCAAATATTTGCAATATATCAATTGGATGAGAAAAGAGTATTTATATTAAAATAATTAGCAGAAATAGTACTTGAGTTGTATATTCTTAGTATTAGAATGGAAGATTGATTTATTTGCAAGATAAATGACACGCTGGCTTTCATTTTACAACCTATTATTCTCATGATTCTTTCCCAATTCCTCCAGAAATATTTGTAACCAAATTATCTCTTTACTAGCATCTGTAGCAACAACATACTCTACTTCCATTGTTGAAAGTGAAACAACCTTTTGCAATTTATAAATCCAAATTACTTTTGTTCCACCTATAGTAAACACATACCTTGTGGTGATCCTCCTACTATCTATATCACCTTCCATATATGAGTCAAAATATCCCTATAGAACATTTTTTGAACCTCTAAAACATAATGCCTGAGTAGTTGTACCTCTCAAATACCTCAAAATCCACTTTACTTCCTTCCAATTCTCTCTACCTAGATTGTCCATATACCTTTTCACAACTCCCCCTATGTGTAATATTCAGCCTTATACACACCATCGCATACATCAAGATGCCAATGGGTATGGAACCTTGGACATGTAGTTTATCATCTCTTGTGTCTTGAGACACATCTCCTTAGTCAATTTGAAATGGCTAGAAAAGGGTGTACTAACTAGTCTTGCATCCTACATTTGAAACCTTTCCAACACTTTCTCTATGTACTCACCCTGAGACAATTTTAATTTGTGATTTTTTTTACATCTCTTGTTATTCTCATACTAAGGATTTGCTTTGCTGCACAAAAATCCTTCATCACAAATGAATTAGCTAATTTTCTTTTGAGCACATTTATATTTTGCATGCTATACCTTGCAAGAAGTATGTCATCTACATACAGTAACATAATAGAGCTTCCATTATCGAGTCTCTTTAAATACACATAGTGGTAAGAGTGACATCTACTATAAACTTGTTTTTTCATAAGCCTGTCAAATTTTAAATGCCACTTCCTTGGAGCTTTCTTAAGGCCATACAAACTCTTCTTCAACCTTCATACCAATTTATTCTTCCTTTTGACCTCGTACCCCTGTGGTTTTTTCATATAAATCTCTTCCTCCAAATCTCCATGGAGAAAAGTTTTCTTTGAATCTAATTGTTCGGGATGAAAATATTCTACTCCGAGTAGACCTAAAATAGTTCTAATTAAATTCATTTTAACAACATGAGAAAAAATTTCATCAAAGTCTATACCTTTCTTCTATCCAAACCCCTTGACAAAAAGTATGTCCTTGTACATATTTTTTCCTCCATATTCTTCCTTCAACCTGTAAATCCATTTATTCAACAATTTTGTTTTACCTATAGGAAACATAACCAAGTACCAAGTGTGGTTATGTACCAAAGAGTCCATCTCCTATTTCACGCCTTGCTCCCACTTCTTTCTGGTTTCTACTTGGGTTGCTTCTTCATAATTTTCTGGTTCACCAGAGTCAATCAACCATAAATAATACATTGAAGGAGAGTATCATCAAGTGGGTTTACTTATCATGATAGATCTTCTTTCAGGAATTTGAGGTTCCTACTGTTGTTGTTGTTCTTGAAATTTTTTATTTTATGGAACCTTTGAGATTTCATTTTTTGTAATTTCATCAAGCACTATGCATTCTTTGTTTAAGAATAAATTTACATGCCCATTTACATGTAAAAAAATTGTTTAATAATCCATTGAATCGGGAATATAATTAGGATCCATAACCAACAATCTCCCACTTCGACATTGAGCACAACAACTCTGTCACTACTGCACTTGTTGGACTATGCTCCAATATTTGGGTCTAGAAAATTTCTCATCTTCACCTTCATGCTTGAAGGCCAACCAAAATTGATAAGGAACTCAATTTCTCCCTGGTTACTACCTTCGTTAACATGTCTACATGATTTTGGATAGTGTGTATCTTCTCCATCTTCAAATGTCCATCTTCTAAAACTGATCGTATGGAATGGTAAATGAGTTGTATATGCTTAGTATTATAATGAAATATTGATTTATTTGCAAGATGAATGACACTCTCACTGTCATTATACAACCTATTATTCTCTCGCATCTTTATCAATTCCTCCATAAACCTATGTAACAAAATAATCTCTTTAGTATCCTCTATAGAAAAAACATACTCTACTTCCATTGTTAAAAATAAAAAAACCTTCTGCAATTTCTAAATCCAACTTATGTTTGTTCCACCTACAGTAAAAACATACCATGGGGTTCTCCTCCTACTATCTATATCACCTTCCATATATGAATTGACATATCCATGAAGAACAATTATTGAACCTCCAAAACATAATGTTTGAGTAGTAATACCTCTCAAATACCTGAGAATCCACTTTAATTCCTTCTAGTTCTCTTTACTTGGATTGTTCATATACCTTCTCACAACTCCCACTACATGTGCAATATTCAACCTTGTGAACACCATTACATACATCAAGATGCCAATGAGTATGGAACAATGGAAATGGTGTTTGTCTCGTCCTGTATCTTGGGACACATCTCCTTAGTCAATTTTAAATGGATGGAAAAAGGTGTACTAACTGGTCTTACATCCTGCATTCGAAACCTTTCCAACACCTTCTCTATGTGCTCACCCTGAGACAATGTTAATTTGCAATTTTTTTTTGTCTCTTTTTATCCTCATACCAAGGATTTTCTTAATCCTTCATCACAAATGAATTATATAATTTTTTTTTGAGTACATTTACATCCTGCATGCTATACCCTGCAACAAGCATGTCATCTATATACAATAACAAAATATAGCTTCCATTATCCAGTCTCTTAAAATAACCACAACGGTTAGAGTGACATATACTATAACCTTGTTTTGTTAGAAACCTATCAAATTTTAAATACCACTTCCTTGGAGCTTGCTTTAGTCCATACACTCTCTTCTTCAACCTGCATACCAATTTCTCCTTCCCTTTGACTTCATAGCCTTGTGGTTGTTGCATATAAATCTCTTCCTCCAAATCTCCATGGATAAAAAAATTCTTTACATCTAACTATTCAATATGAAAATATTCTACTCCCATTAGACTTAAAATAGTTCTAGTTGAAGTAATTTTAACAACAAGAGAAAAAATCTCATCAAAGTCTATACTTTGCTTCTGTGCAAACCCCTTTACAACAAGTTCGACATTGTACCTATTTTTTCCTCCATATTCTTCCTTCAACCTATAAACCCATTTATTCTACAATTTTGTTTATTTGAAGGAAATGGAACCAAGTCCCAAGTGTGGTAATGTACCAAAGAGTCAATCTCCTCTTTCATGCTTTGCTCCCACTTCTTTCTCGTTTCTACTTGCATTGCTTCTTCATAAATTTTTGGTTCACCAAAATCAATCAACCATACATAATACATTGAAGGAGAATATTGTTGAGTGGATCTACTTATCCTTGTATATCTTCTTGTAGGATTTTGAGTTCCTATTGTTGTTTTTGTTCTTGAAAGTTTTGATTTTCTGGCACCTTTGAGATTTTCTTTTATGTAATTTCATCAAGCACTATGCATTATTTGTTTTCCTTTTCCTGTTTCTTTTCTTGCAGCTAATATTTGTACATGACCTTATCATTTAATACCACATCTATAATCCTAATTATTTTTTAATTTTCATAATACCATAAGAGATAACCAAAATCATTAACTCCATATCCAATAAAATTACATTTATTGGATTTGTTCTCAATATTTGTTCTATTTTCTTTATCAATATGGACAAAATATTCACGACTAAAAGTATTCATAAATGAGTAGTTTACCTTTTTTCATGTCCATTCCTCCTATGGAATGCCACCATCCAAGGAACTTGAAGGCCCTCTATTTATCAAGTAAAAAATAGTATCCCCAATTCCTGCCCAAAATTGTAAGGGAAATCTTGCATGCAATATCATAATCCTTGCACGCTTCATGATTGTCATGTTCTTTATTTTTGAAACACCATTTTCTTCTGGTGTTCTTGGAACTATCCTCTCTCTACGAATCCCATGGTATGAAAAATAGCTATCACAAACTCCTTGCTGAAATATTCATCTCCATTGTCTGATTTGAGACACTTCAACTTACTTCATGTCTCATTCTCAAATAAATATTTCCCTTTCTTAAAGGTATCGAAAACATCAGATTTTTTTCGAATGCAATAAACCCAAGTTTTCCTAGTTGCGTCATCAATAAAAGTAACATGATAATAAGAGACACCAAAAGATGATACCTGAGTTGGTCCCCATATATTTGTGTGCACAAGCTATAAAATTTTTACTCCTTTTTTTCTTCCCAATTCTGAGGAATCTAAATGCCTTATGTTTTCCATAAACAAAGTGCTCATAGAAATGCAAATCAACCTACATAAAATCGGGCAAAAACTTTCTTGAGTGGAGAATCTGCATCCCCTTCTCACTCATGTGCCCAAGCCTATGATTCCATAATGTCATATCTAATCCTATGAAAACTAAAGAAATAGAAGAATCAACATTACCAATACATAAATATAATGTATCTACCTTTTCTCCTTTTTCTATTACCAATGATCCTTTAGTGACCTTCCACAAATTTCTCATAAATGTAACTGCAAAACCTTCACTATCCAGCTTCCCTATTGAAATTAGATTTATTCTCAATTCAGGAACATGCTTCACCTCTTTCAACAACCATTGGTTTCCATTCTGCAATTTTATTTATATCTTAATTTACCCTTTCCAATGATTTTACATGGTTTTCCATCACCCAAATAAACCTATCTAAAATCATCATGAACACAATATTTAAAATACTTCTTATGGGGTGTGGCATGGAATGAAACTCCTAATTCTACTACCCATAAATCAACAATATCATCTAATGAAAGGATTACAACATCTTGCAACACATCACCTATTACATCTGCTTCCTGATTTTTCTCATGTTATCCATCTCCTTGTTTTCCTTTTAGAAACCAACAATCTTTCTTCTTGTGTCCTTTCTTACTACAATGCTAGCATTCCAATCTGCTTCTAGATTTGTATATGCCCTTATTATAATTTCCACAATTCCCTAGACTCTTTCCTCTCTCCCTTTATCTTCCCCTATTCTCCATAGTCAAAGAATTAGCTAATGTCTCACATGTTCTTTTCTGTCGAATTTCCTCACTAAGGATAACAACAATAACATCAAACTTTAAATTATTTGAGCTAGAGACATAATAAATCAAAACCATGACCAAAGTATTCTAGCTTTCTAGTAATGAGCACAAAATAAAAATATCCCTAACCTCATCATCAAAGTTTACTCCTGCATAACTTAACTGATTTGTGACCGTGTTAAACTCATTAAAATGATCAACAACAAACCCACCTTCTGACATCTTCATATTAAATAAACACTTCATAAGAAATACCTTGTTGGAGGATGAGGTTTTTTCATACAGTCTAGTCAATTCCTTTATCAAATCTTATGTTGTCTTTTCTTTTGAAATTTTGAAGGCCACTAATGATGCTAGGAACAACCATATTGTTCGTAGTGTCTTTCTATCAAGAATATCCCATTCTTTGTCTTTCATAGTTGTCGGCTTCTTTTCTATTCCACCCAATTGTAATAACATATTCGTTTAATACAAATAGTCCTCCATTTTCATCTTCCATAGCTAGTAGTTTTGGTTGTTAAACTTATCAACCATAAACATTCCTTCTTTTTCCATTTATTCCACTCGAAATAAGAACCCTATTTTCCTATGAATTTATTATCCAAACAAACCTTTGGCTCTGATACTAGTTGTTAGGAAAAAAAACACAAAGAAAATAAAATTAAAATAATGTGGAAATAAAATATGGAAAACACAATACACAAGAGACAATACATATATGTGGTTCACCCAATTTGGGCTACACCCATAGAGAAATTGTGAGTCCTTCTTTTATTAATTCTAGCCAATTAAAGGGATACAACCTATAACACACCTATTATAACTTCATCTTAATTTATTTTTATAATCTCTTTCCCCTTTTTATCGTGCTCTCTCATAATACACACACACATTATAATATATACACAATATAATGAAGTATCCTAATCCTTTTAAAGGCTTCATTACATGTAATCCATGGGCATAATACTAATGGCTACACAAACTATGGGAAACAAATACCATGGGTCACCAATACCATGGGCCCAAAAATCACTTGTTTACTTAAAATGTATTTAACTCTTTTACTGAGTCAAGCAAGGATGATTTTAGGGGCTAAATTTTTCTCATGGGCTAATTTTCCATGGTTTTTCCCAAAAACATATTCACTATTCTAAAAATGATTCGCCTAAATTCAATAGGATAAAATTATTTAACCTTAAAATTCCCCAAAATTTTATACAAACTATATAAAATCCTTAAAAAAATGAATATTTTTACAAAAATATCACCAAACATTTTATAGTTGGCATGTGAAGGATTAGTAAGATTTTCCAAGGTTTCTACATTTTAAAATAAATTTCCATCCTTAAAATCATCCTTGGAGTCAAGTTTATCATAACAATAATCACAGCATGGTTGTTTTTTAAATGCCACAAAAATAGAAATGTTTCTAGGCATAATGCATGAATATGTTTAAGTAAAGACAACCAAATTGGATTCCATTGCTTATCATATTCAATATATAGAAAAAATCCCACAAGAGAGCCATATTCTTCTGATTATAATATAAATATAATTTCTTGACCTCACTCATGTTTTCTCTAGAATTATGAAACATAGCATAGGAGAAAATGGCATGTTCTTGCATGTTTTTTCTTCTAATTTCACTTTTTTTGCATAGAGCAATATATACTTTGAAATATTTAAGTGAGATGAGAAAAATGGGGATCAAATAATTTATGAGTTCTCTCAAGGCTATGAATTATTGCACGTAATTGTTATTGGGATTCAATCTTACAAACATAATTCATGAAATAAATACAAAAATAGAGAAATATAAAACATCACACACAATAGAGATGAATATATGGGAGGCAATGGTATCTCTTTATTGTTCATCCAAATAATTTAGAAATGAACACAATTCCCAAGAATCTCCTCATGGGATTCTACATTTAACTAGGAGATATCTCAAGCATTTCTAGGCATACAAAAAGCCAAACACTTGAGAAACCTCCAAAAAAATGTAACGACAAGGGTATGTGTTGTCACAACCCGACAATCTCCACCTTGACAATAATTTCCAGATACCTTTCCCAACAAATCAAACATCACCTTCCTGTAAGACAAGAGAAGCCAAACACCATCGCAACTTCTCTAACAACACTGGTTGCATGAACATGTATTCATAGTTTTATCTAGAATGGACCACTCCACCTCCACTAAATCAACATAAGAACAAACTAAATCATTGCAACCACTGTAGGTGATTATTGTGCTTCTCAAATACCAAAAAACCCATTTCCATGTTCTTTACTTGGTTTTTCCATGTGTCTACTGTCAACACCAACTGCATGTGAAATACTTTAACATTCCATTGCAAACATCAACCTTCCTATTGTATTTGCATAAGTTACACGAGACATATAACCCTTTCTTCTTTACTACTAGGACATAAACTTGAAGAAAACTTACAATGGAAAGCTAAAGGGATATTTATGAGTCTCACAAAGTTCATATTGAACCTCGTCAGTGACAACCACAACTTACCATTTTTCCCATGTCTGTGTACTTCTATGCCCAATATTTGCTTCACTACTCCTATATCCTTCATCAAAATTCCTATCCAACTAAGCCTTTAACATATTCATATCAACCACGCTTTTCTTGGAACAAGAATATCATCAATATAACACCAAGATAATGAGTATTCCATAAATACAATGATCATACTCACTTCTTAAGAAATTTTGTCTCACCATAAATGAATCAACTATCTTTTACCATTTCCTAGGTACCTTAATCCATACAATGATTCCTTGAGTTTGCAAGGAAATCTCCCTTTGCGATCCTGAACAACTTCTCATGGTACATATCTTTGCTACTAATGATTTGTGGTTATTTGTGGAGAGTAGGACCACACAATATGCATCCCTTGAATCCATCACCATAACCAACATAGATATAAGTTCATTTCCTTTACCAAATCCGACCAAGCCATACAAGTGAGACTTCACCTCTCACCTCTAGGATAATTTCAATAGAGTATCCTAAGCCTTTTAAATGCTTCATTACATACAATCCACAGGCTTTAAAACCATGGGCTACCAAAATACTTGTGCTCGAAACCAAAACTCTTGACCTAATTTCTTCTCCCCCCCCCTTTTCATGACCAAAACCAACCAAACTTCCCTCAAAGGTAGGGTATTCACGAATACCACATGCTCTCCCTTATCACCTAGGTTGTCTAGAATTTACCGGTAACATTTCAAAACCAGAGTACACATGCCTAACCAGGTCTTACAGTCATATTCCTATTTACATATTACAAAAATAATTGTCAACTCCACCTCCAATTTAGCATTCAAGAATTTTTCCATTTCTTCAAATCTAAGCAATCCCATCAACACTATGCTTCCATGCTTGAATTTCCACCATCACTGTCAGATATAACTCTACCTCCTCCAAAAAATCATCAAAATGGTCCATGATCATCTTGTTCAGGCATTTTGTCAAACACTTTGTGTGCATCCTCCAAACTGCAGAACTTGGAATACATAAGAAATACGCCCAAGAGGAAAATCTTGCTCTAACCACTGCCATGGATTCCAAATTTGTTGTCTCATTGACATTTATCCTTAGCGTCTAACAAACTTTTGAAATCATATGGTTTTTCCTTCTCACAAATAGAGCGCTAAACTCTTGGTTCACTTACAACATAATATCCTTCTTTACGTGCAAATTAAAATCTTCCATCTTCTCTCGCATAACACCACCCAACCTTTCTATGATACTGATGTGGGTGGGAAAACCCCCTACGGATTAGCACTAAGGGTTTTGTAATGAATGCAAAAATAACCATCTAAAGTCTCCTACTTTTTACTATTATCCTGGCATAGACCCCACATTCATGCATAAAATACAAGGATAAAAGGATCTGGTAACTCTACCTTGAACTCCGCATTTTGTGTCGATCCTTTTGTATTCGATTTATCCTCGACTGCAAGTCTCCTGCCAAAGACAACCTGCATTCACAAATAGACAAACAAAGAAATATGAACATGCATCTTATATAGAAATTAGTGGGTTAGATGTTCTAATAAAATATAAACCAAAACTGAATATTGAACACCTCATATAGTGGGACGGGAAAAGTAATTGTTTTTATTAACCTCACAAAAGTCACTTACAATGGTGAGATCAGCTACTGTTCTTCAAATCTGGTCCTAGGCACCTCTTCAACTATGCACCAACTGCTTCCACATATGCTTCTCTTCTTCAGTTCTCAAAAAATGGTTGCAAAATATTGGGGCAAGGGGAATACAAAAATTGCAGAGTTTCTTTGCTCTTATTTTTCTCCCTTTGAATGGGACCCCTACCTCACCTTTTATAGGCTAAAAGAGGGTAGTTATATAGTTGAGTGTCCATCTATGAGTGGTCAAACAGTTTAGGAAATTACCCAAAAATCTGTATTCCGTCTGCAACGTTCTATTTTTTGTGATTTTGTCAGTATACGCGGGCTGTAATGGGTCAGCTAGCGTATACACATGGGAAACAGTGGTGCAGGGCATGTACATCTTCAAAAGTATGGTTATTAGAAGAGTTGTTTAATGGTGGCTTGGAAAAAATGGCAAGTGAGATGACCTTATGCCAGGTATCCATGTTTGGTGCAAATTAGGGTTATAACAGATGCCCCCTAATGTGCGAGGTTAGAAGAGTATCTGATGGCCAAAATACATTACCAATCTTCACCAACGTATGAAGTGAGTGAGCCCAGGGACCAGAGTTCGGGAGGTTCCATCTACAAAATCAAAATTGTCTCACCAAGGCGGGAATACCCATGCTTAGAATGAAATTAAATCATAGATGCCAATCAAATACACTACAGATCCATGTCATATAACTATATAAAGTGTATCCACGAGCAATACATAGCGGATATACATCTTGAAATAAAAAAGATATACATGTATAGTATCCATCTTCAAGAAGCTAATGATGCCTGATGGCTAGAGATTAGGCCTTCAGAGCTCGAGCAACAACTTCAAAATATTCATAACTCGGGTAGGAGTGCAATATGAGTGTACGACTTCACTACCCAGAGGTCTTTGACAGCTCGTCGGGGAGAAGACTAGAGGATCTTGATGATCATGATGAGGGCTTCATTGATTTCGAACAAAGACTTGATTGGGCTTTTTGGGATGGCTAGGCATGAGGTCAAGAGACAAACTACAGAAGGGCCGACTCAATCTTGGTAAAAATTTCCCTTGGACAATAGAACAACAACTGATGAGACTTAGGCAGCATGGTATTGACATAAGTTCACGATGCAGGAGGCAACACAAACTCTCCATATGTTTGGAATAATAACCAAACAGAGGAGGACACAACTCTATGTAGCGAGAAAATCTTCCTAAGGTCATATTAAATCCCAGAGCTTGACGAACAAATGGAAGGAGGTGCTTTGTCCAAGGGAAACTCATTGTGCCGCCAACAAAAAGAAAATAATTTTCCCTTCCTCTTTTTGGGGTATATTTGATGTTTTTGTCTTTTTCAATAATTTTTGGGAAGCTTGAAAAAGAATAAAAGAATGATATGTTACAAAGGAGGAACAAGTGCCACAAACATACTAGTTACAAGCACAAGGAACACACTAATTCTCAGAGCAAGGAGACATATGCAGGAAAAGGACACTTGGGAAAATCCCTCCATGGGTCAAGGTGTCAATACACAAAGGCAAAAGTGCTACAAGGCTTGCATATAAGACATGATTCAGATGGTTCAGTTGAGGGAAACATGGAGTCAACATTAGGCCAAAGATGCAGGAATGCAAATGCGATTAACAAGACACAATGATAATGTCCTTCGATGTAATTTTAACGAGCCTAGAGAAGGTAAGATCGACGGTTTTTCATTTTTAGAGAGTCTGAAAAAACATAAAAGGAGACTCCACCGGGGTACCTTTTTCGAAGGTAGTCTAGTCGGTTCGAAAAAGGGGTAAACTAGCACCGAAAAGACATCTATTCAAAGTCATTTTAACAAGTGTGACAAAGACAAGATCACGCGGAAATATTTTCATCTTTAAGGAGTCTGAAAAGAGATTAACTATGGACTCCACAAGGAATGTTCTTCTAGACCAATTTAACGAGTGTGAAGAAACAAGGTCACTCGGCCATATTTTCAATTTTAGGGAGTCTGAAAAGAGCTTAACTATGGACTCTGTGGGGGTTCCTTTTTCTTAAATTTAGTCCCTCAGGCCCGAAAAAGGGTTAAAATTATACCTGAGGATACTCTTCTAGAGAACCGAGGCTCCTAGAGTATACCTTTGTTCGTACAATTGACCATATAGACCGAAAAAGGGGTAAACTACCACTGGACAGACGTGCCTTCAAATTTCAATTTATCTAGCATGAAGGGCAACAAGATCACTAGACAATATTTTCATGTTTAGAGGGTCTGAAAAGGGCTTAAAAGAAGACCCGTCACTATTTGGGAGTATTAAGGGTGAGGTCAAGAGTGATAATGAATCAAGCAGGTGAGGCTCAAACTTGTAATCAAGATAAGACTAACAAGGACTCCCGAGCCTATAGTCATTAACGACGGCATGGACGCAAAAAAAAGCAACCAAGATCTACCTAGGGCATCCATGAAGGGGGAGGATCTACCACTAAATTACGACACTTCTAAAGCAACAATGATGGTTCCATGTCGCAACTTGGTGGGTTCAATCCTATGGTAAAGTAATAAATACAACGAGGTATAGAAAGTGGAGGTGGAATCCTAACTTAGATGCAACAAGTTGAAAAAAAAATGACTTTTTACAAAAGGACCTTTAAAATGACCCAAATCTCCAAAATGTTTCCCAATACCCAAAGTAACCTTATCGTAACATTCCATAAGAAACTCTTGAACCATATTAAATGATTTTCAGGCTAGAAAAAACGACAAAGGGGTAAAAAAAATGACAAAAAGGGGCCAAAAAGTCTATAAATAGGAGCTGGAAGCTCATTATCACCATTGTTAATTGAGAAATTGACTAAGAAGCCAAAAACACCCCTTTTTCAAAAGAGTTGATTCTGAGAGCTTTAGTGGACGAAATGAACTTCCACTTGGACCAAGTAAGTACATACTAGCCCCTCCTGCATTTCAATTCTTCCTTTATGCATTTATTTTTGTTTTTTGGGGTGGCGCTGACCTTTAAAAAGGTCATCTCTACGTATACGTGGGTTGTCCTATGAAAACCAGCGTATGCCTGTGTGCAGAGAAAATACTGCACATGGGCATACACAACTGTGTATATTACATTCCGCATATACCCTCTGACATGTGGAAAAAAATAAAATATGCAAGAGTTAATCACCCATGAACTTGTCAATTGCAGGATGTATGTTCATTAAAGAGAGAGGGAGCCTGAGGACATTGATATTTTGGTTAGAGAGGACCCTGATACTACCACTACATTGGCTCAATGTGGTTTGTTGAAATTCTTCCAGTGTCCATTCATGCAGAGACAACCCAGGTTGTTGAATGCCTTCATACATTAATGGCATCCTGACGTAGAGGCATTCATGCTTGAGGGACAGTCGTTGATTCCAACGACTGAAGATATCTATTTTATGACTGGCCTCTCAAGGGGAGGGGAACCAGTCAACTTTTTCACTTTTCCCTCTGGGCCTCACAACATAGCGGAGTTGATTGAACTCCATTGCGAAGCCGACACAAACAAAGTGGGCACTCAGGTGCCGATAAACAAGATTTCAAACCTATCACTGAAAGTGATATTTTTTCTCATTGGGCGGATCACTGGATCCACATCTTTACATCAGGGTTCCCGGGAGCACATGAATTGTGTGTTTCAGTGCTTAAATGCACAAATTTGCAACTGGAGCACCACCTTACTAGATTGCATGAAGAGGCAACTAACAGAGTGTCGTATGTGGAGACACAAAAACTTTGGGTTCAGGACTATTCTTTGCTCTTTCTTCTTCGAGAGGGTCCCCAGTCTCAGTCCTAGCGAGACAATATGAGGGCACAAGGCCTCTCTCCCAGCATTATGTAGGTGGGAGACGTTATTTCCGCGATAGGGGGGAGGGAGGACCATCGAGGCCTTCGATGAAAAGTTGTTTGCCTGGTGGGCATAAAATATTCCGGCCATAGAGGACTACCCCTATGCCGAGATCAACTTTTCTAGAGATCCTGACATGCAGGTACCTCCTGGAGAGGAGCGAGGAGAGATGGGTAAGTTTGTTTTTTAAAGTTATTTAATTTTTATTTTGTTTTATATATATCATTTTTTTGTGTATACCAGAGTATTTGACACTTAAGTATCTGTTATGTGTAGATGTGGGGTCAGTGCGTCCGAAAGACTTCAGGAGGACCAGGTGGCATCCTCGACTAGAGGCGGGACTAGCCACAGTTGGCAGACCAGGAGCAGTAGGGGGACCTCCAGCTAGAGAGGCCGAGAGAGTTTGAGAAGGGTGGAGAGAAACCTCACCATGCTTACTCCTACAGTTCCTATGGTGGAGATCAAGAATCTCCCACCGTCGATGCAGACTCATGTTGTTGGGGTACCACATACCTGAGTCCATCTCTTTCAGCATTTGGCCAAGGCCATTTTTCACTATGGCAGGGCCAACAGGCCTCGCCCTTTGCTAGGCTAGACTTTTTATGTTCCGAGAGCACCTTTTGTATATTTTTTTGAGGGCATAAGCCCTGTTACTCTTTACTGGATAAATTTTTGAGGTGCTTGCGCCCACCCATGTACTCTGATATTTTTTGATATATATGCATATTTACATATTTTTTCATTTTATGGATTACATTTATTTACAAATATATTTACATGTGTGTGTATGTGTGTGTGTGTGTGTATCTGTGTGTGTTGTATATTTACATGTGTGCAATATGCCAATCTAATATATGATTAGCTAGAGTATCTGTAACTTGATTTAATCTCCTAGGAACATGGATATACGTAATGTAATCAAATCTTCATTCTAAGAGATGTACCCTAAGGACTCGTCGGTGTAGAGTAGGATCGTAAACATGGTAAACCCCATTTAATTGAGACACAACCAGCTGAGCGTCTAAGTAGACTCATAGGTGAGAGATACCATGTGACAAAGCGTCATGAAGCAACTCAAGAACTATGTTGTATTCAACGACATTGTTTGTGGTGTTACCTAAACAGACACCTCCTGAAGATAGCAACTGGCCTTGAGGTGTGAAAATCACCCAAGCTATGGAAGCAAGCCTTTGAGTGTGCCAGCTAACACCATCCGCAAACCCAACGAACACCTCTGATTCACTTGACATCTGCCACAGTGAAAAAATATGACATAAAAAATGACACATCCATAAAACTACAAAAGACAAAAACTATAAAAGCAAATGTACAAGAACTATACATATGTACAAGAAGTCACCCAAGGAAACCCACCGATGAGTAATACTTCTTGAAGTAGAGCTCATTTCTAGGCTTTGCCAAAGCATTTCCCTCAAAGTCCACTAGACGATAAAAACCCTTCTTTAGAACCTCTTTCACGATGAAAGGTCTGAACCACGTGGGTTTGAACTTCCTTTCCCCCAGGGGGTCCTTCTCTTGGTCATAGACTAGGACAAGGTCACCTTCAGAGAAAATCCACAGATGAATTGACCTATCATACTGACACTTGAATTTTTGCTTGTGAGCCTCGTTAGCCAAGGTTGCATCACAACAATGCTCATCAAGATGCTCGAGGTATAATAAATGCTCTTCAAGCAATGAAGTGTCTAGAAATAACTCTACTGCCAACTTTAGAGACAGGATCTGGCACTCTATGGGAAAGACTACTTCCAGCCCGTAAATGAGTTGAAAAGGTGTGAAACTGGTTGCAATCTTAACAGATGTTTGGTAGGCCCATAATTCCAAGTCTAACATCAAATTCCAATTTGAATTGGCCGAATTGATCGTTCTCTATAGAATTTTCTTAAGAGATCTATTTACAGCTTCCACATGACCATTTGCCTGTGGGTAGTAGGGTGATGAATTTTCTTTCCTCAACCCAAGCTTTGATGTTAACTCAGACATAATTTTGTTCTGAAAGTGACTGCCATGGTCAGTGACAATCTCTCTCAGGACGTCGAACCTTTCTATTATCTGGTTAAACAAAAAGAGAGTTGTGGTCTCTCCATCGTCTTTGAATGTTGGCATAGATTTGACCCACTTGGTGAAGTAGTCTACTGCTATGATGATATAATAGTGCCCCCTTGCTGAAGGGGGGTTGCATGTAGTGTAATTAATCCCTCACTTGGTCAAGGGACCAACGGTAATGACAGGAAACATGGGAGCAGGGTGTTCCCTCATCTTCCGAGAGAAGATATGACATGGGTGGCACTTCTTGACCAATTCAACACAATCCTTGATTAATGTCGGCCATAAGTAACTGGCTCGTAGAATATTTTGGGTTGTTGCCAACCCAGACAAATGACCACCACATGTTCCAGTGTGGTAATCGTTAAGAAATATTTCTACTTCTTTATGAGTGAGACATCGTCAAAGGATGCAATCTATACCTAAATGATATAAAGTGTCCGTGAGTATGAGATAGTTCTTCGCTCGATGGCATATACGGCAACGCTCATCATGAGAAGTAGAGGCAGAGCACTTCAAAGTCTAGATATAGACCAATACATATCCATACTAGGGGTCTGAAGATGCGATAAAAAACATGTCTCCTTTGACAGGAGACTCTTCGGGCATAACATCACCTGACTCGACCGAAAGTTCCGAGATGAGTTCCACAAAGAACAAATACTTTTTGGATTTTTCTGAAACAAAGTCTAAGTCAAATTCATGGAGGAAAACTATCCATCTACTGATCTTTCTGCCAATTAAGCATCGTGTCAACACATACTGAAACAGATTCACAACAATAATGAAAATGGTCTTATGAAACAAGATATAATGATGGAACCATTGGACAGCATGACCTACTGCCAACGCAAGTTTCTCAACATGGGAATAATTGAGTTCTGGTCCAACCAGGCCTCGGCTTAGGTAATAAATCACATATTCTGAGGGAAAATGATCCTCCTGAACCAAGACCATACCGATGGTCGATTCTACTACAGCCAAGTACAATACAAAATCTTTATTATAATTGGGTAGCCGAAGCAGAGGGGAAGTCGTGAGGGCATGTTTCAATTCTTCGAAAGAGAATTGAGCAGATTCGTCCCAATGAAAAGGAACGTCCTTCTTCAGTTAACAAATAAATCCCTTTTTGATCTCAGCATAGTTTGCTATGAAACGACGTAAAAATTTGTCTTTTCCCTGTAAACTTTGAAGCTGAAGGATTGTGCGCAGTGTAGGCAACTGATATATTGCCTCAACTTTGAGAGCATCGACCATGATACCTATTGTCGAAACTATGAACCCTAGAAGACGACCCAACGTCATGAAAAAAACTGCATTTGTTTGGATTCAAGCGAATCTGGTAGTAGCGACATCGCTCAAAGATAAGTCGGAGGTGTGTGGGATGATCAGTTCTCTTATGAGATCGTGATGCTAAATCACCAAGGTAGGCCTCGACTATATGTTTGAGATCGTGGAAAGAAAAATACATGTCCCGGTGAAAGGTAGCTCCAGCATTTTTCAGACCAAAAGGCATCTTCCAATAAGCGAATGTACCCCACAGATAAATGAAAGCGGTTTTGTGTTGATCTTCGGGTTTGATATGTATCTGATTGTATCCTGAAAAACCATCCATGAAAGAAAAGGCCTCGCAACCTACGCATTCATCAACTATCTGGTCAATAAATGGTGTGGGGAAATTATCCTTTGGAAAGGCTTTGTTTAAATCATAGAAGTCTGTACATACGCGAATCATACCCTATTTTTTGTCGACTGGAACAGGATTTGACGCCCATTGAGTCAAATGGATGGGGTAGATAAAACCTTCTTTGAGAAGTTTCTCTACTTCAGCCTTAATAGTTGTTTCTTTCTTAGGATTGACTGGACGAAGCTTCTGCCAGACCGGCTTAGCGCCAGGATAAGTCATGATTTCATGTTTGACGATTCTTGGATCAATGCCTAGCATTTCCTCATAAGACCAGGCAAAAACGTCACAAAATTCTTTAAATAAATCCATGTAGATTTGAATTTCCTCAGGGGAACAATCAGCTCCGACGAGAATATTCTCCACAACACCATGGGTTATGGAGATATATATAGGTATCATTTTAGATATGGTTTCCATATTACCCTCAGTGTAAATAGTGTGTGTAGCCAAGGGGTTTATAGGACAAGACCTATCTCCATTCATAGTCAAAGTGAATTCTCATGCTTCAATTCTTCTTAAATCTGGGAGGAAATAAGATCTGTGATGGAGATCATCCCAGGGCCTTTCCGAACTAGTCATTTCTTCAATAATCGCTTCGTCTGAGGGCAAGAATAAGTCTAAAGAATCAATATTGGAAAGGGAACCTTGAGCCCAAGTAGGCTCGAGAATCAGATCTAACTCCTGTGCGGGGGTTATATCGTGGTTAGCGGAAGCTTGTTGTACTATTGAGTATGAAAATTTTGTTGTGGACAAGGGCATGGCCATACCCTAGTGGCCTATCCCTTCCATCATGGACGATGGGGAAGGAAGAGTCCACAGATCATTGAAGTAAGTTGTACAAAATGACGAGACTTGAAAAATATCAACCTTAGGCTAGTCGGATATGAATTTAACATCACCAGAAGGAGGCGGGTAATCAAAAGTACCCATCAAAGGTGGGCACAAACCATCCCCTATGTTTATGATTTTGAGTTGAGGGTTATCAATCATCAGGACTGTGGATGCCCCCGACGAATGGTCAAGATGTGAGAAACATAACTAATCGATGGTCACGATCTGGCGCTCGTGTGGAAACAACAAGACCCGAAAAACTGTAGAGACACTGCTTGCATAGCATAGGTCCAACTCCTTCCTAACAAGAGATTGTAGTCGAGAGATGCATCGACCACTTCAACTTCTACGCACATGGTCTTCCCCCTTAACTGCACTGGAAAAGAGGGGATGATGCCATGTGGTCAGAATGAACGACCGTCGAAAGCGGTAAGAAGAGTCGGTGATGGAGACAAAATGGGTTGGCCAATGGCCTTCCAACACACCAACAACATCACACATGTCGAGGCACCCTCATCAACCATCGTGCGCAAAATATTCCAGGTAAAAATTTTCATAGTGTAAGCCACTACTATTTGAAACGCCACATGGTAAAGGAGACGAGGTTTTAAGTCGGTCATATCAAGCATTATCGTACCCAGATTACAAGTCTTAGTAGATCCTAACAAATCCTTTCTTTGGGAAGGAAAGATCTGGAGGACCTCCAAAGCAGACATCGCACAAGGGGTTTGAGAAAAATCCTCCACCATAGAGTAGTTCTGGGTGGACCTTGCATTCGGATTGTGAGAATCTTTCTTGAACGCACCTTTTGGGATGCGTGTCATTGTTTCACCCAATGCATTATCGATCTAAAGAGGAAGAGGTGGTTTTTTGGCTTCTTTACTCTTCTCATAGGTGTTTGGCATTCCGTAATCATGTGCTCTAGTCGATATATAGGCATCACCTTTCATCATATACACATTCACGGACAAAGAATTACTCGAAGATGGAGGGGGTCCTTGAATTCTCCCATTCGTACTCGAAGAGGCTTGAGTTAAATTTTTCCCATGTTGAAATGGGTTCGTTAACATAACAGGCTACTGCTACACCAATAAATTTTGGGCCTCCACAAGCCGAGGGTACTAGTGAGTCGGGTGGTCTTCCGTGCACAGGTTACACGGATACTTCGACTTCTTATTTTTTTTGTTTTCCCCGACAACATTATTGGTAGGTTTCTTGTCCCCCTTACCCTTCTTTCATTGTTTATTCTTTCCATCATTCTTCTAGTTGGCCTTTGGGTTTGTTGATTGCAAAGTGTGTACATATGACCTTTGGGTAGGGGGGATAGTCGGACTAGTGGTATGGCTGGCCGATTTCTACTGTATCGACAATTGCTGCAATTGTTTTGACAGTTGATCGGCGGGCTTTGTTTGTGCTGAAACAAAAATACCATCGACATGTGCTCTAGCTCTCTGTCTAGTCTTGTCAAGTATTTATCGTGGTGCATCTAGAAAAATTTCGTAAAGTAAACTAGAATGAGAGTAAATCATCTCTAGTTGTTGAGCTCTCATTATTGAATCTTCTTCGGAAAACACTCCCGACGTTGCAACGTCTTTGGATAACTGAGGTACCAAAGACTTAAGGAACCACTCTAGAAGGAATGTTGGTGGGACTAGCACTTTTATCAAACTCTTTCGATGTATCCGTTCTTGGATGTGATCGGAGATATGGTCAACCTTTGTCTGCTCAAAGTTGGCCAACAATTCATTGACGACGTCGTATCTCACAGGTAATTGAAAATGGTTTAAGAAATCCATTGCCAATTCGTCGAAGGAAGAGTATCTCGAGAGGTCAAGCTCAATGTACCATTTTGAAACACTCCTTATGAGAGTGTGTTGAAACAAACACAACTGAATGGAGTTGTCTTTCAACGAATTAGATGAGCACCAAAGATGAAAGGTAGTCACATGATCGCCTGGATCTTCATTAGGATTATCTTTGAACTTTGGAATGCCCGAAGGTAACTTGGTCGGCATAGGAGGCCAATGTGGATCGTGATGGATAGGGTACTCATTCAATAACCTTGTCAAGTTTGGCAAATGCAAAGTTTTCAGAAATGGTAGTTTGGGTTATTCATTATAACCATGGAAAAAGGGGCCTGGATTTTGACTGGCACCAGGTTGCCATGAAAATTTAGGTTGTTGGCCAGGGTTCTGGTAAAAACCATGGCCATGACCAGCATATGGATTCTTCACTTGTTGAGATATCATCGGTTGACTCTTGTAATAGAACATAGAAGGTTGGTCTTGCATTGCATTCCAAGGATTTTGGGAAGGGTTTCCCCTTGTCGATCCTATGGGCATAGGTCCTGAGCCTTTCCCAGGGTTCCATTGGCTATGGAAGGGATTGCCCCTGGTCAAAATCCCTGACAAGGGAACCGATCCCTGCCATGGATTCCAAGGTCCTTGTGGGGAAGGAATTCTTGGGTTTGCCCCCTCTACAGGAATAGTACCTTGCATAGAATTTTGTTGTCCATAACCAGGGTTTCCCCCATGACAGCTGAAGAGAAAGCGTTGTTACCAAATGCAACGAATAAAGAGAATGGTGTCGAACCTACCGACATGTTATAATAGGGAATTCCTTGACTACCTGCTCCAAACGAGCTAAAGTTTATGTTTGGCCTAGCGGGATGCTGGTGAGCACCACTGAGCGAAGGGGATGAAGGAGGTATATGACCCCCTCCGTAAGGGAAAGCATTATAGGAAGATGAAGTGCCCCCCATGGATCCTTGCAGAGGAGTGTTAGAGATCTCTTCCCCCATACCTAAATTCTGTAGAGTGGAGTAGGAAAGGACATAGTTCATATCAAATCCAGGCATCTCGTATGAGAATGGAGGGCCTGTCACACTCTGGGTGAAAGGATCAGTGATTTCTGCGATAGACGAAATCAGACCATTGCCTGAGGTAGAGGTGGTCGAGACCATGGTGGCCTGAACCGATGAAGGTTGGTCTATAGTGACAACCATAGAGGGAATATGAGAATTCCTTGAAGAAGCCACAACATTTGTTTCCATTGTTGCTTGGGACACTATCCGACGCTCGTAAGGATAAACCTGTATGATGATGGGTGTCGATAGATCAGTGATCAAAGGTTCATCTAGACCAAGAGCTTGCGCTCCAAGGTCTGACATGGTTGGTTCTTCTAAAATTGAATGTTCTTCTCTCAAAGATGGGTCATACATAGTTTCTTATGACCCGGTTACCTCAAAATACCCTTGTTGGTCTAGTCTTTGCCTTAGCGGTGGCGAGGGTGGCTCCAGATTGACTGGTGGCAGGCCAGAAATCCTTCATGACCGGTGGATCTCTTGATCCTCCACTTTGTGAGAAGATCAATGACACACTAGGGATTTCTATTAACGTTCAATAACCAACACACAATAGAAAAATTTCTTATGAGATAAGACAAGAAGATCACTAGCTAGTTGGAAGAACAGTTACACCAACCAACACTAGAGAAACTTACCGTTGCAAGTGAAAATCAAATACGGAAGAACCCTCCGGTTATACTCTGCAAATAATAGCCCAATGTATTTCCTAGGAACCATGGTATACCCCCACGGTCACCTATGTAAGTCTCTAAAATAAAGGCAACTACATTTCCAGCACGCGAATAATCACCAAGCGGGTACAGTCGACAGTCGGGTGGAGCGCAATGAGTAGGGTATCAAGCCCGAAACCTATCAAGGGTATCAAAATCAAGTGTTAGTGAAGACAACTAAGGACCTCGAACGGATTTGAGACCCACTAATCTCTGTGGCAAATGCGATCAACGAAATCCCAAGATAAGCCCTCTATATGTGTTCCCCACTACGCTTGGTCCGGCTTTGGAGGGTTTATCTTTGCTACCTTTCTACATGCAACCTCGTGTTTAGCCCCTGTGTTAGAGGGGGGTCCCAGATAACTTTCATGATACTGAAATTTTTAACACTCCCTAGCACAAACTCTTATGTTTATTTTTGTAGCCATGAAGAGTTTCCTCTCCAATCCTAAATCAAGGCTCTAGCCTAGATTAGTTGATGGACCCTTCAAACATAAAGTCTAGTTGATTTTAATTAATCGTTAATTTTAGTTGTTGTCTTGAGTTAAAGGGAAAAAAAAGTGAAACCAGTGATGTTTTAAAGAGACAACTGAGAAGAGCATATAATGAAACTGAAAACAAACTACTTTTTCTTCACAAATTCAGATTTGGACATTTAAACTCTTTAACCAACTTTTCAAACTACTTTTTTTTTCTAAGATCTTTTAATAGAAAACTCAAAACAAGATTTCACTCGACTACGAGCTACTTATTTTCCTAAGTGAATCAACCAAGAACTTATGAACGAATTATTTTTCCTGATTATTAATGCCAACAACCAACTACTTAACCAAACAGAGAAAGTGAAATCTATATATTTTTTTTATTATGCTTCCAAAACAAGAAATTTTAAAATGTATTATTTTCTTCCTTTCTATAGAAAAAAGGAAAAAATAAAGACAATAGAAGAACAATAAATGACTTATGGCCCTCTGTAGACTACGGGGAGTCACTAACAAAATCAAAGAGAAAGATCAGAACAGACTCACTATCTTGTCTAAAAACCGAATAAAGAAAAATGCAAGAACAACTTAAAAAAAGAAAAGCTAAACTAAAGTCAAACCTAAGCTACAGACTGTTATAAAAGAGACCAGGAATGGATCAAGAAAACCCCTGGGAAGTAAAACTTCTAACAGGGAAGAGGATGATTGCCCCTTATTAAAAAAAAAATTCTCAACATAGACACGCTACTGACACTTCAGCAACCAACGTATGTACGTGGGTTGTCCAAAGGTAGGGTGTGTATGTACGTCTGCAGGCTCACTGCAGGTCGTGTACACCTCTGTAACTTCTCAAGAATAAAAAATAACAATCCAACAAATTAGGCAGCGAGTACTGGTATTGAAAACCAGAATCCCTTAAAGACACAAACACTTACCTTGATAAATCAAATGCAAGGAGAATTTTCATAAAGAAAATATAATCTAAGGTTATACCTAGGCTACAGACTGCAACAACAAAGACCATGACTATATCAAGAAAAACCCTGAAAAGGATCACTTATGACAGGGAAGAGGATGAATGCCTCTCCTTTAAAAAAAAGATTTTATGAACTCATGCATGTTACTGACACTTCAGCAACCAGTGTATGTATGCGGGTTGTCCAAAGGTAGGGTTCATATGTACGCCTGCAGGACTACTACATGCCATGTACACCTCTATAACTTCTCGAAAAATAAAACAACAGTCAAGCAATCAAATCAGGGAGTACTGGTATGGAAGACCATAATCCCTACAAACTCAGACTTTTGCTGAAACTCAGAAAAAAGGTAATCAAACAAATTTAAAATACCCAAAAAGTATTCCCAAAACACCACAGAGATCTTCCCCAGTATGGTCGCCAATTATGATGTGGGTGGGAAAACACCCTATGGACTAGCACTAAGGGTTCTGTAATGCATGCAGAAATAGCCATCTAAATTCTCCTACTTTTTACTATTATCCTAGCATAGACCCCACATTCATACATAAAACACAAGGATAAAAGTTTTCGGTAACTCTACCTTGAAATTTGTGTTTGGTGTCGATCCTTTTGCGTTCGGTTGCTCCTCGATTGCAAGTCTCCTCCCAAAGCCAACCTACATTCACAAATAGACAAACAAAGAACTATGAACATGCATCTTATATATGAATTAGTGGGTTAGATGTTCTAATAAAATATAAACCAAAACTGAATATTGAACACCTCATATGGTGGGACAGGAAAAGTATTTTTTTTTATTAACCTCACAAAAGTAACTTACAATGGTGATATCGGCTACTGCTCCTTGAATCTGGTCCTGGGCTCCTCTTCAACTGTGCATGAACTGCTTCCACATATGCTTCTCCTCTTCAGTTCTCACAAAATGGTTGCAAAAGATTGGGGCAAGGGGAATACAAAAATTGGCAGATTTTCTTTGCTCTTATTTTTCTCCCTTTGAATGGGACCCCTACCTCTCCTTTTATAGTCTAAAAGAGGGTAGTTATCCGGTTGAATGACCGGCTATGAGTGTTCAAACAGTTTAGGAAATTACCCAAAAATTTGTATTCCATCTACAACTTTCTAGTTTTTGTGCTTTTATTAGTATACGCTGGTTGTAATGGGTCAGCTAGTGTATACACATGGGCAACGGTGGTGTAGGGCGCATACATCTTCAAAAGAATAGTTTTTAGAAGATATGTTTAATGGTGGCTTGGAAAAAATGGCAAGTGATATGGTCTGATGCTAGGTATGCATGTCTGGTGCAAATTACGGTTATAACAAATACCACTTGTTGGGATTCAATCCTGCAAACAAAATTCATGAATAGAGATACAAATAGAGAAATATAAAACATCACATGCAACAGAGAAAAATATATGGGGGGGAATGATATCTCTTTATTGCTCATCCATATAATGGAGAAATGAATACAACTCCCAAGAATCTCCTCATGGGTTTCTACATTTAACCATGAGAGATCTCAAGCATTTCTAGGCATACAAAAATCCAAACACTTGAGAAACCTCCAAATGAATGTAACAACAAGGGTATGTGTTGTCACAACCCAAAAATTATGTGTCTCCATTCTTCAAGCATATTCTCAAGTATCCTATCCCTATTTCATTTCAGTTGAATGCTTGAACGATATTTATATCGTTTAGATTTGACCTTTGGTTTGGGTATACTGCTATGAATGGTATTTCATAGAGGTTGAAAGATATAGAGATTCGACAAATGTAGTGTTCAAGTTGCAGGAGGAATAGATATAGGCTCAGGAATTGAATCATTTTTGAAGAAGTGTGGTAACAATTCTTTCAACCCATCTACGTCTCTACCATAACAAAGAGATAACAATACGAGGAAAAAAAATAGTTGTACTTCTCAACTAGTGTTCCTTACTAGGGTTCAAGTATTTTAATGATACATTTACTTTTTATTCATGTTTGTGCACGTCTATAAAAGATAAAATATTCAAATGCTAAATCCAAAATAAAACAATTACCACTAACAATTCAATAAAAAAAAAAAATCTTCTAATCTCTCTTCCCATCTCATCTAATATGGCAATGTTTGCAAATTTGAGAAATAAACAAAGAAGTAGTTATGAGCTAAGTTGAAAACTACAAAAACCAAAAGTTTTCATGGATTACCAATCAATTGGCATGACCTTCTTCGTTTAAAGTGTTTGTAAATTGTACCTATCCATAGAAGAATATCATTTCTTTCCATATATTTCTACTCCCATGTGGCCCATACCAATTATTGATTAAGCTTCCATCTTGAACTCTAGCTGACAATAAAAAACAATTACTAAATTTACCTTCCTCCTTGCACATGGTTTGATGTATTCTACTATAGGGATGTTCTCCATACTTCCAACACTACACTACCAAAATACATGCCAATACAAATTTACCCTTTATTTTTAAAAAAATACTTGCCACCAAGGGTTTTCACATACTACAAGGGATTTTGAAAGTCTTTTGATTTGATACAATCACCTTCCTATGATGATTCATTTGCATGAAAATGTTTGGATATAACCTTCACACCTAAATCCAAGAGGTAGTTAATGGTGAAAACCTTCTTGTATACCAAATCAAAATCCTATTTCAAATATTTCCTATAATAAAGCATGGTCATTGATAAAAACTTGCAACAAGACTATGTTTAGAAGGAATATAGAGTCTCCAGACAAAAAAAAAATTATTCATACATAAATTGATGGGCCAAGGATAGAAATGGATATTGCTACAAATAAAGAGGAAAGAGTAGATGAAAAATAGTTAGAGATGAAAATGACTATGCACCATGCATTTTACATAGGTATATAAAATAAGATATGTACTTATCATTGTAACAATGCATAGTCCTTAATATTTGCTTGACATTAGAAACTTCAACCTCACATTAAATTCTCTTTCGTTATGTCCCATGATAGAAACAAGTATAATAATAATGGATGATATTATTAGCCTATTTAAGAGTCTTGTTGGCACAGGGGCATACCCAGGTTCAACACTTCAACAACGCACCAAAAAAACCCCAACTATCGGCCCTTTCGACAACACCTGTGAAGAAAGTGAAGTCTCACCTGAGTTAGAGGCAAGAGGGGTTACATGACACATGTGTCTGTAACCAAGATGGGACATAGATCTGTGATTACAACACTTCTAGAGTACTTAGGAACAATGTGCATCAATCTATTAGTCATACTCACATCACAGATCAAACCCTAAGTACAGATCGACGTAGTAACAATGAAAAAATACACATTGCACTTAACATCATAAGTTAGATCTAGCACATTCAACATAAATAAAGCACAAAGCATTCATAGATCTGTCTATCATATATAACAATCAAGGCACTAAGAAAATTCACATCATAAGCATCATAACACAAAGAAAACCATCAACTCATGATATACGTGGTTCACCCCAGTGTGGGGCTACGTCCACCAACTGCTTTGTATTCTTTATTAGGCTTCAATCTATTACATTTGTTTTCTCTTGTGCACTAAGCCACAGATCCAAGATTCTCACTGGATAAGTGATCTACGTACTAAGAACCAAATCCACCTTCCTAAAATCATGTCAAGGCACAAAGCCAACTCCTCTATCAATCATAGAGCCTTACATACATGTTATATTGCACAAAGAAACTCAAAACGACTTCCCTCTTGCACTTATCCAATTACATTATCCTCACTAAGATTCTACTTCATCGCTACTTATACAATACATTCTTTCTTATTTATAATTTTACATTCACTCAAAAAGGCCTAATCATGGGTAAACCCATGGGCCAACATCCCATAAGCCCTAATACAAAAACCCTAATGAACACCTTGTTCGGTCCAAAAAAAAAGTGAGATACCAAGATCTCAGCTCTACCTGGGCACTCCATCTTTGACCATCCTTTTGAAGTCCAAAAAGTGGTCAAACCTGACCAATGTTTCCTCAAAAATTGGTCGAGGGCCAACAGGCCCCCAACACTCACCTGTGACTCGTCCTGAGTCACTCAGATCTGGGCATTTCTACTTCGAAGACATTGATCTTAGCCCAAGCTACCTCAACTTGCTTCTTCGCATGAGCTTCCTGCTCAGCGAACTCATGGATCATTTTCTCTGTAACAAGCCCTTCCAAGTGTCATTCCACTATCGCAACTACTTCATCCAGTTGTAAACCTTGTCCTTCGATCTCTTCAAACACTGTGTAGGCTTCATCTTGCACCAGTTGTAGCCTTTGTGTGACTTCCATTACTCTGCCCTGGATGGAAGTAACCTGTTGTTGGGCCAAGTGTTGTCCTTACGATCTCTTCATTCTCTCGACGACCATGAGTGACTTCATCTGCGCTTTAATTGCCAATTCCTACTATTGCGCCTCATCTGGCTGGGCTTAAAGTTTCCTTAGCTCTAGATATTCTGTGAGGCATTCGTAGGTCTGTGTGCTCCTATCACTCAGTTTTTTTCATTCTGAGGTGAGGGCCATGATCCTTCCAACTACTCTCTTAGTGTCTTCCTCCCTCTTGTCGCGCACTTCCTGTAGAGTGCTTGGTACTTCTTGGATATCCAACTCGATTACCCTTTCTTGAAGCTACTGGATGGCCTCAACGAGTTTCATCAATTGAAAATCGACTGCCTCATGTTCCTCCTGTGCTAAGCCTAACACAGAGATAATTTCTCTTCTCACCAAATCTTTGACTGTAGTCTTCTCACGAGTAGTTGGTCCTTTTCTCTCTGTATCTTTGCTTTGTCCTCCTCGAGCATTGCCCAAAACTCATCCTTCTTATTTTCATACGCGGTTAGATAGTACCGCGTAACTCGTATTTTCTCTAATATCTCTTATTTCTCTTTCTTCAGGGATTCTTTAGTCATTTCCTTATCCTCTTGAACTCGTTGAAGTTGAGCCTTGGTTTCATCTACTAATATTCTCAATTGGGCGGGCTCATTCCCCAATTATGAAATCTCTGATGAGGAAGGTGCAGTAGGTACTGTGTGGATAACTTGAATATCTTGTTGTATCTCCTTCATCTCCTTCTCGACCTTTACATAAATCTCTTCATTCTTTGCTCCATATCTCTGCAAGAAATCTTCGAATGCATCCTCCATTGCTCTGGAGACCAAGCCGATATCATCCTCTGTGAGCGTAGCCTCTAGCTGGGGATTACTAGCGCGGGTATTCTTTCTTGTCGAGGGTTTCTGCAAAGAAACCTTCCTCTTTTTCTGTGTTTTTGTCTCGATAGGGGGATTCTTCGATGGTGTAGCTTCACCTTCTCATTTCTTTTCTCCTTATTCTCCTCCTACTTCTTGATTTACGTTGTCTCCTCCTCCTCCTGTGGGCGAGCCAGGTCCACTTTCTTCTGAGGTTTTTTTCTCCTCATCAATCTCTATTTTCTAAACTTCCTCTTTTTTCTTCTTCTTCTTCGTAGTTGTCTATACTTCATTCTCAAACCGAGTGATCAAGGGGCTTCCTATGATGTCAGGGTTGAAGAGTTCTGCATCATCAACAAATGTTTGGAATTCCTCCATCCATTCCTTCATGATCTGTTCCATATATTCATCTGTCAACTTGTAATAGGACTGTAATTCTTCCTTTCTCTCATCCATGTGCGCAGTGATATAAATAAAATGTGGATCTGTGCAGAACTTAGCTAGTGGTCTGTATTGGTGCAATCTACGCGGAGTCATGCATGAGAACGACTCTATGGAAACCTTCATTTGTTGATAGTAGGCATGGAAAAATGTGTTCTACTGCCATTTCTTTAACATGTCATTCATATACCATAAGGTTGAGAACTTCACGACCAATGGCTCCGATGGTTCAATCTCCGAGAAAGTGGCTCCTTCCAACATTTTCCAAGCGAAAAATGAAATCAGCACAAGTAGCCAGCTGAAGTGGAACTTGTATCCTTGATCCTGTGCTTCATGACAGCCTTTCTCAAGCTCATTGACGAGGTTACTCACACAATTCATCTGCATCCCCTCCACGCATTTTTCTGTGAGGTCCACCACGAACCCAGTGATGTGCGTGGGGTGATTCTTTCTCACAATCTTGCCAGCTATAAGTTGGCAAGCGAGCCGCACTACACCATCCTGGATAGAGGCTACCTCATAGCCTCTCTTTCCCTTCTCAACTTTGTCATATGCCTCCTTAATGCACTGTGCTAAGGAGCCAGATTAGATCTTCCCTGGGTAGAACTGTTGAGGGTTAGATCCCTACATACTCAATCCTGTAATCTGGTGGATCAATGTTAGATCCACAATAATCCTCCTGTCAAGCCATAAGTATCCATCATGATAGCACTAAAAGAGGAGTTTAATGCAAGTGTTAACCTCCTGATGTCGACCAAAATGAGGAATTTTCATGACATTCAATATCGTGGACTGCGCCAGCTCCTTAATCCAAGGTTGGGAGACTATGCAAGGATTATTCCCAGTTGTTTTCATCAAATATATATGGGGCACGAGCATGGCGTGGTTCTTTCTGTCTCCAAGGTTAAATTCATTGTTCTTCAGTACTGTGATCTATCCTAACTGAATTCCCACTACGTGTATTCCCTTCGAATTGTACATGGTGATCAATGTGTACTCGTAGTCCCATGGATTTTATCTGTAACTTCCCGTAGCTTTGTCAACCCATATTTCTTCTTACTGAGCTTCCTTTCCTTCTTTCCTGTGATCTGAGTCTCTCTAATTGTTTTTTCATTCCTCTTCCCATTCTTATTCTTATCGTCTCCTAGCGTAGTGACTTTGCAGTGCTGATGTACTTCCAAAGGGTTCAAAGTTAGTATCCTTTCCCTCACCAGTTCCTGGATGGATTTACTTTCTTATTGCATGGATAGGTCCTTCAAAAATTCTTTCGTTATTTCAACCTCGACAACTAATTCTCTTGCGTTATGCTGCTTCGACTTAACTTCACGTTCTTCTATCAGTCGATCTATTTTTCTAGCTATGAAATCTCTTAGTTCTTTTTTTTTCTTTTTTGTAGCTTCTTCCTCTACTTTCCTTCTAATCTGGTCTTTCTCAATCCAAGTCTTTCCTAAGAAAAGAGGGAAAGGGGATTTGTTCTCAACAAACTTAATAACTTCAAATTCCTCTTTTGTTGATGTTCCATGAATGATAACAAGTACATTAGTAAATCTTCCACATAGGGTTATCATCTTTCCTTTAAACAAGCCTATCCTTCCCAATGAAGGTACCATAGTGGGTTTTCCCAAAATTTCCCAAGTGTCTTCTATCATAATATTCACTTGTGTCTCCTCATCTAGGAAACAGTTTATGTCGAAGTATCATATTCTTGTATCTATGCATTGTTTTTCTTTCAAGATCTCTGGTAAACTGACATCATTCATTGCTTCTTTTAACTATTCTAATGTAGTATGAACCTTCTCTGATTCTTTTTCTTTCTGATTTTCTAATATTCTCTTAGTCTCTTGATATTTTTCTTGTCTCATATTCATCCTTTCAACTATAGAAATCATCCTTGGGCAATCCTCAACCTCATGACCAACAATTTTACAACAAATACAAATAGGACCTATACCAGGGCATTCCTTAGCAAGATGTCTCGGTCTTCTTCAGTTATAACATAATGTCAATCCTCTCTTTCTCTTGTAAGTTCCCCAACTTCTCATGTACTGTGCACTAGGATCACAGTGTTGGACCTGCAATATGCAAAAAATCTTTCTAGGTTCTTGCATCCACTTATTCATCCAAAATTTCTTTCTATGCATAAGAATAACATATCTTTCTCTATTTCTGTTATCTTTACTTAGATCATTTTTTTCTTCTAATTGTGCCCTAGCTTTCAAACTAGGACAAAATCTATCAAACATACCTAGATTCATTCTTTCGAAACAAAAAATTCCACTTATCTTACTCTATCAATGCACAAAGATTTACCTTTTTCAATATCTTACCTCTTTTCTTTAGATTATATTCCTCTTTTAGCACAAAGCTTCGCAAGTCAAGTAGAGTATTGTGCACTATAGCAGTAGATCTACGCACAGAGCTTCTCTTTTCTTTACTTCAGTTCCCAACAATCACAGCTTTAGGTCTCGACAATAGAATCATTTGTTGGCACAGGGGAAGACCGAGTGTTCAACACTTCAACATTGCACCAACAAAAACCTAACTATCGGCCCTTTCGAAAATACCTGCGAAGCAGGCAAAGTCTCACCTGAGGTAGAGGCAGGGGGGGTTACATGACTCAGGTGTCTGTAACCAATCCAAGACATAGATTTGTGATTACAACACTTCTACAGAGTACTTAGGAACAATGTGCATCAATCTATTAGTCTTACTCACATCTCAGATTAAACCCTAAGTACAAATCAACACAGTAACAATGAAACAATACACATCACACTTAGCATCATCAGTTAGATCAAGCACATTCAACATAAATAAAGCACTAATCATTCATAGATCTATCTATCATATATAAAAATCAAGGCACTAAGCAGATTGAAAACATAAGCATCATAGCACAAAGAAAACCATCAAATCATGATATACGTGGTTCACCCCAGTGTGGGGCTACATCCACCAATTGCTTATTCTTCTTTATTAGGCTTCAATATATTACATTCATCTCCTCTTGTTCACTAAGCCACGGAGCCAAGCTTCACACCAGACAGGTGATTTGCGTACTAAGCACCAAATCCACCTTCCCAAATTCAGGTCAAGGCATAGAGCCAACTCCTCTATAAAGAACAGATCCTTACATACATGTTTTGTTGCACAAAGCAACTCAGAACTACTTTCCTATTGCACTTAGCCAATCACATTCTCCTCACTAAGATTATACTTCATCACTACTTCTACATTACATTCTTTCTTATTTATACTTTTACATTCGCTCAAAAAGGCCTTATCATGGGTAACCCCATGGTCCGACATCCCACAAACCCTAATAAAAAAACCCTAATGAACCCCTTGTTGGGTTCATAAAACAGGTGAGATCTCATGATCTCAGCTCCGCATGGGCACTCCATCTTTGACTAGCCTGTCAAAGTCCAAAAAGTGGTCAAGCCTGACCAATGTTTCCTCAAAACTTGGTCGAGGGCCAACAAGTCTACATGATTATATTGTGTGTATTGATCATATAAATACAATGTGAGCATTGTGCACAACTCTTAATTATTGTGTATATAGATCATATAAATACAATGTGACCATTGATGAAATATGAAGTCTTCATTACCTTCTAGACACCTTTAACCCTTTTATATTAAATTAATTCCAAAAAAACTTAAATAAACATGGGTTTGTCACTGATGATCATTTAATATGTTTGCAAATTAATGGTGCCACTTTTACAACTTAGTACAATATTTGTACAGTATAATATTTGTAATTATAAACAAAGTGTATTTATTCTTATAATTTTTTAATATTTACTTCTCGATAATTAAAATTTGAAAATTAAAAGAAACAATCATTCTAAATTTCAAATGATATAAATATATTATTGATTTATGAATTTGGTAGCAAATGGTATTGATATTGTATGAATGTGGTAGACGGTGGTATTGATAATGTATGAATGTGGTAGCCGATGGTATTGATAATGTTATCTATCATTGGAATTTCTTTACCTTAACATTTTATGGATATTCCAACCAACCATTCGTACATAAATTATGTATGTAATAATTAGTGTTCTTGTGCCAATATGTTTGATTTTGGACTTAGCAAATATCACTCTTATGATTCCCATGATTAAAAAAATAGTGTTATCAATCAAAATACCAATAAGAAAAATAAGAATAAGGGGAAGGGTAAACAAAATGACCAATGCTAAATTCATAGTCTAAATGTTCTACATTTTAGTCCTTTTTCGGGTATATTTTGTTGGACACACCTACCACACTTAGAGGGGGGGTGAATGAGTGTGGGGATATTTTTCCCAAAACTTCCCTCTTGCACAAAAAATCATCAATTAGCATTCAACATTTATTCATTAC
>JZKD02S0593044.1:299342-325675 GCA_000966675.3 Picea glauca | reverse complement strand
AAAGGAGTCCATGAGAAGGACTTGTCATGGAAACAATTTGAGAAATACTTCAGGAAGCAGTATCTGTCAGAAAAATACATGGATGGGAAAAATAAGGAATTCTATGAGCTCCAGCTGGGGAATCTCACCATAGATTAATTTCGCAATAAATTCCTTGAACTACTGAGGTATGTACCCTACATAAAAGATGAAAAAACAAAAATGCAGTGGTTCATTAGTGGGTTACCGCAGACCTACCAGGATAGGATTGAGTTCGATGAACCAAATACCTTAGAAGAAGCTATCCGAAAGGAAAGGTATTGTTATGAACGGTTTGGGAGTAAGACAATACCCCATGAGGACTAGAAGAAGAATAATAGTTCAGGATTCCAGAAAAAAGGGTTTAAATCCTCAAGATTTAAGAACTATGGAAAATATTCTAGAGGGAGATTTCCTACTAAAAGTGTATATCAACAAAATTTCCCCTCTCAAATTGGAAATAAACCTTCTAAGACAGTCCCAACAAGGACTGACAACCTCAAGAAGGAACCCTCAAAATGTTGGGGTTGTGGAGAAGATCATAAATTGAGGGATTCCCACGTAGACAACAGAACAGTAAGAGAGTCTACAATATCCAAGAAGCTACCACCATCAATGATGTAGCTAGGAGCATACCACGAATCTATGCATCCTTCGACAATAATCAAGCCGACCACCAAGCTTCAGTAGTGGAACTGGAAGGTATGATCGCCAACCATCTAGTTTCTATTTTAATTGATCCATATTCTAATTTGAGTTATGTGGCCCCTCAGGCTGTTGATAAGTGTAAACTACAACCAATTAGACATGTTAAACCATGGTTGGTGCAATTATCCATTGGGACCAAAAGAAAGGTGGCAGAGGCCATACCAGCCTGTCAATTCATTATGGGTGGATTTCCCACCCGAGCGACCCTTAACGCACTTCCCCTGGGTTCGTATGACTTGTTGATTGGTATGGATTGGTTGGTTTCTTATAAAACTAAAATGGACTGTTATCATAAAACTTTAGAATGTGTAAGCGAAGAAGGGAGAACGATGACCCTCAAGGGATTCAGAAGTGTGTCTCAATGAGACAAATATCGGCCCTTCAAATGAAGAAGTATTGCAGAAAAGGATGTTCCTTATATGAAATACAAGTGTTGGAATCCATTGAGGACAACAAACCAAACCTAGAGGACCACCCCATATTAAGAGAATACAAGGGCATGTTCCCTGAAGAAGTACCAGGTCTACCTCTGAGAAGGGATATTGATTTCTCGATAGAGCTTACACCAGGAGCGATAACGACATCTAGAATGCCATATAGGATGAGTACACCAGATTTGGTTGATCTCAAGCTGCAGCTAAAGGAGACGATGGAAAAATGCTACATTCAAACCAGTGTTTCTCCATGGGGAGTGTCTATCTTGTTTGTGAAAAAGAAAGATGGCACACTCCAACTGTGCATAGATTATAGACAACCATAAAGAAAAAGTACCCCTTACCAAGAATCGATGACCTGTTCGACCAATTGGGAGGTGCTTCCATCTTCTTGAAGATCAACTTAAGGACTGGATACCACCAAGTCCGGATTAAGGATGAAGACATCCACAAAACAACCTTCAGAATGAGGTATGGTCACTATGAATTCATGGTGGTTCGATTTGGGTTAACCAATGCCCTTGCCACTTTTATGTTCTTGATGAATAATGTAATCAACAAATTTCTGGACAAATTTTTATTGGTTTTCATTGATGATATCCTAATATACTCCAAGAATAGGGAGGAGCACGAAGAACATCTTAGACTCGTACTTCAAGTACTAAGAGAGCATCAAATCTATGCTAAGTTTAGCAAGTGTGACTTCTTTCAGAAGAAAGTCCATTATTTAGGCCATGTCAGTTCTAAGGAAGGGGTGGCAGTGGACCCCGATAAGATCAGATCTATTATGGAATGGCCTACCCCAAAGAATGTACCATACATCAGATCCTTCATGGGATTAGTAGGATACTATAGAAGGTTCATAAAAGAATTTTCCAAGATTGGCTATCCAATCACTACCCTTCAGAAAAAGGGGATCAAATTCATTTGGACATCAAAATGTGAAGAAAGATTTCAGGAACTGAAATACCTCCCGATCCATGCACATGTGTTGAAGATTGCAGACCTGGATAATGATTTCCTCATGTGTACAGACACCTGCAAAGAAGGACTCGGAGGATTCCTTATGCAAGATGGACGTGTAATTTGCTACGTGTCTCGGAAATTAAACAATCATGAGATCAATTATGTGACCCATGACCTAGAGTTGGCTACCATCATAAATTCTTTAAAAATGTGGATGCACTACCTCCTGGGAAGGAGATTTGTGCTTATGATAGACCATTGTGGGTTGAGACACCTGTTTGATCAACCAAATCTCAATGCTAGGAAATCTAGGTGGATGGATATTCGTAGTGAGTTTGATTTCGAAATCAAACACATAAAGGGAAAGGAAAATAGGGTGGCCAATTCCCTTAGCAGAAGTATAAAAAAAATTCATATGGTAGCAGTAAGCACCTGTGAAACGGATGTTAGGGAAAGAGTCATAAATGCACAAAAGAAAGATTCATTCTTCAAGACCATGACCTCATACCTAAGACAAGATCCTGCATGACTAAAGTACAAAGGCTACCAAATGCTCGAGGAAGAGTTGTTGACTTACAAAAACAGATTATATATTCCGAACTATGATGACTTGAAGAGTTTCATAATGGATGAACTGCATAAGAGACCATATACTGGTCACCCAGGATATCAGAAGATAATCACGGCCACTAAGAAACAATTATATTGGCCTAGGCTAAAGGACATAGCTAAAAATATAGCTACGTGCCTACAATTCCAACAAGTTAAGGAAGAGCAACGACATCCAACAGGATTATTACAGCCCCTACCAATGCCAGAATGGAAATGGAAAACCATTGCCATGTTCATCACTAGATTACCAAACTTGACTAAGAAAAATGATGCCATCATGGTCGTGGTGGACAAACTAAGTAAGTCTGCTCATTTCACTCTTGTCAAATCAACTTGCAAGGCCATAGATATTTCCAACATATTCATGAAGGAGATATTTAGACTGCATGGCATGCCCAAGGAAATTGTATCTGACCAAGATACCAAGTTCACTTCAAACTTTTGGAAATCCCTAATGGTCAGTCTGGAGACAAAACTACTATTCAATATAGCTTATCACCCTCAAATTGATGGACAAACATAAAGAGTGAACCAAATAGTAGAGGACATGCTAAGAATGCATGTAATGCATCTTCCTAAGAAGTGGAAAGACTACCTACCATTGGTAGAGTTTGCCTACAACTATGGTTATCAGGAATCCTTCAAGATGAGCCCTTTTGAAGTCCTCTATGGTTAACAATGAAAGATTCCAATCAGTTGGAGTAATCCAGTGGACACAATTACAATCGGACCTGACATTCTGAAGGAAATGGAACAACAAGTATCACAGATAAGGAAAAATATGAAAATTGCTCAGGACCGACAAAAAATTTACGTCAACAAAAAGAGAACTCCCCGAGATTTAAAATCCAGAGACCATGTCTATCTCAGAGTTAGACCCTGGAAGAGTTCTCTGACAGTGGGATTCTGTGCCAAGTTTTCACCTCAGTATTGTGGACCCTTTGAAGTCTTCGATAGAGTGGGATCTATAGCCTATAGGATAGCACTTCCTCCCAGAGTATAGGAACATAATGTTTTCCATGTTTCATTATTGAAGAAATATGTACATGATGCTAATCATATAATTGACTGGTTTGTGATCCAGATGGAAACAGAGGGAGAATTCCTTCCAGAACCCCAATTCATACTAGACATGAAGGAAACATCACTCGGGAACCAAACCATTGCACAGCTCAAGGTGCAATGGAAACACTTTGGCCCAGATGAGGCTACGTGGGAAATGGAAGATGTCATGAGACATGCATATCCCGTTTTTTTTACTTCTGTACATACCTATCATGTTGATAGATAAAACATCAAGGACGATGATTCCTTTAACAGGGAGTAAATTGTAACACCCTATTCCCCTAGTCTGTAAATATAACTTTATTGGCCAAGAACTATGGAAAACTCAAAGTGTGAATGTTTGATTTGGTGGAACTTTGTATGAAGGTCGATGAATCTAAATCCTATTATTTTAATAGATAATAGAAACGTGTTGCATGACTACTGAGAAGAGGATGTGCTGAGAGAGACCATGATTGCTAATGAAAAGACGGTGGATGGGACCCGGAATGGTTTTGTTAACCTCCATCAAACCAGTATTATGTTGGTTTTAATTGTTCAAGATCAGAACAACCCTCTGACCCGAAATGAATTATAGTCAGGCTGGTAGGTGGGAAGACCTCCTCAATATTAATGAGGGGATGGGGTAGACCACCCATATGTAAGGCTTCCAGACCTGACCATGGATTGGGATTTCGAGCCACACACAATGTTGTTGAGGAAGGCAAGAAAGGAATCATCGTGTGGGCAGGGAGACGGTCTGTAAAGAATGCAAAGACAAGAGAGGAAACTCTCTGGTTCGAGGAAGGATTGAAAAGAAAAAGTGAGTTATAATCATAGAGGATAGAGACTAATTTAGGAGAACTAGAGTAACCTTCTTCCTCATCTATTCCTGTATAGGGAGAAGGAGAGTAACCTTCGTCCCTAACTTCGATTGAGCTAGAAGTGAGAGACTTAATCTCAAAGCATCGTGGCCTAAGCTTTGGGGTGGCCAGTGATAAATCCATTTTGAGTGACTAAGCCTATGGTTGGGTGGAAATGAGAAATCCTCTCAGCAGTCACATCATGCCTTATGGTTCTGATAAGTGTTTTTATGCCTTGTTCTTTGAATTGGAAATAATGAATGCATGACTTGTATTTATATGCCTATAATGGTTTCTGTATTGAATGATTAAGTTATAAGTATGTGTTTGTTCCTTGAGAACTTTCATATCTGCTCGATTTCCTTATGCTCTAGTTTAATTCCTCAGAATCACTTTCCAAGATAATTTCGTCATTGTCCTAGAGTCGCGTGAGTACTCTCCTGATTAGGGAGTTTGAACCCCGCAATCACTGCGAGGACAGAGTCTAATAAGCTCAAGAGAGGTAGTGCAGGTATGATCCAAGTCTCTGCAAGGTGGGGAGAGACTGAGACCATCTTAAGTCCTAGAGTTGAGGAATGAACATAAGGAGTGCATGGAAGAACGCTTCCAAGCATTATGTTTGAAAGAAAGAGTGAAAAACTCTTAAGTCCTTCAGAGCCAACAAAGCTCAGGAAGAATAGTGAGGTTCAAGTATCGAAAGGGAATATCCTTTCATTTATAAGATGAATGGATGATGTTTGTTCGGGAAAACCCAAGGTCTGTCGCGACCATTGGATTTGAAGAAGGGGCACAGGCGTTAACGCCTTGACTCCTTTAGTCTTTGTAGATTCGCACATCGAGATATTCACACGTTGGCGTGAATAAAATCCTGAAACCTGAAGTTGCAATGTAATCTGGACCATAGATCTAAGGATCTATCAGGACCCTCCTTGACCATCGGAATGGAAAAATCATGGATTCGCATGTCGGGAGATTCACACGTTGGTGCGACTAAACTCACAAAACCCAAAGTTGCGATGTGATTTGGACCGTAGATCTAAGGATCTATAGGGACCCTCCTTGACCGTTGGATTGGAGAAATCAAGGATTCTCACATCAAGAGATATGCACATTGGCACGACTAAACTTCTGAAACCCGAAGTTGCGATGTGATCTGTACCGTTGTATCAAGGAAGATCATGGACCATCGATCTGACGTGAGAATATTAACGCAAGAGTATGTGGGAATTCAAAATCACCTAAGAAACAAGATCAGAAGAGATAAGCACTTTTTTAAAAGCGCAAATGGGTTCCAAGAGGCGAACTTATTTCAAGTTTGTAAACTACGGAAGGAAAGCGGAAGTAGAGACCCATATATCAGAGATCACAGGAGTTATATCGAGGGCCGAGGCCTTTGAAACATCTGAAATCTTCCAAGTTAGGGTAGAAAGTGAAATCTCAGAAGGAGGAGTAGCAGTGACCGTTGTATCGAGCACTGTGAGATATCTGGACCGTGAGAATTCACATCCAGACAATTAGAAGAGCGTGTAGGAGGAGATCAGATCTAGACCATCATATCTAAGTGTGAGGACCAACAAATGTTGGATATAGGAAAGGTGCAAGAGGGTTAAACCCTTCGAACGTATACAGGAGAATGGGCTCTGGCAAGTCCTGAAGTTCCGATATCATCTGAACCATCCATCGTCAGGGTAGATAGATGGCAACAGATCCGAGAGTTCAAGTATTTGAACTTCGAAGAATTTGCAAGGGAAAGAGTAGAGTTGATCCTAGCCATTGGTGTTGGGAATGATATGTGGTGGAAGATCATCATTTCGCTGATTCGAATATCGGCAAAGTCAAAGGAAAATTTTGTGACGACTCGCGAAACAAGAACTCGCGATTTCATCACAACCATTGGATCACAGAGGATTACGGATTGTTGATTTGATGAGAGTGAATTTTGGGAAATCGGGGATCAGAAAAGACCCTATTCGCGAGAAAGGATCTTGACCGTTGGTCTAACGCCGTCGGGAATTCATGGATTGAAAGAGTCAGGGTTGACCCACATCTAAATACCCAATACACAAAGCCACGATTTGATCCTAGTCGTCCATCGAGAAGGGATGTGTCGCGAGAAGTCAACATTTCACTGACTCACAACTCGTGAAGTCCGATTTCACAAAAGGATTGCAATCGTTGATCGAAGGAGGGATCTAGACCGCTCATCTAGAAAGCGAATATCGAGAAATAGGGAATCGGGGAAACAAAGGTAAGCCAACCTCCAAAGTCGTGAAACACGAAATCCCGATTCATGAGAGAGGAGATCAGGACCATTGGATCATGGGAGAGTGTGGTCACAGCTTGAGTTTATATGAAGGAACGGGCTAGCATGGAAAGCTAGCACCTTTTTCTCAAACCCTTCAAAAAGGGGGCCTCAGGAAAGAGTCGCGGATTGGAAGAACCTGCAACAGAGGAAAGGGGAAACTAAAGAAAGTTAAGAAAAAGAGAAATTTATTTATTCCCCATTGTGAGTGTGTGACACTCAATGTGTCTCAGAGTTACATGAAGTTGTAGTCCTAACGTGCACCCTTTTCCTACTTTCATTATGGGTAGATAATCTTGAACCCAACAGTCAACATCACCTCATTTTTCACTGACTAGGGGGTTTCCCTTGTGTTCGAAAACAATAAATCTATTCACACATTGAGATTCATGCAGTGTCTTAGATTCCATTATCCTTATTAGTAGTTTCCTCCCCTTTGTCGACAGTTTTCCTTATTGTATACTATTCATAGGGTCTTTTTTTTGCACTAGTTGCATCTGGTGCATGTGAAATATGCACAGGGTATTTGGTTCATGAAAATCCTCTTCATTCGAGTTCCTCCAAATCATCAAGATATTTATTTGTACCTCATGATGATTTATGAGAGCTTCCCCAATTCTCTCCTTTCAACGAGTCTCCTTCCATCGACTTCAAATCATCTATTTTGGAAACAAGGCCTAGAGTCCTATGAGTACCTAGAGGCTTGCAGTCATCAGTGGCAACTTCTCCCCCCATCAACAGTTGGGAATACATAAATGTATCATGGTCAATGGATTCTTCAAGTATTCGACCTCAACACCTTTATTCACACTTGTAAGAATGTACTTGGTGCCTTGATACCTACTTTCATTATCAATAGGTTGTATCTCACTTGTTAACGATATACATTAATGATTGGTAATCAAACGAAGTCTCATTGTGTTCGAACTCAACTCCTCTATTGACATGATGTAGACTTGCACTTTTGGTGGATCGTGTAGAAGACTCGAAAACATCAGTTTATAGTATCAACTTTCATGAGCTATTGATATCATTCATTGGACCAGTACCTTTATGACTTCAATGATCATGGGAGATCATATTGTACTCCATTGTATACAAATATCTTCCGATTGATTTTGAGACTAGTTTTCACTGGGCCTTGTTCATGACTATGAAAAATTATGGCATGTATCTACTTTGTACTGCCTATTCATGGCCATGAAAAAATGTTTGGTATCTTTCCACATGGATCTGTAGTGTAATTCAGATTGGCATCCATGTGTACAAAGTCATTATAGATTGTAATATTCTCATGAGCAACTAGTTCTTCTAGCTGAGTCTCCATTACTCCACTTCTGGGAATTATAATGTATTTCAGTCATCAGAGATACTCCTTTGACCTCACAAATTAGGGGGAATATGTTATAGAAATTCTTGCCTCACTCCATGCAACTTTCACAGAGGGCCTTTACATTTCCCTATGCAGACTTGAAGTCCCCGTTTTCACTTCCCAGAGCCAAAGAATCATATTTTTCCACATATACATGCCCTGCAAGTTAGACAACATGCGTATACATAGGTTGCACCAATACAACCTGTGTACAATGAGTTTGGTGCTCAAAATTAAAAATTGTGTCGGGTTTCCATGTCACGTCATGAGATCCACGATCCTTGACCTTCCATATACTAGAAATGTTCTGACTCAACCCTCACTTCCATTTGAAGGATATAAATTGGGTCATATCCAAACCATGGAGAGGAGAGAATTCAACTTTTGAGACCAAAGATACTCTGGAGAAATTTTCACTTCACATTGAGTCTGCATCCCTTTGTCCTTTAAAGTATGAACACATTGTTCATCCCCCAAGCTCTTCCCTCTTTGATGGAGAACCTCATTGTCTCTCTTATATGAGCTTGTCTTTGGTGGAGGATTGAAGTGGTGGAGGCCCAGTTGGAAGGGACTTAGTTTCTCAATTCTGAGACATGCCAACACATAATTTTTCCACTTATACACTTCTATTGATCATATTTTAATATAAATACTCTTTTCTCATCCAATTGATGTCTTGAAAATATTTTAATTATTATTCTATCGACGTATTTGTTATGAACGTTAATGGATTATGCTATTGTATGTGGTAACATTATATATTAACGCCATATGCTTGCGTATATAGGTTGTCGAGGAGAATTTGTAGGTGTAAATATTTGAGTCCAGTGCTCAACGATGGTCTTTATCGAATGTCTAGACAAGGTAGGCTCTTTATCTTGTCTTGTTAGAATTTTCATTTATATAGCATACCAAGGATTAGAGTTGATTTATGTAGTCATTTCGTCTATTGTGGTTTACCCCATGCCATAGAGTGATTTTCCTCATAACACCAATTAGCTAAGAAACAAGTTATTCTTCAATATGTCAAGCTTATAAATTCCCCTTTAGAATATAAAATTATTTTATGATGTAGTTTTATGTATGTTATGAAGTTAGTTACCTCTTTGTTTTTTTGTATGATGAGATTCCCCTGTGATGGGAAGGTCATTACCATTGATCAATTTACTTAACACAATCCTAAATCCCAACTAAATATTGATAGAAATTCCCCTTATGTGTATGGGAATCAAACCATTTCCTCTTTTTCTAATTATAGTCCCATAGTCTTCAAATATTTTACATTGCTTGGTGCATATTATGGTCCTCCCCCAAGGACATCCAATTTATGTATGGTGACAACATCCAAACAACCCATGGTCTCAACACATTCATTTTCACAAATCTAATATCCTCAACCCCATTGTGGGGAGGGAATCCACCTCCTAGGACTCCCCTTCCTCAAATGTCTTTCTTATTCCCTCCTATAGGAATATCGAGTACCCCCATGATGGCCAATTTGAGTTTACCTGATATTACATTGGGGGTCCTTGTATGCAATTTTGATCCTACAACCCTCCTGTATCCTCCCCACCAATTCCTCCTTTAGTATAGACATATGTTCAACCTCCAAGCACTAACCTTGTGTCTTCTATGGATCTTCACAGGCCCATACAACTCATACCAAGTTTGGGAAAGGAGTTTCAAGAGGGGGAAAGGATAAGAAGATTGGAGACACCAATAACTTAATACATGCCATGGCCACTCACACCACTACACCTAGAACCATTCCCTCATGTGTTTTATGTGACCTTGGTAGACACATAACTAAAAAATATCCAACACTCCCAAAATTGAAGGGTCTTATTAATGTTGATGACTTAGAACCCATTTCATCCACTCCCATGGTGTAAATTTCATTTCTTGAATCATCAACCAAGAATATTAAGTCCTTGCACATGAATCATACCTATGCTTATACATACAGATACTATTCTCATAATTGTCCTAAGTTACCTCAATTTCCCCAATATATCATTGAAACAAAATACTTTCTCCCCTATGTAAAAGTCAACTAGTTTAAGAATTCCATCCATGCACTTGATGCATTTGACGGGAATTTATCCAATACTTCACCTTCCATTAAGGTGGATATCTTGGTTATGCATGGTTTTGTTGAACATATCCTTCTTGGAGAAAATTATTCCCCTTAAGAGATTTCTTCTTATAAAGCAATTTTCTAAGAATTTTGAGATTTGTTTACCTAGTTGTATGAAGATATTCCTTGAATCAGCCATCCATTTCTAATAATAATTGATACATTAATGCATTCCATTCATTTTTTTTTAGAAACAACAACTTATTCACCTTAGCAATCCCCCTAGCATGAAAGATAAAATTGATAAACTATGTCAGATGGGATTCATTTACTCTATTTCTTAGACTTCATGGATATCTAAATCTATACCCATTGCAAAGAAATAAGGAACCATTCATGTCTATATATACTTTCATGATCTAAATCAATCCTATACCAAAGACAATTTGTAACATACCCAACCCCTTAAGTACCTTCTAAAGGATGGGGTGTCAAAATTTCATTTCTTTTATTTTTTTCTACTTCTTTCTCCAATTAAACCTCGTGGATTAATTTTTCTCATCGAGAGATTTCCAAAGACTATAAGCATGCTCAATTATGAGCTTTGAATCAAAAGTTACATCCTTCCAAATTTTATGGGTTATCCTCCAACGATTCCACCTCAATTCCATGTGGCATCCACTTGGCTTCCTGTCACACATGCCACCTGACATGGAACTGATGTAGCACATACATGACAATAGAGGTGGAAGCTGCCATCTAACTCAATGGTCCTTGTTTGATTGGATTTCTAATTAAACGAGTCTAATCTATTCAGATCCCTTCTATATCTTTGGAATCAACCATCGAAATGCATTCACTCCAATATTTCACAAAAAATTTGATAACCTCAGTCTGATGACATACCCCTCCGACAAATATGATGGTCCCATGAATCAAGAAATATACGGTTCTGATTGTGTCAGAATCCTTGATCTTCCGAGTGGTTAATGTTCCTCCCTCTTCTCTTTGTACTCGTTCCAGTGGATCTACAATAGATCGATGGTTTTCATGCATCATGGCCATCCTCCAATTGATGGCCAAGATCAATCTTGGGAGTTCCTTCCATCAGAGTGCATTCCTCCCTAGGACTCTGATTAACACTACTATGATGAACATACGAGATCTCTCCACCTTTACATATAAGGGTTGGTAATTTGACACCTATCCCATGGTTCAAACCTATAGGGCCCACACTCGATCCCTCTCTACAAAAACAGGTTGCCATGTTCCTCCTTTGAGCATGCTCGCGCTCTACGTCATCATGATGTCACTCTCATCTTATCCTCGCTTAAGAGAAAACCTATGTGGCATCGAAGTTGTTACCCGGGGCACATGGCCATACACAACTCCACCACCTAGTTTGACACATGGCACTTAGGCCATGATTACCTTTCACTCTCTCAAAGTGCCAAATCACCTTGACACATGGCACAATCAAAACTTGATGTGTGGATCCTCCATGCTAACCAAAATGGTGTACACGTCATCACGAATTACAGGAAAGTCCTCCTAGGTGATAACACTGGTCCTCTATGCATTGAATGGGTGATGCCATCCTCATCATTATTATGTCACCTTCCTCTTGGCCTTTCCCAAGTGAGACCCACAAGATTGACGACCGGTATCGCTTCTCGGTCACTCGTCAACCTACAACCACAATCTATCCCCGAAGCCTTCCCATCAGAGTTTCTTAACAACGATACTCCAAAGTCTCGACTCCATTGAATGGTCAAGATCAAGTCCATACACAAAATTCAATGACTAGGATTTATGATGATCACCTAACAATTATTTTTCCCATTTGTCCTACTTTTATCCATCATCCAATCAACTGATATCACATGTCATTCCAAGGACACATTGTCTACCACACTAGCATTCTTAGTTGGCATGAAGTCACCATGACATAACTCCCCCTTTTCACATAAATTAAATGAGACCCATGGAAAGATACAGTCGAGATACTACGCCATTGACTCTGATCAATGACCACAATTTCCCCTTAGAGCCTTCCCATCAAAGTACTTTAAATAAGGTTAATTCCATGATACTATCGCGATTGATGTTTCAGATCATCTGACACCATCCCGATGGATCCAATGGTATTCATTGAACCTTGATATTTCTCCCATCATATTCCATTACAAATCCACTTCTGGGTCACTCTGACTGCCAATACTCGATCGATGATCTATATCGCCTCACCGAATCAATGACAACGATTCACTCGAAGTTAAAAAACATAAATTTTGCAACTAATTGTCTGAAAAAGAACTTAACCAACTTAGATAATGTTCCAAGTCCTTCTCAAGGTTTTCTATACTTTTTTGGTCTTCATCTTCCTACTCAAACTGGCTAAAACATTTTCTCTTCATTACTTGGACGAAGATGCATGACCTGCGATATGTTCACACCTGGACTAGGCATTTTCAGTCCTAAAATGGTTCATCCACAATAGACTTCACGATATGTTCTTAAGAACTTACATAACTCTACCTAAACCTAATAATACAGAATTTTGGAAATTCTAGTAACCAAATACTCAAGGATATTTATAACAATAAACCTCCAAGATAGAAAGTTCCATAAGTATAATTCCTATACATAACTAATCATATTTGCACCAACACACATCCATATTAAGTAATTTAGATTCACAATTCCTCTATAATATTAACAACAATCATGTTGAAGCATAAACTATACACCAAATACTCATAATAGAAATATATATAAACATGTACACAAATGTATATGCCCCAAGTATCATTGCCACAATCAATAAACTCGACAAAAACACATAAGCATTTACATAGACTTTGCATATACACACAATGTATAGTTCCAGGAAATTCTAATAATATATTCCCACAAGCATAATTACCACTATAATTATTACAATCTATAACATATAATTACCATTTCTGAACAATTCTGGGATTAAATATTCAAGGATAATTACACTAATAAAAACCCATGACAAAAGTCACATAATTACAACATTTGTGTAGTTCTAACAAAAGATATATGGAAGCATAAATATATTAGCAACTCAACTGCGCAACCCATTCCCCAATAGCCGAGGGCTACCCTATCATATATATATAATAGGTTGATAGGGTAGTCCTCGGCTGCACCACTACCCTTCTAGGGCTCCAACATAGGTTGGACAAGAATTCTTAGAGCATTGTGACTCCAGGAGCTGCAACTACCCTCAAAGGTCTCCAGGTACCCGCCAGGCCTTACAATGGGAAAAATAATCCACAAAATTCTTCCTCTATGGATCCAAACTTCCCTAGAGAAACCCAAGGAGAAGTGTACATAGTCTCAATAGTTATCTCACCTAGAGAGAATGATTACGGTCCTGAAAACCTACTTGTTTAGCAGCATACGAGCCTGAAAACCCACCTCTTCATCTTAATTATAAGAAAAATCAACCCCCAAGGCTTCTTCACTACATATATGGTGATGACACAAAGGGTGCGCATGGTATAATTATAAAGTGATCCTCTCTACCCTCATTAACATTTTGGTTATCCCCCTCTAAATTGTAGGAGAGGATGATTGAATGAATCCCAAAATGCTCTAAGTTTTTACATTATAATTGCATGTTTATCCTATGAAACTTGTCACCCCATGCAACCCCTTTTAAACTCACTTGGTAATCAGTTCCCTCCTCTTGGGAACTTAGGACAACATAATGCATATGTATCCATAAATTAGGCTTTTAGAAAATATTCTCTTGGCTTAAGCTCCCCTAGGCTTAGCCCTTTTCCTCTCTAGTGGATTTTATCCCCTTTCTCTTTTTGTTTGGATGGTCTGAAACAATGGTGTGATTTTATTAATATCCAATTTTGGTTACACAATACATAGGATAGGCTTATAGGCCTTTTAACATTTCTCCCACCAGGCTATTTACTACATATACACTCCGACCTCAAAGTATCATGTCTCACCAACCTATATGCTCCATTACCACTAGAGCCAACCTGGGGTATTAGATTCCCCTCCCCCTTATTTATGCACTGTCCTTAGTGAATTAAATACAATGTTTATTTCAAAAATTCTTCAAAAAGATCCATGATTTTGCTACTGAAGCTTGTTATGTTTCTAACCTCATCTTCGTGTTCCATCTATAAGTATTTTTCCTCTTTTCCATAGAGTTGCTTTAGTAAGGATTCATCTCACTAGGAAATTCTTGTGCTGCCTCTTCCTTGTTGCACTAGCCCTTCCAGGCTTAGGCATCCCCTCACAACTACACAATCCTTCAGTGATCCATCTTGCCCAGGATTTCACACACAAGGAGAGAGCCAACTTATTAACAAACTCCCACTAGGGTTATGCAATTATAGGGTTCTAGTGTCCCCAACTATATCTCCTCTTCTGAAGCATTCAGGGTATAATAAATATTATCTCATCTGTAGTACATACTGATGGGTGTTATATATGTACTAAAAACCTAAAAACCCTCAATTAAATTGTCAACCTGGGGTAAGTAAACTTAGAGTTGTAGCAAAATATATGACAAAGGTAGAAGGGTTGGTAGTAGTATAATCTAACTAAGGAAGGTATCTATCTAAGGGTAATATATTCAAGCAAATCTATCTAATGAGAAAACCCTACTAAGCAACTTTAAACTATGTAACCTAAGTAATTTTGGACCAAGGATCGATGGATAGTTCTAAGAAAGCAAGTAAAAACCCTATGTAAAGAAAACTAGTTCATAACAATAAGCAAAAGAAACTATTAAGCATAGAAATAAGCAAATAACAAACGTAAACTACTTTAACTTGCCAACCTATATTCAATGAGAAACTACCCTATGAAAGAAAGTAAATAAACAAGCAAGCAACTATACTATCAAAGCAAGAATAGACAAGTACGCAAAACAACTAACTAACCTATTAAAGTAAAACAACTAACTAACCTATTAAGGCAAGTAAAGTAAGAAAAACAACTAGCTAACCTATTAAAGAAAGTAAACAACTAACTACTCTAAGATAACTTCTACTGCAAGTAAAGGCTTCTCATTGAACAATTATCTAGCCTAAGAGGCAAGTGGACTATATTCTTAATTCAAAACTATTTCTAATTCATAAAAGGAAAACTATTTAATTGAATGCAAGAAGGACTAACAACTAACCTTTAATCTATGATAAGAAAAACTACTCTTTAATCTATTAAAACAAAAGACCATCTATCCTACAACAGCAATAAAACTATCTTCTAAGCTATGAAAGAAAGAAACTATATCTTATGATCTATGAAAATAAGAAATTATATCTTTTAATCTATGAAAGCAAGAAAACTATCTTTTAACTTATGAAAACAAGAAAAGTATATTTTAACCTATGAAAACTCAAATATAGTGTTGGTGGTTGTGTGAATGTCTCTGGTGTTGTATGATATCTCGATGGCACTTGACAACAAAGGATAATTCAAGTGGTATAAGCTCAATACTGATCTCAATAGCAAAGTGAAAGGTATGGATTAAACAATCCAATGAGAATTTAGCCATTACGGAAACAATATTAATTACCCTTCATATTCATGATTTAACCATCAACAATATAACGAGATCATAATTGTACTTCTATACTATGTAAGAAAAATTCGTACTAAATTTAATCATTAAATAAGAAATATAATTGCAATTTAATTATAAAAAAGAAAGTGCATAAAAAGAAACTATGTTATGCCTATCTTAACAATTCAAAATGTGATAAGGAAAATGCTTGAAAACATAATTAAAACATGACATATAAAAAGTAAAATAATGCATGTATTGACTAACAACTGGTTAAGCAAATTCTACAGTTAAAAAGACTAAAATTAACACTATCCATCCACTGAAACCTTGTTTAAAAGAAGCATAAAATACAACTTTGTTCTACTCTGTTTTAATTCTCATTTTAAATCAAATTTCAAAAGCATGAATGAAACACAATCTAACATCTAATGACACACAGGGTTAGTAGATGAATTTTCAAATTTGTCTCTCTCTATCAAATCAATGAATATTAACACACGCCTTTATACTAACCTGCAATAGAACCGAATCATTAAGCTACAACAACAGATTATATAACAAAAGAAAAATAGCGATACATGTACTAGAAATGAAAAAGAGAGATCTCTAAGCTATGAAATGTACAAACAACACATGGATAGTTACCAGACTGCTGGTGGGCCCCCCAGTAGGTCGTGGTTGCTTCTCAAACGCACACCATGAGCTTAGCAAGATGAATTCACCATTAAAACGCATAAACATAGTTTTATATAACTTCGACAATGGAAAATGGAAAAATAAAAGAGAATCATGTTTTTTCTCCAATACACTACTCCTATTGCTTCTTAAACTATTGTCTGACCATCCTAGTTGTATTTATAAGTTTACAAACTAGGTGGTTGACCACAGGAGGGTCAAACCACTTCTAAATTCAGTAATTTACATTAAATGATGCCCCAACTGCTGAAACGAAGTGAGCCAATAATCGCCCTATCTAACAACCAAAATTGAGTTGTTGGGAGTTCAGTAGCTGGAGGGGGCAAGCATAAACAAAACCCACATTCCCGATTCTCCCATCATTGGCCGCCAATTCGCCCATCGCTTTTATGCAGGACGCGATGCTAGACATAGTGTCGGATCATGTACCAGATCAAGTGTTGGAATGAGCGTCGAACTGAGTGCCGAAAGAAGAAACGTGATGCATTTTTTCCCTGTAACACCAAAAAACGTGAATCATATCCTTGAAAGAATAAAAACATGATGAATTATACTCAATATTATCATCAAACATGAATCATACATACCTAGTGTAGATCATACCGTTTTAGCATAAAATTCTTCAAAAAGATCCTTCAAAACATGAAAAACACATATGTACATTCGAAAAAAAGTGTCTATTAAATGTCATAAATTGATCATATCTCAGGCCCAACATTACCCCCACACTTACGATTTTGTAGGTCCCATTGCAAACAAAAAGAAATTACCCCTCGTGACTAGGTTTGCTAAGGAGGATCATCTTTGGAAGCTTCTCCTTCTTGCTATGAATACTTTGCCTTGTGCCTCTTGTGTTGCTTCAGCTGTGCTCTGAGGTTGCGGTTGGATTTGGTCGTCTCATCAACCAGTCGTTCAAGGGAGTTAACATTTTCTTGTAGGACTGCATTATCATGATGAAGGTGTGATTCTATTGTCTTCCTTTCCTCCAACTATTGGAGAAGCTGATGGTTTTATTTTTGTAGCTTCTCAATGGCTGGGGATGAATCGATGATCTCTGAGGAAGGCTTAGATCCTTTGAGGGATGTGGACAATATATCAGTCTTAGGATCTAGAGTAGGCATGGGTGAAGTAGGAGTGATGGGGGATTGGTAAGGAGAGGTGGGTTCTGATTTTTTCTTTCTTAGTGGCTCTAATACATCCACAGAAACTTCCCTAAGTCTCTTGTGAGGGCTCTCAAAATCAGAGGACACTTGGATAGGATCCGAAGCAGGCATGGTTTTTGCATAAGAATTTGTTCTTGTGCTCTGGGTACTTTTTTGAAAGGGTCCTTTACCAAATTGATTGGATCCCCTCCTATTTGTGGGAATGATGGGAAAGTCTTGTTGGATTACTTCTTGGATATTTTTAGGTGTAGGATCAAGAGAGATTGAAGGCATTGGGGGGTTAACAATGGGCTTCTTTCGTTCCTTTCTCTTGATCTTTTCACTCGATGAAGAAGTATGGATATCATGAAAAATTTTGTATTGTTTCGGAAGAGAGAGGGTTTGTACAAGGGGGTTTGCAGTTCTTGGAGAGCGAGGATTGGATGGAGAGATAGTCTTTAGGCTAAGTGGCTTTTTGTCGGTTTTAACTGTCAAGTAAGGGTTTGCAAATTGTTAGATAAAGGCATCACAAGTTTGCCCCTATTTCTCTAGTTCGGATATAACAAGGATTTTGATCAAGCCATGGTGAAAGAGACTATTGTGGGGGTTAGTCACATTCTTCCTCACTTGAGAGGACATCTTCTCCAAGCTTTTTAGAAAATAGATGGGGAAATTCAAAGGTTTGTTGAACAAAAAATGAGCCATCAATATAAAATGAAAATATTTGAAAGTGGAGTATCTACCTTCACATGTAATCAACCTCATGAAGATGATGAGAGGGTTGATTAATTCCACCTTTATCCACTCCCTATAATATCCTTTTTCTCTTGAAATGATCTCGAATTTGGGCTTAAATACCTTGTTATAACTTGAGCGCGACAGTTGGTGGTGTTTGAACCATCTATCTCCCATTCTTGGGAGCTTTGTAGTTGTAGCAATGGATTCTTATGAGACTTAAAAGGAAAGAGACCCCACCCATGCTATCTTCCCATTGAAATCGATGACAAATTTCATGGAGAGGCCGTCATTGTGGCCCTAAAAGTTAGACAAAAATGGCCCCCATCCTACATGCAAAAACACCTCTCCGCATTGTGAAAATTTGGGAATGAAAAATAGATCCGCATATGAAGAGGGTTTGTACCTCCTAGGCATTGGGGAAGAGGTGAAATTCACCATGCAAGGGTGTGAACAGGCCAAGAGATGGCATGAATTGGGAACAGTCTGAGCGTGATTTGAACAGGGGAAGAAATGGCAGAGGTTGGGCGTGATTTATTAACACATGGCAGAGAAAATGGCAAGGGATAATGGATATAATGGTTGCCCAACCCGATTTTGAATGCGCCTATAGTGGAGTGGGTTTCACACATGTGCGCACGAGCTGCCATGTGTGGGAAATTCGAATTTGACAGCTCATTTTTGGGGGCAATGTAATGATGCACAGTTAGATCAATGTCCAAGTATTTTGACTTGGACATTTGATCATGACAATATAAAGCATCTTAAATCAATTGCCTGCAACCAATTCAATTGAATGTAATTGATATCTAGTTACCTAGAATCTAGGATAGTTATTGGTGTATAATTCATATGGTACTTCGTTCAGCACCTCATATGACATTTCATATGGAACCTCATATAGCATTTCATATGGCACCTCATACGGTACTTCATATGGTACTTCTGTGTTAAGTACATTTGCACTTCGTATAATGGATAGCCTGCAAATTTGAAGTGTTTTTGACAATCACAATGGTAAATGAGCAAAGGCAGAATGTGCCATTGTTGTTTATTTTGCCACCATGCTCACTCAATCCTATTGCATATGTCATATACTGTCAAACCTATAATGAACAGGTTATGGAAATCATAAAACATGTATTGTTAAACCTACAATGTACAACTTGTAATGAAAGATAAACCGATAAAGTGGTCTAGTCTTTTAGGCAATTTATAGCACACAGGAGTTTAGCATTTCAAACATAACATGACTATTAATGTAATAACCGGTATCATAGAAATAATACAAAAATTCTTGCAAAGATTTATTTCTCTAGGCAATTATCATTTGTCGTCTCATGAACCCCTCCCCCACACCTAAATCTTGTGAAACCTCACAATCAAAAGTCTAGGAAACCAGTCAGTATCCCCCAATAGCCGAAGATTTATAGTATGTCAAGTGTAAAGATAAAATTTCATAGATTGGTTTGACGAGATGGTTAGAATATAGCCCCACCTATAGGATAAGAGATCCTATATATAGATAAGAAGAGATAGGCAAGAGAGTTTCAATATAGTTTTAGAGTTATTTCCCAATAGCAAGTTTATGGAGTTCATTAACCTTATCTTAATCACACATACTTAATGTCAGCTTTGTCTGCAAGTAATGTCGTACATCAGGACAAGTTTAAATTTATTATTTATTTTTGTCAGATTACCATCCTCGCTAGGTAGAATGCCCCACTGCCAACAAGCCTTTTCAGTACTCCAATGGGTTTACCTAGTCATACCACAGGCCGGTACCCACTGCCAACAGACCTATTCAGTATCCCAATGGGTTATCCTATTAAACCCTCAGAGACTGGTCCTCCATCTTTTAAGATTTTAGTATAATATTTCTTTATGCAAGAAGATAGGGGAACAACTCTGAAAACAACTTCTTCTTCTTCTTTTTTTCAATTGGGATGGTATTTATGTTAGAGGATGACTTTTCGTTATATTACTTAGTGATTGTCCTAATGTAAGGGGTACTTAAGTGGGCGTGGCCTATCTAAAGATATGGTATACTCAAGCTATTTAGTGTGTAGTGGATGGTATCATTGAGAAAGAACAAAAAGGTATCTCTAGGCTCAACTTACTTTCTTCCTTTGTAGTTATTTTGATGTTTCCATGACTAACCGCTAATTAGACATCCTTGTTATTATTTGATAAAGACACTTGACTAACTTACTCATGTTTCTTGGAAAAATTGTACGAGAGACCTATAGGCTTGATAGTTATGGTATCACTTCCTTATACAGTGGTGAAGAGTCTCAAGAGCAACTGCTTTAGAATGCCTAAAAAATGAGAATTTTTGCAAAAATATGGCTAATGACAGTAAATCAATATTCACTTGATGCTTTAACAGACACAAAATTCAAGTGTAACAATGTTTTGAAGAAAGATCCTTGAAACTGTGTAGTCCTAGTGAAATAAATACTTACAAAAATCTCTAGAATTACCTTATTAATAAAATTCAAAAACTATTTACATATATACAGTAGGAAATTCAGAAAACTTTTCAAGAACAAGGGGGGACTTCCCCATCTATTAAGGCCAATTCCTTGTCGGTTGACATGACCTGTATAAAATCCTCTTTGGAAATGGGCTTATGATAAAATTTTAGTCAGTGTCCATTTACTACAAAGGAGACTTGTCCATCGTCAATTGTTCTAATTTTTACAGCTCCATTGTCATATACAGTGTCTACCTCATAAGGGCCCAACCATTGGGTGGTGAGTTTTCCTTTGAAGGTTTTGAATCGGGAATCAAACAACAGAGCCCAATCACCAGGTTTGAAGTGCGTCTTCTTTATAAACTTGTCATGCCACTTTCTCCTTTAGTTTTGGATTAATATTGTCTGCTAGATGGCATCTTGCCTAATGTCATCCAATTCATTCAATTGTAGGGCTCATTGCTTCCAAGCCTCATCCAGGTTCAATCATAATTCTATGGAAAAATTAAAGTTCCTTACATGGAATTCTATAGGTAGAAGTACTTGCTTCCCGTACACTATCTCATAAGCAGTATGCCCAGTGGTATTTCTCTAGGTGGTCTGGTATGCTCTGGGAGCCTATCAGCCCAATATCAGTGATGTAATTGAATAGTCTTGGTCAAGATGGCTTCCAAAACTTTGTTTTTGGATTCTACCTAACCATTGGCTTGTTGGTGATATGGAGAATATTTATAATGTTTAATCACATATATATCTATTAGCTCTTTCATCATCTTGGAAGTGAATTGAGTGCCTTGGTTGGTAACAATTTCACAAGGGACACCAAAGCAGGTAAAGATGTCTTCATAGATGAATTCGACAATAGATTTCTCTGTGGCTCTAAATAGGGATTTTGCCTCTACCCATTTGGTGACATAGTCCGTACAAACCAAAATGTAGTTCTTCCTACAGGACATCGGTGAAATCAGTCATACAAAGTCGAGGACCCATTTTTCGAAGGGTTCTATCATAACTTGGGCACAAAAAGGAATTTTGTCAGCTGACATAGGGGTTACTATCCTTTAGAAACTATCACAACTTCTCACATACTTGGCAACATCTTTGAAAATGCTAGGCCAATAGTAACCTAAATGTAACACCTTATATGTTGTACATTTGTCATAAAAATGGCCACCACATGGTCCATTATGACAACTTCATAGTATTTCAAGTACCATGTCCTCTCGGAAACATCTACGAATAATCAAATCAGGACCTGTGCGAAAAAGATCATGACCAACCCAAGAGTAATTAGCACTCTATGTAATAATTTTCCTCTTTTCATGAGGTGACAAATGAGACGGTAACTTCCTAGTGGCTAGATAGTTTTCCATATATACAAACCATGGAGTATTGACAAAAAGGGAAAAAAGATGCTCATCTGGGAAACTATCATCTACAAGGATATCATCATCCTCATTTTTTATTCGGGAAAGAAAATCAGCTACTACATTATCCTTACCAGGTCGGTCAAGCACAGTGATATTAAATTCTTGCAATAACAAAAACCACCTCATCACTTGGCCATTAGTTATGGCTTTATTCATGTGGAATATAATGGCAGAATGATCGGTATGTACAAATACTTCATAACCTGTAATGTAATGTTGAAAATTGTTAATAGCATGAACAACTGCCAAGAATTATTTCTCGATGACTGTTTAGTTTAACTCGACAGGGGACAAGTTATTTCTCACAAAATAAATGGCATAGGACTATTGGTCCTCTATCTTCCCTAATACCCCTCCTATTGTGTTGTCAGAGGCATCAGTGGATATATGAAATGGTAGAGTCCAATTGGGCCCTCTAAGAACTAGTGCCACAGACAGCTTAGCTTTCAGGGTTTCAAAGGCAGTTTGACACTGCTCAGTCCAAACAAAATCAACATCTTTTATTAGTAATCCAAACATAGGTGTAGCAATCTTTGTAAAATTTTCAATAAACTGTCAGTAATATCCAGCATGTCCAAGAAAGCTTCTCACCTCTTTCTGAGTCTTAGGGGGTGGAAGTCTAACGATGACCTTAATCTTTGCAGGATCAACTTTTATCCCTTCAGACAAAACATGATGTCCTAAAACCACTCTTTCAGTTAACAACATTTTTCATTTTTCATGACTCAGAGATAGGTTCATTTCCTGGCATCTGATGAGGACCTTTTCTAAGTTGTCTAAGGCTTCCTAGTAAGTGTTACCATAGACTGTGAATTCATCCATGTAGACCTCCACACAATCATGAATAATATCGACAAATATCCCTAATACTTCTCGTTGAAATGTGGCAGGAGCATTAAACAATCCAAATGGTAAGACCCTATAGGCATAGGTTCCCCAARGACAATTAAAGGTATTCTTGTCCTGGTCCTCAGGTACTATAAGAATCTRATTGTACCGGCTGTACCCATATAGAAAGGAAAAATACTTCTTTCCAGACAAGGTATCTAGAACTTGGTCAATGAAAGGAAGAGGAAAGTAGTCTTTYAGAGTGGCTTTGTTGAGTTCCCGGAAATCAACACAAATTCTCCATTTCTCAGTCACTTTCTTTGGAACCACTACAAGCAGGGATACCCACTTACTGTCGGAGATGGGATAGATAAATCCGACATTTAACAACTTTTGGATCTCCTCCTTGACTATATCTTTAAGTGTTGGGTTCATCCTTCTCTGGGGTTGCCTAACAGGTGTTACTTCCCCTTGGGTATATATTTGATGGATACATGTGTCAGGGTGTATACCCTTCATGTCAGTGTATTCCCAGGCAAATTCTCCTAATTGTTCTTTAAGGATATCTACTAACTATTTAAGTTGGTCTTTATCTATCCCAGAGTTTATATGTAAACATTTTCCTGGACTAATCTCGTAGGGCATAGCATAAGACATGGAAGACTCATCTATATCGAAAATAAAAGATTTTGAAGATAAAATGGATGGGTCTAATTGTTCTTGAAATTMTTCCCCAAACATGTACTCAAATTGGGGAAAAGACTGTGGAAAATCCACACATGTGATAGCAGAAATAAATTGGTTTAGCACATTTTCTATTGTGTGCTTCTGAAGTTCCCATGCATGGTCACTTGGCAATACGGGTTCTTCCCAGTCCTCATTCTTGTATGGACATTCAATCCACCATAGATTCTCCATAATAGGTTGAACTAGAGGGTAAATGGCGAGCTTATGAATAGAGAGACCATTTGAGATGGTCATTTCCCCTTCTCTACATCCAATAAATGCATTGGTTGTGGCCAGCCAAGGTCTTCCCAAAATGACGTGATGGCCTTTGGCAAGATACTTTGAGTGAATGACAAGAAAATCTATGGGGTACTCCCATGAGGCTAAAGCAACCATGATATCATCTAAAATTCCTTCAGGTATAACCCTAGTTTTATCTGCTAATTCCAAAAAGGTTGGGGTAGGCCAAAGAAGAGGTTGTAACTATAGTTGTTCCAAGGTAGTAGCGGTCATAACATTGATGCCTACCCCTAGGTCTATGAGAGTGTTTCCAATGGAGACCTCATTAATAGTTATAGTCACTACAGGGCTTCCTGGGTTCCCATATTTTGCTAGTTTTGGCATACATGTAGATATTAATATATATATATAGATATATGTAGATAGCAACAGATTATATAACAAAAGAAAAATAGTGATACATGTACAAGAAATGAAAAAGAGAGATGTCTAATCTATGAAATGTACAAACAACACATGGACAGTTACCAGACTATTGGTGCCCCCTCAACAGGTCGTGGTTTCTTCTCAAATGCATACCATGAGCTCAGCAAGATGAATTCACCATTAAAATGCAGAAACACAGTTTTATATAACTTCGGCAATGGAAAATGGAAAAATAAAAGAGAATCACGTTTTTCTCCAATACACTACTTCTATTGCTTCTTAAACTATTGTATGAGCATCCTAGTGGTATTTATAAGTTTAGAGACCAAGTGATCGACTACAAGAGGGTCGATCCACTTCTAAATTCTCCAATTTACATTAAATGGTGCCCCAACTACTGAAATGGAGTGAGCCAATAATCGCCATGTTTAACAACCAAAATTGAGTTGTCAGGAGTTCAGTTGCTGGAGGGGGCAAGAATAAACAAAACCCACATTCTTGATTCTCCCATCACTGGCCGCCAATTCGCCCATTGTTTTTGTGTAGGATGCAATGTTGGGCACAGTGTCAGATCAGGTACCGGATTGAGTGCTTGAATGAGTATCAGACTAAGTGTCGGAAGCAGAAACGTGATGCATTTTTTCACTATAACACCAAAAAACGTGATTCATATCCTTGAAAGCATAAAAACATGAATAATTATACTCAATATTATCATTAAACATGAATCATACGTACCTAGTGTAGATAATACCATTTTAGCATAAAATTCTTCAAAAAGCTCCTTCAAAACATGAAAAATGTTGGAAGATTGGTTGTTGTCATTGATGTCAACCCTAGTCATGGGTTTTGGACCGCAATATTGATAAAGGTATTTGGACATAAAGGACAATGCACATGCATATACAACACCCATGAATGGATAGTATACATCATGTTATTTCCGGTGGTATGTGGCATATCACGTGGATCCTCATGGTTGAGGAGAAATGAATTTTTGAGGATGACAAAGTGAATTGAAGAAGGAAGTACATGTAGGCCCTAAAGATAATTAAATAAAAGAATTACAAAATAAGAAAGTGTCAGGTTGGCCCTAATGTTAAAATGAAGTGAAATAAATGGTATAAATAAACATCATTATACATTCATTTTGATACAAGTCAAATTTCAGAGGAAATAAGAAGAAAAGAAGGCCGGATTTCAAGGGAGGATGAAGTCTTTTGGTGATGTGTTATAAGGTATGTTATTTTCCAGTCATCTTACCATTTTTTATATAACGTTTTTTTTAGAACGATTCAGATGGTGAAATCACTATGTTATTGAGAAGACATATCAAGGTACCTCTCGTAAAAGGTTAAGATCTTTACTTTCTATAATTATGGAGATACACTCTGTGGAAGATAGGGTTTGTCACCATTCCTGAAGCTAGTCAATAAATAGGTGTTCTGGGTAAAACAATCATAACTTCTTCATACAGAATCCAAATGAAGTGGGACCACTTCCATTGGAAAGAGTACGAAAGTTAGTGTCTTGTGTGTGATTTTCAGAATCGGATGTTAAATATTGAGCGCGGGGCATGCTGTACAAGTTGGGTCTTCTGAACAGACCAGAATTGAATAAAGTCTACCATTCTTTCTATAACCTCCTTTTGGGGAGGATTCAAGGA
>JZKD02S0593044.1:285127-296659 GCA_000966675.3 Picea glauca | reverse complement strand
AGAAATGAATTTTTGAAGATGACAAAGTGAATTGAAGAAGGAAGTACATGTAGGCCCTAAAGATAATTAAAGAAAAGAATTACAAAATAAGAAAGTGTCAGGTCATCCCTAATGTAAAATGAAGTGACATAAATGGTATAAATAAACATCATTATACATTCATTTTTATACAAGTCGAATTTCAGAGGAAATAAGAAGAAAAGAAAGTCGGATTTCAAGGGAGGATGAAGTCTTTTGGTGATGTGTTCTAAGGTATGTTATTTTCAGGTCATCTTACCATTGTTTCTATAACTTTGTTTCTAGAATGATTTCGATGGTTAAATTTCTATGGTATTGAGAAGACATATCAAGGTACCGCTGGTAAAAATTTCAGCACTTGATTCGCTATAATTATGGAGATACACTCTGTGGAAGATAGGGTTTGTCACCAGTCTTGAAGCTAGTCAATAAACAGGTGTTATGGGTAAAATAGTCATAAATTCTTCATACAGAATCCAAATGAAGTGGGACCACTTCCATTGAAAAGAGTATGGACTTTAGTTTCTTGTGTGTGAGTTTCAGAATCATATGTTAAATATTGAGCGCAGGGTATGATATACAAGTTGGGTCTTATGAACAAACCATAATTGAATAAAGTCTACCATTCTTTCTATAACCTCTTTTTGGGGAGGATTCAAGGAGTGAAAATTGGAGGAGTTTCAGAGAATACATTGAGTAATATTATCTATAGGATCAGAGTACTCCAAGAATTGAAGAATTTCAGAAATTGAAGAAGTCTCGGGAAGCATTATCAGGTTCTATGTGATGATTGGTTGATGGTGATGATTTAATGTAAAGTTTTATTATCTCTCATATATTCCTGGGTGGAAGGAAGGGGCGAGGATGGAGAGTTCAAATCTCTCTTGATATTGGAGGATTGTATCTTCCTCTTGGAGGTTTGTCCCTCCCTTTACATTTGGAAGCTGTAGATACCTTTGGAAGTCATTACTTCCCTTGAACAAAAACTATTGATTATTTCTCATATATTGTGCATGGTGTATTGTGGTGTATTGGTGTAACTCTTATACTATGGTTCATTTCTCATTGGATATAATTGAATGGTTTAAGTATAAGTTGAAAAAGGTTTTTAAATTGTACTTGATACTGATTCACCCCCCTCTCAGTATCAACAAAAAACACATATGTACATTCGGAAAAAAAATGTCTAATAATTGTCATAAATTGATCATATCTTGGGCCCAACACATACATACAATCATCAAGAGTCAATATTTTAAAATTTCATTTAGAAATTCAAATTTACTCGCTAAGGAAAATTCAACTTTTCCCACAATATGAAATTCCATGTCATATCTTCTTGGTTGTTGCAGCATCATGCATCAGTCTTCATTATGGATTCCAACAATTCCATATTCAAAACTACTTCCCTGCATTAATTATGTGTTGCACTCAGCCAAAAACATGGTCAGTATATCATGCAAAACATACTTTTATTGCATTATTTATAGGAACTCTCAAAGTGATTTTAGAATTGTCCACACCTAACAATTACATCATGGTTATCAAACTATTAATTTACACAAATATATCATTCTCTGTGAAAATATTATCAGCAATCAAACTTTTCCTTATTATTTTTATCACTTTTCTCCCTGAACAAAAAAATCCATGTAGTCCATCCTTATGTGACTACTTAAAGGTACAACTCTCTTGTTGCAATACCTAACAGTTTACGAAAGTTAACAACCTCAATAATTATTCATGATCTCAATATCTTAGCTGTTAGAATGACCATTTGTACAAAATATATGGTATAAATGCATTTCTAAAATGCATTACATGAAGTCTTCAAGCATACATGAGTGAAAATTTACCATATCTACACTATGCATGAATGAAATTCTCCATGCATATCTATTCAATGCACTCTTTCATTGATTTCATAAGGCCTTGTTCTAAATCATGCATCCCACCATGATAATTAGATGGCCTGGCAAATGCCTCAACGCATACCCCATACACTTCCCATTTCATGCTCAATCATCTGGATACCTTCCTTTTCAACCTGTATACTACACCAAGAAGGTAAATCCACGATGTTCTTTAGTTTTAACAAAATGTTTGCAGTCCAGATACTAATTATAATAGAAAGTTCCCTGGAGATTTGTGTGGCACTATAGCCTTTCCAAATTCAATCATGTTATGGGTTCATACATGAATAGCTTTGTTGACATTCACTTTTATAAGAGGATGATACCCCTTTCTTTCTTTGGTTATTAAGCCATAACCAACATACCATGACTTATTACTGTTTCATATGAACACATCTAAAAACTGACAACTTCTACAACTATCCCTAACCCATTGCCTCAACCATACCATATGGAAAAGATTCTTTTTGATGCATTCAAATTAAAAAAATATCTTATAAAATAAACTTTGGATGAGGGAAATTTTATCCAATTCCATTCAATAAAATTACAACAGTTAATCCTGCTCATTTTCCTCATATGGATGGCTATCAATGGTAACTTCATTCAAAATATTTTTAGCTGACATAACCTATTTAATCCACATGCAACATTAGACTATTTTGAGTCTGCAACAAGTGATGTGCATTCTCAAACATCTCAACATGCATTGATGTATATCTACATGTACTAGGAATGCACCCTTAACATGCTCACAATACATAGGAATTCAAGCCTCATATGCTATGTATGGCTACCCAATAGTCCATAACATAATTTTTGTTATAACAATTTCAACCACCTCTTTCATCGTGTACCACTTTCTTTATTGTTATCAAATCTCATTATAATCATTGCACATGGTTACCTTATGTCCTGAGAAATTTTCCGACCAATTACACTTGGCTACTTAACATTTTCATCCACATACTATGCTGATATTAATTCTCAGCATTCAACTAATACATGGATTCCCTTTGACCCAATCACATTCATGACCAAATTACATATCCAACCATGCTCTCTTAATTTTCCATGGGTCTTCAATATTCATTTACTTATTGGACCAAACTGGTTTTCAACTTTCCCACTCTGAACACTCCATCTCATGTTCTTTTTTTGAACCATTTACCTATCTTATCTTGACCCACTTGGTCTTGTCTCACACAAACAATTATTCTTGCACCTGCAACCTCTTCTCCTTCTTTATTCATAGATATCACTTTTAGAGTAATCAACATTACCTTTACTGGACATCATGAACTCTAGTGGTGCTTCCAACCTTTTGGAGTAATACCAATGGGTTCATTTCACTCAAGATGGTTTCCTCATGTACCATATATCTTTCTTGCTAAGTTAAAATTAGAACCACTTTCTTCTTCAGGATCCCTTATCAATTTTCCCTTTAGAAAAATCATCTCCATGCCAAAATTACTTTGGAATGTATTCAACACTTTTGAACTACATTCAACATTCTCCCTAGCATTAGTAATCATTTCTTTGTTGTTGTTGATGGGTCCAAATTTCCTATCAAGTAGATGAGGGAAAACGTCCAATGGCAAGTCCCAATTAGACCTCACGAGTTTATGGGCCTCACTACCACTCGAAATTAAAATAAATAAAAGGGGAAAGACAACAAACTCCCCCCCAAAGAGTTCTAAATAATCCTAAGAATAATCTAACTAAAAACAAACTAATCTAATACTAGTTAATTCTAATCTATCCTAGGAGAAAAAACTCCAAAGAATGAGTACAACGAAATATAACACCATCAAAACCACAAATATTTTATATATTCCAATGATAAATAAAAACAACAATGCTACAGATGCATAAAAAAATAGTTTCGCAATACATATATAACATCATTTCTATACCCATGAAGAAAAATGTGACAACATGATCAAACTGAACAAAGTGCAAAAAAAATTCATACAACATAATCCTATCAACTCAAGCAGAAGATAAATGAATAAAGAATAGTCTCTACTACATCCATAAAAGCCACAAATTGATGAAATTCCTCCTTTTCTTTATTACTCAGAAGTAATAGTACCATCCTTTGTTACAAAGAGAAAAAATCATCTTCCATTCAACTATCTCTTTTTTATAAACTAAGAGAGAGACTCGTCAGCTCTCATGACCATTCGTTTCATTTTCTCCTAATTTTGTCTTTTTTACATTTCAAATTTATTTTGCATATCTAAAATATAGATGTGGGAGTTACAAGTGGGAGCTAAAGAGACTCTTGGGTGGTTACATTCGACCTATGGAAATTTACAAATCATATCTATCTAGATTTATTATTCATTCCTCTTGTTGGACCATTTTTTTAATTTCTTGGGTCATTATAGGAATCTATGGCTTTGTTCTGCTGAACAAAATCATTCTAGATTATTTTCCTCTGTCTCATCTTTCCATCGAGCTATTTCTAGCTTGATTTCGTGGCTTGTAGCTTGAGATATAATTGTTTGAATTATGCATAGTGGGTTCTTCATCTGAAATCGGTGTTGGACATATGGGTTGACCCATGTTCTACCTTAGTTCTCCAAAAAAAACCTTATCACCATTGACCCTTCTGGTAATCCAAAATGACACACCATGCTCAAATTGTACAACACAATCTCACCGATATGGTTTATGGGTGACTGCAGGATGTTGGTATCTGCAGTCATGGAAGAGATTGGGGTTTCTCTTCTTACTCTTATTTCTAATTAACCATACATTATATTATAATATTCATCAGATCCATTCATTCATTCATTCATAAAATTCATTCTGCATATCTGTTTTTGGTGTGAACTGTAAATAAATTCATTCATTCATCTATCTATCCATTCAATCATAACCACAGAAATAGTAAAACATCCAGACAGATTGCACACATGGTTTTACTATGGTTCACCCACCTGGGGCTATGTCCACAAAGATCTTTTTCTTCTTTTCTTATTCATAAAGAGGAACTACGCATGTTACATCATAATAGGGAGCAATGAAGTGGACTAGAATCACACCATGCTCCCAAGCGTGTGACCTAACCCTTAGCTACATCTCCATATTAACTCCATCTCAGCTCCACATCTCTCAAAACAAACTTCAACTCCAAAAATATGCTCCAAGTACTGAAAAAGTCACTCAAATATTTTACACAAAAGGAAATACAAACTTCTAATCATTATCCTCTAATCTACCACATACCCCATATATATATATTAAAAAAATGGGTTAAACCATTACAATATGACTCCCAAAACCCTAACCCTAACATGGCTAGGTTTTTCCACATCTACGCTGGATTTTTGCAAATCCTCACATGCATGTTGCTTTTCCTCAAAATATGGTGCACTCTCCTTCTCGGTCCAATCTACCTCATTTTCTACACTATTTTCGACCTTTTCTCCAAAATTGATTCTTCTCTCAACATAGGCCTATGCCAACATGCCTCCAACACTGACGTGTGGCTCGTCCCAAGCCACTTAGTTCACCTTCTGCAACATTAGTTCTAGTGCATAAACTTCTCTGCCAACTCTATCACATTTGCCTTATCCTGCACATTCTTTTCTGTAAGGGTCTCCATGACCTACTGTTATAAACTTAAATTGATCTACATATGCATACCTGGAATTTGGCCCTCTTACTTGCACTTTTTTCCAAGCCATCATTGAGTTGTTCTTCTTAAAAACTCATTTTTTGAAGATCTGCGTGCCCTGCACCACTACTGGACGCATACATATGCTTTTTTCACCACTACAGCCCATGTACGTACACATGTTGCACCACTACATCCCACTTATACCTTCAAAAGTTGCAAAAATTAAAAAGTTACAAGGAATTCTTTGAGATTACGGGATATTGGGTAGTTTCCCAACTAATCCACCATCTATAGCCCATCACCCAACCAAAAAACCATCCTTTTATCATATCAAAGGAGGTGTTGGGGTATCATTCCACATATAGAGATAATAATAGTGAAACTCTACCCATTTCACATCCCATCCTTGCCCTGAGAATTTGCAGCCTTGTTGTGAGAATTGCCTCAGAATTCATCATTTTTCCCTTTTTCCTCCATCAAAACCCATTTCATTTCCCAAGAATAAGGTTGAGAAGAGAAAGATACATCGAGGTGCAATTGGATCTTGGTGAAGAGGATCTCGGAACAGGTTCATGGAGCAGTATCTGACTTTGGTTGTAAGTGATCATTGTATTATGAATAAAATAAGTACTTTTCCTGTCCCAAAACATGGTGTGTCGAATGTTTGCATTTGATTTATGTTTTTATTCTAACATATAACTCTTATTTATGTATGAAATGTATGCTTGTAGCTTTCTGTTTGTTCATGTTTTAATGCAAGGAAACCTTAGGACGAGGTTTGCAGACAACGAATCCTTCAAGCGCGAGAGGATCGTCACCGGATGTGGAGTAAAGGTACAGTTACCTGATCCTTCTCATTTTGATTTTCTTGCATAAGTTTGGGGTATGTTTGGGGTAGTTAGAGAAGTAGGAGACTTTTAAATGGTTATTGATCTGCCTACATTGTAAACCCTGGTGTAGCCATAAGGGTTTTTCCCACTAGCAGAGATGGCGACCATACTGGGGATGCCTCTAGGGTTTTAGGGGATTTTTTGGGTTTTGATTGATTTTAATACCTTTAGAGATTCTATTGAGTCTATTGAGCCTTTTAAGGGATTCTGGTCACCTATTGGTGCCATACTAGTTCTCCCTGCCCTGTCAGTTAGACTGTTTCATTTTTTTTTTCAAGAAATACATAGGTGTACACGGCTTGTTGTGGGACAACACGTGTACATGTGTGCCCTGCTTTATAGACAACCCGCGTACATACGCAGGCTTCTTAAGAATCATTAGCGTACCTGGTTCAAGGGAATTTTTTTTAAGAAGAGGAAATCAACCTCTTCCTTGATTGAGGTTTTTACTTCTCAGGGTCTCCTGGCAGAGTTCAATGCCTCTGTTTTTACATTCAAAGCATGGGTTAGATGTCAGTTTGCTTGTCTTTTTGAATATTTCTTGTGTTTACTTCGAAAGGGTTTTAGGCGAATCTTTGAGTTTTTTATCAACTTTTTTGGTGTCTTTAGTGATTCCCTGTGATCTGAAATGGGGCAGAGGTCAGTTTCAATCTTTTCTGGTGTTTCTTTTACCCCCTTTCATTTTCTTTAAAAAGAAGAAGAAAAAAAATTTATTTCAAGTTTTTCTTGTTTGAAGCATTTTTCAAATAAATAAATAAATCATTTCTTAGTTTCGTAAAGTAGTTGGAGTTAGTTATCTTACTTGTTAGGAAAAAGAGTTCAATTTTTAAGTTCTTTACTGACTTCTTAGAACACTAAGTAGCTCGTAGTCGAGCGAAATTTTGTTTTAGGTATTCCTTTCAAATATCTTGAAAAAGTTGGTTTAAAGAGTTAGTTGCAAATCTTTATTGTTAACTAGAAGTAATTTTTATTTAAAATTCATTTACTTCTCCTCTTTTCATCTCTCATACACATCACTAGTTTAACTTCCATATCCTTTGATTTAAAACAATCCATTTAAAACGAAAGTTAATTTAAAATTAATTAGAATTTTTATTTGTAGGGTCAATCAACTAGTTTAGGGTAGAGCCTTGAATTAGGCTGGAGAGGAAACTCTTCAAGGCTTATAAACAAACATTGGAGTCAGAGTTAGGGAGTGTAAAATTTCAGTGACATGAAAGTTATCAGGGACGCCCTCTAACACAGGGGCTAAACATGAGGTCACATGAGGAAAGGTAGCGAAGCTAACAGGTCCAAAGTTGGACCAAACGTTGTGGGAAACGCATATTGAGGATATGTCATGGGATATTGTCGTTTTAATTTTCTTATGGAGATTCTTGGACCTTGAATCTATTCAAGATCCTCAATTGTCTTCTGGACCACTTGCTTTTGATACCCTTGGTAGGTTTCAAAATTGTTATCCTGCTCATTGCGGTCCACCCGACTGTCGAATGTACCCGCCTGGTGATTGTTTACGAGATGGTAACTTAGTTCCCTTTATTCTAGAGACTTACACATCTAACTGCAGGGGTATACCATGGTACCTAGGGCATATGTCGAGACACACTTTGCAGAGTATATCTATAGGGTGCTTCTGTGTTCGAGTTTCACTTTCACTGGTAAGTTTCTCTAGTGTTGGATGGTGTAACTGTTCTTCCCACTAGATAGTGGTTTTCTTGCTTTATCTTGTAGGAACTTTTCTAGGGTGTTCCTAGTTTTAAACGTTATTTAAAGCCTTACTGAGTCATTGAAATTTTCCCAATTTGTAAGATCAAGAACTCTGTCGGTCGCGAAGGCTTCAGGGCCCGTCATCGGTTACATTGGACCCACCACCACCACTATTATGGTGAATACTTGACCAGCAAGGGTCATTCGAAGCGACCAGGCCATAGGAAACTTTCCCAAGACAGCTCTGAGAGGAGAGTACTCGAATCCAGAGGAAATCACTATTTATGACTTTGGAGTGGAAGCTCTTGATCCAGCCAACCTTCCGATCACTGACTTTTCAGCGCTAATTTTGGTACAAGTTGTCCCTCCAAGGGTAACACCTCATGAGCGTCATATAGTCTTACAAGCAGCTATGGAAGACAATGTTGCTACTTCGTCAGTGAGTCCTCATACTCCCTTAATGGTTGCCACTACAGGGGGTATTCCACCTCCTAACCCACCTTCTTTGGTTTGGCCCACAATGGTATCAACCACCTCTACTTCAGGTAGTGGTATAATACTGTCATTGGCGGCAACCACTGCTTCATTCACACAGAGTGAGACGGGCCCTCCATTTTCATATGGGATGCTTGAATTTGATACGAACTCCATCCTTACCTACTCCACCCTACATACCATGGGTCTGGGGGTAGGGTGATCAAATTATCCCTTGCAAGGGTCCATGGGGGGCACTTTAGCCTCCTATAACATTATCCCTTACAGTTGGGGTCATATACCTCCTTCGTCCCCCTCGCTCGGCGGTTCTTTCCAGCAACCCATCAGGCCGAACACGAACTACAACTTGTTTGGAGCAGGAATTATAGGACCTTCTTCTTACACCATGTCGATGGGATCCATATCGTTCTCTTTGTTCAGCATGTTTGGTAATAATGGTTTTTTTTCAGCTACCATCTCAGCTAGGGGCAACCCTGGTTTTGGAAAATAGAATCCTATGTAGGGTACTATTCCTACACAGGGGGAAAGTACAAGAGTTTTCTCCTCATAAGGAATTTTGAATCCTTGGTAGGGATCAGTTTCCTCATCCTGGATGTCGATCGGGGGAAACCCCTTCCATGGTCAATGGAACCCCGGGCAAGGCTAGTACCTATGCCCGTCAGATTGGCAGGGGGAAACCCTTTCCATAATCTTTGGAACACATCGCAGGGAGAAATCCCCACCCAACCCTTGACATCCAATTACAAGAATCAACCGATGATTCCCTAACAAATGCATTTTTCATGCGTTGGTCAAGGCCATGGTGTCTACAAGAACCCTGGCCAGCAACCCAAATTTTCCTAGCAACTTGGTGCTAGTCAAAATCTAGGCTCCCTTTCTCTTGTACATAGTACCCAACCCAAACTACTATTTCTGGAAACGTTACACTTGCCAGACTTGACAAGGTTGCTTGATGACCCAATTTTTCATGATCCACATTGGCCCCCAATGCCGACTAAGTTGCCCTCGGATATTACGAAATTCTAAGGCAAGCTTGGTGAATACCAAGGTGATCACGTGACAACTTTCCACCTAAGGTGCTTGTCAAACTCACTGCGAGATGACTCCATACAGTTGCTTTTGTTTCAACGCACTCTTATCGGGGGTGCCGCAAAATGGTACATCGAGCTCGACCTCTCAAGATACTCTTACTTTATCCATTTGGTGATGGTTTTCCTAAACCATTTCCAACTACCCATGAGATATGATGTCGGCACCGAATTTATGGCCAACTTTGAGCAGACTAAGGTTGATCATATCTCAAATCACATCTGAGAATGGCAGTGTCGGAAGAGCTTGATAAAGGTACAGTTCCCACCAACTTTCCTGCTGGAGTGGTTCCTGAAGTCTTTGGTACCTCAATTATCCAAGGACGTTGCAACTTTGAGAGTGTTTTTTGTTGAGGAGGTGATAATGAGAGCACAACAACGTGAACTAATATAATCTCATTCTGGCTTACTCTATGAGATTTTATGAAATGTGCCACGGTCCATCCTTGATAAGGCTAGAAAAAAGTCTAGACCGCATGTTGATGGTATAGTTGGTTCAACACAAGGAAATACCACTGATCATATTTCAAATCAATTGCAACAATTTTCGATACAATAGACAAAATCCAGCTAGACCTCTGGTTCAGCATCTCCCCCTACTCTGATCAGGGGATCAAAGTTTGCTCAATTTTCAAAGTGATCGGAATGCGAAGAAAACAGTGCCATTGCGTCTGTCTCATCTTCCTGATTCCAGCGGTATATTTACTTTCGCAAACGGAGTCCGTATGGAGGAGATATCGTGATCTGTCCGCCAAGCCAAACAGGTAAAAATTTGGGATACTGACTGTACCTGTCCGTACAGTCCGTACGACCACGTGGAGGGTAGTACCATCATGATGACATGGCAATTTGATGACGTGGTGCATATTGGTTGGTTGTTTTTCGGCGAATGTTGTGCTGACACGTGTCACTATGTGGTTGGTTCATATGTTTGTGTTTATATAAAATGGTATGGAGGTCGCGGGGTTCGACCCCCAGACCTCCCCAAACACTAAAGTTTTCATAACGTTCCGCTAGCCAACAGTCCCGCCTTTGATCCTTGTTAACTATGCCTTAAATATATTATTTAACATGGATGTTATTTTATAGCGGAAAAGGGGGCGGGCCGGGGCTTAAGCCCCGACCCATGGTTTCGTTGAAATATATATGACCATATGTATGTATTGTGGCACGCGCGCATTGCAATTCATTGCAATGTTATATATAACATATATAACATAGTTATATGGCCCTTGTATTAAATCGCGCGGGGGTTTAATATTGTGTTATGTAATGTTTATACGGGTTCAAACATTGTGTTATGCGCATGGTTATGTATTTGCGCGGGAGTTCCACCGTTTGCATGGTTTTCAAATGGAATAACCACTTTGTAACCAAGCCTGCGGTCGCGTGTGCTCATGTTCCCAGTAACGAGGCGGTTAGGGGCTAGAGGCGCCCTAACCGTCCTACGGTTTGTACCGGTGCGTGGTTATGCACAGGACTGGATTCTATACGCTTTAAAGAGCGTGCGTGCTAGGTTGGAAGCACAAGGGTGCAGATTGTAGAACCAGAGACAGCAAGTTGGAGAAGAAGACTTCAAGAAGGATATCTTCTTCATTTTTCGACCGTTTCAGGTGCCGAAAGAGCCCAAACAGGGGTTTTGGGACGCTGTGGAGCCATTGGAGTAGTCATTTTTTCATTTTGAGCACTGTAAGGCATGTTTTTGAGCACTTTGAGAAATTTAATAATAATGATCCATTGGAAGCTGGACCAGGAGATGTAGCCCGGAGTGGGGTGAACTCCTTTATCAA
>JZKD02S0593044.1:268412-281049 GCA_000966675.3 Picea glauca | reverse complement strand
AACTATACCCTCATATTCACATAGACTGAGATAGTCTTTTGGAGGTCCAAAAGCTTCCCAATGGGGAGGTGTGATCAGGGGATCAAATTTTGCTCAATTTTCAAAGTGCTCGGAACGCGATGAAAACAGTGCCATTGTGTCCGTCTCATCTTCCTGATTCCAATGGTATATTTACTTTCGCAAACAGAGTCCGTATGGAGGAGATATCATGATCTGTCCGCCAAGCCAAACAGGTAAAAAATTGGGATATTGATTGTACCTGTCCGTACAGTCCGTACGACCACGTGGAGGGTCGTACCATCATGATGACATGGCAGTTTGATGATGTGGTGCATATTGGTTGGTTTTTTGTCGGCGAATTCTCTGCTGACATGTGTCACTATGTGGTTGGTTCATATGTTTGTGTTTATATAAAATGGTATGGAGGCCGCGGGGTTCGACCCCCGGACCTCCCCAAACACTAAAGTTTTCATAACGTTCTGCTAACCAACAGTCCCGCCTTTGATCCTTGTTAACTATGCCTTAAATATATTATTTAACATGGATGTTATGTTATAGCAGAAAAGGGGGCGGGTCGGGGCTTAAGCCCCGACCCATGGTTTCGTTGAAATATATATGACCATATGTATATATTGTGGCGTGTGCGCATTGCAATTCATTGCAATGTTATATATAACATATATAACATAGTTATATGTCCCTTGTATTAAATCGCGCGGGGGTTTAATATTGTGTTATGTAATGTTTATACGGGTTTCAACATTGTGTTATGCGCACGGTTATGTATTTGCGCGGGAGTTCCGTCGTTTGCACGGTTTTCAAATGGAATAACCACTTTGTAACCAAGCCCGCGGTCACGTGTGCTCATGTGCTCAGTACCGAGGCGGTTAGGGGCTGGAGGTGCCCTAACCGTCCTACGGTTTGTATTGGTGCGCGGTTATGCACGGGACTGGGTTCTATACGCTTTAAAGAGCGTGTGTGCTAGGTTGGAAGCACAAGGGTGCAGATTGTAGAACCAGAGACAGCAAGTTGGAGAAGAAGACTTCAAGAAGGCTATCTTCTTCATTTTTCGACCGTTTCAGGTGCCGAAAGAGCCCAGACAGGGGTTTTGGGACGCTGTGGAGCCATTGGAGTAGTCATTTTGTCATTTTGAGCATTGTAAGGCATGTTTTTGAGCACTTTAAGAAATTTAATAATAATGATCCATTGGAAGTTGGACCAGGATATGTAGCCCGGAGTGGGGTGAACTCCTTTATCAAGTTGTTGTGTTTATGTCTGATGTTAAATGATTTATGCTGTTGTCTATGTGTATTTTCTACATAAGTAATCCTTAATTATGTGTTGCAAATTGATCTGGTTGCTTTAAACACATAAACATTTCACTTGCAATTATTATTCAAGTTTCAAGTCTTCTTCATTTTTAGATCATACTCAAACATCGTACATACACAGTGTGAAGTCGATGAAACCGAAGGCCAACCAACAACCTGACGAAAATAAAAAACAACGAAACAAGAAGGGTAAAGGGGATAAGAACCCCAACAAAAATGCTGGAAGGGGAAACACAGAGAAGCAAAAGTTGAAGTATCTGTGTAGCCTTTTCACAGAGGACCACCCGACTCACTTGTTCCCTCGACTTGTGGAGGCCCAGAAGTTATTGGCGCAGTAGCACCCTGATGTGTTAACGAACCCATTGCCACATGGAAAAAATATGACCCAAGCCTCCTCAAGCGTGGATGGGGGAAGTCAGGGACCCCCCACATCTTCTAGTAATCCCTCGACCATGAATGTTTATATGATGAAAGGTGATGCTTATATAGCAACCAGGGCACATGATTACGGGATGTCAAAATCTGTCGAAAAGCGTAAAGAAGCCATAAACCCATCTGTTCCTCTCCAGATTGAGAGGACGATGGGTGAAACAATGACACACATCACGAAAGGGGAATTCAAGAAAGCTTCTCATAATCCGAACGCAAGGGCCTCCCAGAACTACTCTGTGGTGGAGGATTTGTCACAAACCCCTTGCACGATGTTTTCTTTGGAAGTCATCTAGAGCTACCCTTCACAAAGAAAGGATCTATTATCTTCCTTGGGATATGCAGAGACATGTAATCTGGGAACAATCGTTCTTGATACGGATGACTTGAAACCCCGTCTCCCATACCATGTTGCGTTTCAAATAGTAGTGGCTTACACCACAAAAAAATTTACCTGAAATATTTTCCGCACGGTGGTTGTTGAGGGCACCTCAACTTACGTGATTTTGTTGGCTTGTTGGAAGGCCATTGGTCAACCCATTTTGTCTCTATCACCTACTCTTCTTATTTCTTTCTACGGTCATTCTTTCAGACCACATGGAATCATCCCTTCTTTCCCCATGCAGTTAGGAGGGAAGACCATGTGCGTCGAAGTTGAAGTGGTCGATGCACCTCTCAACTACAACCTTCTATTAGGAAGGAGTTGAAATTATTCAATGCATACAGTGGTTGCCACATTTTTTTGGGTCTTGTTGTTTCCACACAAGGTTTGAATCATAACCATTGACCAGTTGTCCTTCTCCAGGCCCGACCCTTCATCAGGGGCATCCACGGTCCTGATGATTAATAACCCTCATCCTGACATTGTCAACGTGGGGGTTGGTTTGTGCTCACCTTTGATGGGTACTTTCTATTACCATCCTCCTTCTGGTGATGTCAAGTTCATATTGGATTCCCCTGACCAACCAAGGGCTAAAAGTTTTCAAGTGTCGTCATTTCGAATGACTTACTTTAACGATCTGTGGACTCTTCCTTCCCCATCGGCCTCCATGTAAGTGACAGGGCATCCTAGCATGGCCATGCCCTTGTCTCTGGAATAATTTGTGTACACTATTGTCCAACAAGCTTCGGTCGACCCCGATCTGACTCCCACATAGAAGTTAGATCTAGTTCTCAAGCCTATTTTGGCTCAAGGTTCTGTCACCACTATAGATTCTTTAGACTTGGTATTTCCCTCTAATGAGGCGATTATAGAGGCATTTACTGGTCTGGACAAACCCTGGGATGATATCCATCAAAGATCTTATTTTCTCCCGGAATTAAAAAGAATAGAGGCAAGTGAATTCGTCTTGACTATGACTAGAGACAGGTTTTGTCCTGTTAATCCTATGGCTACACACGCAATTTATGCCAATGGTAATATGGAAACTATTGTTGAAATGATACCTATTGACATCTAAAGAACCCCTGGAATTGTGTATAATGTTTTCATCAAAGAAGACTACTCCCCCAAGGAAATTCAAATCTTCATCACAGGTCTTATTTTCTCCCAGAATTAAGAAGAATAGAGGCAGGTGAATTTGTCTTGACTATGACTAGAGACGGGTCTTGTCCTATTAATCCTATAGCTACACACACAATTTATGTCGAGGGTAATATGGAAAATATTGCTGAAACAATACCTATTGACATATACAAAACCCCTGGCATCGTGGAGAATGTTTTTGTTGGAGCAGAATGCTCCCTCGAGGAGATTCAAATCTATACAAACTTATTTATAGAATTCTGCGATGTTTTTGTCTCGTCTTACGAGGAAATTCTAGGCATCGATCCAAGAATTGTCGAACATGAGATAATGACTTATACTGATGTCAAGTCATTCCGACAGAAGATTCTTCTCATGAATCCTCGGAAAGAAACAACTATTAAAGATGAAGTAGAGAAATTGCTTAATGTCAGTTTCATATACCCCGTAGAGTTGACGCAATGAGTGTCAAATCTCTTTCTGTTTAACACAAAACAGGGTACGATTCCTGTGTGCATGGAATTTTGTGACTTGAATAAGGCCTTTCTAAAGGATAATTTCCCCACCCCATTCATTGATCATATTGTCGATGAGTGCACAGGTCATGAGGTCTTTTCATTCATGGATGATTTTTTGCGATATAACGAGATTCAAATCAAACTCGAAGACCCACATAAAACAACTTGTATCTGTCCATGGGGCACATTTTCTTATCGTAATATGCCTTTTGGCATGAATAATGATGGAGCCACTTTTCATCGAGCCATGTTGTTACACCTCAAAATTACTCACTCTGATAGTGTCGCAAGTGTCGCCATTACAAGTGTTGTAAGTGTCGCATCTTGTCTGCAAGTGTCACATCTTAACTACAAGTGTTTCAAGTTTCACAAATATTATACTACCATATTTCCTATGTCATTCCTCTAACGACATCACAAAGACACTTAATACACCCCAAGACTAGTTTTGAAGAAGAGAATTCACTTGACAAGGAGTACAAACCTTTTGACACTAGAAGAACCACTAAAAAATGACTTTTGGAGAGGAGCTCTCCCCTACCAACTATCAGGGAGTGTTGGTGCTCCCTGAGCCTCTTTGAGGGAGTGTTTGAGCACCCTTTTCACCCTTTTGGGGGAGTGCTACCCTTTTTTTGGAAAATTTTGGGTTTGTTGAGGCAAATCAGGGAGGAATCCCTCAATTCCTAAAGCTGGTTGGATTCGAATAGATAGTCAAGGCATGATATTAGGGAAGATCCTCAACTGAAGAAGAGGAATCCTCAACTTATTCCAAAGATCTCTCAAGTGGTTGGACCTCTCCAAGGTTATATAAGGAGGCCTTGTCATGGTCAAAGGGACAATGGAGATTGAGAATTACATCAAACTTCTGATCTCATGAGTGAGATGTCATCAAAGAAATCAATGGATATTATTTGAGCAAAGGGGTTAGACAAGGAGAACTGGAAGAAGTTGTTGCACCTTCATTCAAAGGATTGTAAGTACTTTTCCTTGTTCTCATTAATAATCAATGCTTGGCCTGTTTCTTTCAAACTTATGCTTGTTCCATATGAGTTTTTCTGCAGTAGATGGATCTATGTTTAAGCTAATCTCAGTAGAGTAGGAAGTATTTTGTACCTTTGTTTGTCCTACAAGATCTATCAGGGAGCTCAGGATCAAATCTCATCCAGGATTTTGCAAGGAAAAACATCACTAATAAGGTACATATCTTTCTCCTTCTCTTTCATTCATTAGCTTGATTAGATCTAAAAGGAAGTCAGTGTCCATGTTAATCACTGTTATGTCTTGGCCTTAGGAGTCTAGAGGCCAAGAGGGAATCCACTTGTCCGCAAGGGGATTCACCTTCAACACATGTCTTTTTATTTCCACAATATTATACATATATTTGAGGCTTATCTCGATGATCTCGCAAGAGATCCAATCATCCCATGCACCTGCGACTAATCTTCGAATGATGTCTCTACTATAGGATTCGCTTGAATCCTAACAAATGCAGTTTCTACATGATGTTGGGTTGTCTTCTAGGTTTCATAGTTTCGACAACAGGGGTCATGGTCGATCCTCTTAAGGTTGGGGCGATAGTTTAGTTGTCTCCCCTGTGCACAGTCCCTCAACTTCAAAGATTACAAGGGAAAGAGAAATTTCTTCAGCGTTTTATCACAAACTATGTCGAGATAAATAAAGGGTTGATGCGTTTACTGAAAAAGGGAGTCCCTTTCTGTTGGGACGAAGCCGCTCAATGCTCTTTCAAAGCGTTAAAATGTTCCCTTACATATTCCCCTCTAATCCAGCCTCCCAATTATAATAAATATTTATTATTGTACTTGGTCACTCCAGAGTCGACCATCAGTATGGTCTTGGTTCAAGAGGATGATCTGATCGAGGAGTATGTGATTTATTACCTGAGATGAGGTCTGGCTGCACCAGACCTCAACTACTCCCATGTTGAGAAGCTTGCGTTGATAGCAGTGCATGTTGTCTAGCGGTTTCGTCATTATATCATTCTTCGCAAGACTAGCATCATTGTCGTTGTGAATATGTTTCAATACATGTTGACACGACGAGTCATTGGAGGAAATATCAGTACATGGATTTTTATCCTCCAGGAATTTGACTTGGATTGTAAATAAGAGAGAGACTCTTCAACTCTCATGACCATTCGTTTCATTTTCTCCTAATTTTGTCTTTTTACATTTCAAATTTCTTTTGCATTTTTAAAATATATATGTGGGAGTTACAAGTGGGAGCTAAAGAGACTCTTGGGTGGTTACATTTGACCTATTGAAATTTACAAATCATATCTATCTAGATTTAATATTCATTCCTCTTGTTGGGCCATATTTCGAATTTTTTGGGTCGTTCTAGGAATCTATGGCTTTGTTCTGCTGGACAAAATCACTCTAGATTATTCTCCTCTATATCATCTTTCCATCGAGCTATTTCTAGCTTGATTTCATGGCTTTTAGCTTGAGATACAATTGTTTGAAGTCTGCATAGTGGGTTCTTCATATGAAATCAGTGTTGTACATATGGGTTGACCCATGTTCTACCTTAGTTCTCCAACAAAACCCTTATCACCATTGACTGTTCTGGTACACCAGAATGACACACCACACACATAGTGCACAACACAGTCTCACTCGAGATGGTTTATGGGTGACTATAGGACGTTGGTGTCTGCAGTCATGGAAGGTATTGTGGTTTCTCTTCTTACTCTTATTTCTAATTAACCATACATTCTATTATAATATTCATCAAATCCATTCATTCATTCATTCATAACATTCATTCTGCATATATATTTTTGTGCACACTGTAAGTAAATCCATTCATTCATCTATCTAACCATTCAATCATAACCGCATAAATAGTAAAACATATAGACACATTGCACACATGGTTTTACTATGGTTCACCCCCCCTCGGGATACGTCCACAAAGATATTTTTCTTCTTTTCTTATTCATAAAGAGGAACTATGCATGTTACATCATAATAGAGAGTAGTGAGGAAGACTAGAATCGCACCATGCTCCCAAGCGTGTGACCTGACCCTTAGCTACATCTCCATATTAACTCCATCTCAGCTCCACAACTCTCAAAACAGACTTCAACTCCAAAAATATGCTCCAAGTACTCAAAAAGTCACTCCAATACTTTACACAAAAGGACAAACATACTTCTAATCATTATCCTCTAATCTACCACATACCCCTTATATATATTAAAAAAATGGGTTAAACCATTGCAATATGACTCCCAAAACCCTAACCCTAACATGGCTAGGTTTGTCCACATCTGCGCTAGATTTTCGAAAATCCTACCATGCATGTTTCTTTTCCTCAAAATATGGTGCACTCTCCTTCTCAGTCCAATCTGCCTTGTTTTCTACATTGTTCTTGACCTTTTCTCCAAAATTAACTCTTCTTTCAACATAGGCCTATGCCAACATGCCCCCAACACTAACGTGTGGCTCATCCCGAGCCACTTAGTTCACCTTTTGCAACATTACTTCTAGTGCATTAAACTTCTCTGTCAACTCTATCACTTTTTCCTTATCCTGCACATTCTTTTACGTAAGGGTCTCCATGACCTATTGTTATAACCCTAAATTTATAGACATATGCATACTTGGCATTTGGCCCTCTTACTTGCATTTTTTTCCAAGCCATCATTGAGTTTCTCTTCTTAAAAATTCATTTTTTGAAGATGTACACTCCCTGCACCACTACTTCCTGCATACATACGCTTGATGCACCACTACAGTTTGTGTACGTACGCATGTTGCACAACTACATCCCGCGTATACTTGCAAAAGTTGCAAGGAATTTGTTGAGATTACTAGCTATTGGGTAGTTTCCCAACTAATCCACCGCCTATAGCCCGTCACCCAACCGAATAACCATACTTTTTTCATATAAAAGGAGGTGTTGGGGTCTCATTCCACATATAGACATAAGAACAGTGAAAATCTTCCCATTTCACATCCCCTCCTTGCCCCAAGAATTTGCAGCCTTGTTGTGAGAATTGCCTCAGAATTCCTCATTTTTCCCTTTTTCCTCCATCAGAACACATTTCATTTCCCAAGAATAAGATTGAGAGGAGAAAGATACATGGAGGTGCACTTAGAGCTTGGTGAAGAGGATCCTGGACTAGGTTTGTGGAGCAGTAGCCAACTTTGGTTGTAAGTGATCATTATATTATCAATAAAAGAAGTACTTTTTCTGTCCCAAAACATGATGTGTTGAATGTTTTCATTTGAGTTATGATTTTATTCTAACATCTAACCCTTATTTATGTATGAAATGTATGATTTTAGCTTTTTGTTTATTCATCTTTGAATGCAGTCCAACCTTGGGAGGAGATTTTTAGAAAATGAATCCTTCAAGCACGAGAGGATCGTCACCAGACGCAGAGTAAAGGTACAGTTACCCGATCCTTCTCATTTTGATTTTCTTGCATAAGTTTGGGGTATGTTTGGGGTAGTTAGAGAAGTAGGAGAATTTTAAACGGTTATTGATTTGCCTATATTGTAAACCCTGGTGTAGCCATAGGGGGGGTTTTCCCGCTAGAAGAACTGGCAACCGTATTGGGGATGCCTCTAGGGTTTTAGGGATTTTTTTGGGGTGTTTGATTGATTTTAATACCTTTTAAGTTTATATTGAGTTTGTTGAGGGATTATGGTCACTTGTTGGTGCCATACTAGTTCTCCCTACCCTGTGAGTCAGTCTATTTCATTTCTTTTTTTCAATAAATACATAGGTGTACACGACCTGTTGTGGGATAGCAGGCGTACATACGCGCCCTGCTTTATAGACAACCCACGTACATAAACAGGCTTATTAAGCATCATTAGCGTACCTGGTTCAAAAGAATTTTTTTTAAGAAGAGGTAGTCAACCTCTTCCTTGATTGAGGTTTTTAATTCTCAAGGTCTCTTGGCAGAGTTCAGTGCCTCTATTTTTACAGTCAAAGCCTGGGTTAGATGCCAGTTTGCTTGTCTTTTTGAATATTTCTTGTGTTTACTTCGAAAGGGTTTTAGGAGAATCTTTGAGTTTTTTATCATTTTGTTTGGTGCCTTTAGTGGCTCCCTACGATCTGCAGTGGGAAAGAGGTCAATTTCAGTCTTGTCTGGTGTTTCTTTTACCCCCTTTCATTTTCTTTAAAAAGAAGAAGAAACAAGATTTATTTCAAGTTTTTCTTGTTTGAAGCATTTTTCAAATAAAAAAAAGTTTTCATTTCATAGTTTGGTAAAGTAGTTGGAGTTAGTTATCTTACCTGTTAGGAAAAATAGTTCTATTTTTAAGTTCTTTACTGACTTCTTACAACACCAAGTAGCTCGTAATCGAGCGAAATTTTGTTTTAGGTCTTCCTTTCAAATATCTTGAAAAAGTTGGTTTAATGAGTTAATTGCAAATCTTTATTGTTAACTAGAAGTACTTTTTCTTTCAATTTCGTTTACTTCTCCTCTTTTTGTATCTCATACACATCACTAGTTTCACTTCCATATCCTTTGAGTTAAAACAAGCCATTTAAAACAAACGCTAATTTAAAATTAATTAGAAATTTTGTTTGTAGGGTTAATCAACTAGTTTAGGGTAGAGCCTTGAATTAGGTTGGAGAGGAAACTCTTCAAGGCTTGTAAACAAACATTGGAGTCAAATCTAGGGAGTGTAAATTTCCAGTGACATGGAATTTATCCGGGACCCCCCCCCTAACACAGGGGATAAACACGAGGTCGCATGAGGAAACGTAGCAGAGATAACCCCTCCAAAGACGGACCAAATGTAGTGGGGAATGCATATTGAGGATTTGTTGTGGGATATTATCCTTTTCATTTGCTTACAAAGCTTCTTGGACCTCAAATCCATTCGAGATCCTCAGTTGTCTTCTAGACCATTTTTTTTCGATACCCTCGGTAGGTTTCAAACTTGTTATCCTGCTCATTGCGGTCCACGTGATTGTCGATTGTACCCTCCTGGTGACTGTTTACAAGCTGGTAACTTAGTTTCATTTATTCTAGAGACTTACACATGTGACTGCAGGGGTATACCATGGTACTTAGGGTAGACATCGAGCCACTCTTTCCAGAGTATACCTAGAGGGTGCTTCCTTGTTCGAGTTTCACATGCACTGGTAAGTTGCTCTAGTGTTAGATGGTGTAACTGTTCTTCCAACTAGATAGTGGTTTTCTTTCTTTATCTTGTAGGAAATTTTCTAGTGTGTGCTTGGTTTTAAATGTTAGTTAAATCCTTACTATGTCATTGATATTTTCACAAGGTGGAAGATCAAGAGCTCCGTCGGTCGTGAAGGCTTTAGGGCCTATCGCCGGTTACATTGGACTCACCACAGCCATCGTTATGGTGAAGACTTGACCAACAAGGGTCATTCGAAGAGACCAGGTTGAAAGAAACTATGCTCAAGGCATCTGAGAGGAGAGTACTCAAATCCAGAGGAACTCACTGTTTCTAAGTTTGGAGAAAAATCTCTCGATCTGGTCAACCCTTCGATCACTGAATTTTTGGAGCCAATTTTGGTACAAGTTGTCCCTCCAAGGGTAACATGTCACGAGCGTCAGATAGTCTTACAAGCAGTTATGGAAGCAAATGCTGATACTTCGTCAGTGAGTCCTCATACTCCCTCAACAATTGCCACTATAGAGGGTATTCCACCTCCTAACCCACCTTCGTTGATCCAGACCACAATGGTCTCGACCACCTCTACTTTGGTCAGTCATATGATCCCGTCATTGGCGACGACCACTTCTTCATTCACACAGGGTGAGACAGGCCCTCCATTTTCATATGCGATGCCCGAATTTGATACAAACTTTGTCCTTACCTACTCCACCCTACATACCATGGGTCTGGGGGTAGGGAGATCAAACGATCCCTTGCAAGGGTCCATGGGGGCCACCTTAGCCTCCTATAATGCTATCCCTTACGGTGGGGGTCATATAACTCCTTCGTCCCCCTCGCTCGATGGTTCTTTCCAGCAACCCATCGGGCCAAACACGAATAGAGATTGTTTGGAGCAGGCAGTCTAGGACCTTGTTATTACACCACGTCGTTGGGATCGATGTCATTCTCGTTTTTCGGCGCATTTGGTAATAACAGTTTTTCGTCAACTTCTGTCTCGGTCGAGGGCAACCTTAGTTTTGGAAAACATAATCCTATGCAGGGTATTATTCCTACACAGGGGGAAAGTACAAGATTTTTCTACTCACAAGGAATTTGGAATCCTTGGTAGGGATCAGTTTCCTCATCAAGGATGTCGATTGGGGACAACCCCTTCCATGATCAATGGAACCCCGGGCAAGGCTCAGTACCTATTCTCGTTGGATCGGCAGGGGGAAACCCTTTCCAGAATCTTTGAAACACAATGCAGGGAGCAATCTCCGCCCACCCCTCAACATCCAATTATGAGAATCAGTTGATGATTCTCCAACAAAGGCAGTTTTGGTACATTATTCAAGGCCATGGTGTCTACTAGAACCCTGGTCAACAACCCAACTTTTCCTAGCAATCTAGTGCTAGTCAAACTCTAGGGTCCCTTTCTCTTGTACATAGTACCCAACCCAAAATACTGTTTCTGGAAATGTTATACTTTCGAGACTTGGCAAAGTTGCTTAATGACCCAATTTTTCATGATCTGCGTTGGCCCCCAATGCCGACTAAGATTCCCTCAGATATTACGAAATTCGAAGGCAAGCCTAGCGAAGACCCATGTGATCACGTGACAACTTTCCACCTATGGTGCTTGTCAAACTTGTTGTGAGATGACTCTATACAGTTCTTTCTGTTTCAACGTAATCTTATCGTGGGTGCCGTGAAATGGTACATCGAGCTTGACCGCTCAAGATACTCTTACTTTAGCGATTTGGCGATGGTTTTCCTAAACCATTTCCAACTACCCATGAGATATGATGTCGACACCAAATTTTTGGCCAACATTGAGAAGACTAAGGCTAATCATATCTAGGATCACATCTGAGAATGGCGACATCGGAAGAAGAGTTTGATCAAGGTACATTTCCCACCGACTTTCCCGCTGGAGTGGTTCCTGAAGTCTTTGGTACCTCAATTATGTTGGATTACTGAGAGGGGGGGTGAATCAGTAATAGAGAAATTTAATCCCTTTTCAACCATATAATCCAAGTGTTATATCAATGAAGCATTATCATCCAATAACTGCAGAGTAAATAAGCAATGAACAAATGAACAATCATACACATACACAGTACACCAGTGTTTTACGTGGAAACCCAAACTGGGAGAAAACCACATAATGATTTTTCTTATATGTCTTGAAGAATTACATTCATTGGAAGCACCAACTTCCTTTTTTTTCTAGCTACAATTGGAAGGAGGCTCCAGCCCCCTAGTTTCTTAGGCTACAACCTGAGGGAAGTTCCAACTCCCCAATTCTCTGGCTACAACCAGAAGGAGGTTACAACCCCCTATGTTCTCTGACTACAATCAGAATGTGGCTACAACCACCTATCCTTTCCCCATCCTTCCACCCTGAAGTAGAAGTAGAATGATGGAACCACTGTCACACTATCACTGTGAGATATACCACTGTAAACCTATACCAATAAATCTTAACCATGCATCAACCATGCATCAACCATGCATCAACCTATACCTCAACCTATAATCAAATTGTACCATAAACAAGTGCATCAACCATGCACCAACCTGTACCTCAACCTGTAATCAACCTATACAATAAATAAGTGCATCAACCATGCACCAACCTATAATCAACCTGTACCATAAACAAGTGCATCAACCATGCACCAACCTGTAATCAACCTGTACCATAAACAAGTGCATCCA
>JZKD02S0593044.1:200541-260938 GCA_000966675.3 Picea glauca | reverse complement strand
GGGGCTTCTAGATGACATATGAGGGTCCTCCAACTTCGTAAGGCCATAACTCTCAAACCGTGAGGAGTTATGTGACATTATACATACCACCATAAATGGCATGACATGTACTATCAATATAGAATATTATTATCTGAAAATATATCATAACTCGTACCGTTACCCATCAAACAAACTTGGGTCCATTACCCAAACCTTGGGTCTCCAACTTCTCATGGCCATAACTCTCTAACCGTGAGGAATTATGTGACGTTGCACATACCACCAGAAATGACATGACAAGAACTATCCATCTAGGATATTTTCCCTGACAAATTCACTTTCCTTCATCTCATTATTCCACAATTAAGCATGGGTTCTCTTACTCCACAAAGTGTCTTCCTGTGAGAGATTTCACCATAAGGGGACCACTTTGGAGTTCATCCATATTTACTTCTTATCAACCATGACAAAACAATAATGAGTCATATTTACATCAAACAATATTGGGTACATTACCTAAACCTTTGTGGTACGGGGCTTTCTTCAAGGGTTGACATCAATGACAACCAACCTTAATCAACAAATCATCCAAGGACGTTGCAACTTTGGGAGTGTTTTCAGAGCAGGAGGTGATAATGAGAGCACAACAAATCAAATTGATATACTCTCAGTCTGGCTTACTCTATGATATTTTAAGAAATGCACGCAGCACCATGGTCCATCCTTGACAAGGCCAGACAAAATTCTGGGCCAGATGTTGATGGTATAGTTTTTTCAACACAAGGAAAGTCCATTGATCAGTTGTCAAATCAATTGCAACAATTATCGATAAAATAGACAGTGGCCAGCCAGACCTCCGGTTCAGATTCTCCCCCTACCCAAACGTCGGACGTACACAGTGTGCAGTCGACGAAACCGAAGGCCAACAAGCATCCTAACAGAAAGAAAAAAAAAATGAAACAAGAAGGGTAAAGGGGATAAGGAACCCCGTTAAAAATGTTGGAAGGGGAAACATAGAGAAGAGAAAGTCAAAGTATCCATGTAACCTTTTCATGGAGGACCACCCGACTAACCTGTTCCCTCGACTTGTGAAGGCCCAGAAGTTATTGGCACAGCAACAACCTGATGTGTTAACGAACCCATTTCCACATTGGAAAAATATGACTCAAACCTCTTCGAGCACAGATGGAAAAAGTCAAGGAGCCCCCGTGTCTTCTAGTAATCCCTCATCTGCGAAGGTTTATATGATGAAAGGTGATGCTTATATAGAAACCAAGGCACATGATTACGGGATGTCAGAATCTGCCAAAAAGGGTAAAGAAGTCGTAAATCCATCTGTTCCTCTCCAGATTGAGAAGACGATGGGTGAATAAATGAAACACATCATGAAAGGGGCGGGCAAGAAATCCTCTCATCATCGGAACGCAAGGGCCTCCCATAACTAATCTGTGGTGGAGGATTTGTCACAAACCCCTTGCACGATGTCTTCTTTGGAAGTCCTCTGGAGCTTCCCTTCACAGAGAAATGCTCTATTATATGCCTTGGGATATGCAGAGACATGTAATATGGGAACGATCATTATCGATACGACCAACTTGTAACCTCATCTCCCATACCATGTTGTGTTTCAGATAGTAGTGGCTTACACCACAAAAAATTTTACACGGAATATTTTCCGTGTGGTGGTTGATGAGGGAACCTTGACTTGCGTGATTTTTTTGGCATCTTGGAAGGCCATTGGCCAACCTGTTTTGTCTTTGTCACCTCCACTTCTTACTTCTTTTGACAGACATTCTTTCAGACCACATGGAACGATCCCTTCTTTTTCCATAGGGGAAGACCATGTGCGTCGAAGTTGAAGTGGTCGATGCACCTCTCAACTACAACCTTTTGTTAGGAAGGAGTTGGAATTATGTAATGCATGCAGTGGTTGCCACAGGTTTTTGGGTCTTTTTGTTTCCACACGAGGGCCAAATCGTAACCATTGATGAATTTTCCTTCTCCAGGCTCGACCCTTCATCAGGGGAATCCACGGTCTCGATGATTGATAACGCTCATCCCGACGTCATCAACATGGGGGTTGGTTTGTACCCACCTTTGATGGGTACTTTCAATTACTCGCCTCCTTCTGGCAATGTCAAGTTCATATCAGATTCCCCCAACCAGCCTAGGGATGAAATTTTTCAAGTGTCATCATTTCGAACGACTTACTTTAACGATATTTGGACTCTTCCTTTCCCATCGGCCTCGATGGAAGGGACAGGGAATCATGGCATGGCCATGCCCTTGTCCGCGGAAAAAGTTGCATACAATATTTTCGAGCAAGCTTCGGTCGACCCTGATCTGACTCTCGCACATGAGTTAGATCTAGTTCTCCAGCTTAATTGGGCTCAAGGTTCCCCCGACACTACAGATTCTTTATTTTCTCTCGGAATTAAGAAGAATAGAGGCAGGTGAATTCATCTTGACTATGACTAGAGACAGGTCTTGTCCTATTAATCCTATGGATACGCATGCAATTTATGTTGAGGGTAATATGGAAACTATTGCTGAGACGATACCTATTGACATCTACATAACCCCTGGCATCGTGGAGAATGTTTTCATCGAATTAGACTACTCCCCCGAGGAGATTCAAATATATACAGACTTATTTAAAGAATTCTGATACGTTTTTGTCTGGTCTTATGAGGAAATGCCAGGAATCGATCCAAGAATTATCGAACATGAGATAATGACTTATCCTGACACCAAGCCAGTCTGAAAGAAGCTTCATTCGATGAATCCTTGAAAGGAAACAACTATTAATGTTGAAGTAGAGAAATTGCTTAAAGTCAGTTTCATCTACCCCGTATAGTTGACGCAATGAGTGTCAAATCTCATTTCGATTCACAAAAAATAGGGTACGATTCACGAGCGCATGGACTTTCGTGACTTGAATAAGGCATGTCCAAAGGATAATTTCCCCACCCCATTCATTGATAAGATTTTCGATGAATGCATAGGTTGTGAGGTCTTTTCATTCATGGATGGCTTTTCAAGATATAACCAGATTCAGATCAAACCCAAAGACCCAAATAAAACAACTTTTATCTATCCGTGGGGCACATTTTCTTATCGAAAGATGCCTTTTGGCATGAAGAATGATGGAGCCACTTTTCAGTGGGCCATGTCTTTTTCTTTCCATGATCTTAGACATATAGTTGAGGCTTATCTCGATGATCTAGCATCATGATCTTGCAAGAGAGATGATCATCCCACACACCTATGACTAATGTTCGAACGATGTCGCTACTATCGAATTCACTTGAATCCTAACAAATGCAGTTTCTACATGAACTTGGGTCGTCTTCTAGTTTTCATATTTTTGACAACAAGGATCATGGTCGATCCTCTTAAGGTTGAGGCGATAGTTCAGTTTCCTCCCCTGTGCACAGTCTCTCGGCTTCAAAGATTACAGGGGAAAGTGAAATTTCTTCAGTGTTTTATCGCAAACTATGTTGAGATCACTAAAGGGTTCATTAGTTTACTAAAAAGGAGAGTCCCTTTATGTTGGGAGGAAGCCTCTCAATGCTCTTTCGAAGCATTGAAATTCTCCCTTACATCTGCCCCTCTACTCCAACCTCCCAATTATAATAAAGATTTCTTATTGTACTTGGTCGCTGCAGAGTCGACCATCAGTATGGTATTGGTTCAAGAGGATGATCTTATCAAGGAGCATGTGATTTATTACCTGAGTCGAGGCCTAGCTGGACCGGAACTCAACTACTGCCATGTTGAGAATCTTGCATTGGTAGCAGTGCATGTTGTCCAATGGTTATTTCATTATATCTTGCTTTGCAAGATCACCGTCATTGCCATTGTGAATATGTTTCAATACATGTTGACATGATGAGTCATTGGCGGAAAGATCAGTAGATGGATTTTTATCCTCTAGGAATTTGACTTGGATTTTGTTTCTGCAAAATCCAAAAAGTTGTTGGTCTTTGCGGAACGTATTTTGGAACTTCTGGTCGAATCAGGTGATGTTACGCTCAAAGAATCACCTATTAAAGGAGAAATTTTTCTGATCGCATCTTCGGACCCCTGATATGGTGATACACTAGTATATCTCCAGACTTTGAAGTGCCCCTCTTATGCTTCTTGCGATGAGCGTCGAAGAATTCTCCATCAGGCACAAAACTATCTCATACTCAATGATACTTTGTATCATCGATGTGTATATTGTATTCTTCTCTGGTGCCTTATACATGAAGAAGAAAAACTCATTCTTAATGACTACCACACTGGAGCATGTGGTGTTCATTTTTCTAGGTGGCAACAACCTAAAATATTCTACGAGCTGGTTAGTTTTGGTCTACGTTAATCAAGGATTGCGTTGATTCAGTCAAGAAGTGCCACCCATGTCAGATATTCTCTCAGAAGATGCGGGCACATCCTTCTCCCATGTTTCCCTTCATTGTTGTTGGTCCTTTCACCAAGTGGGGGATTGATTTTACCACATTCCACCTGGCTTCAACCAGGGGGTATCGTTATATCATCATAGCAGACTACTTCACAATGTGGGTCGAGGCTATGCCAACATTTAAAAATGGCAGCGAAACAACAACTCTCTTCATTTTTAACCAGATAGTAGCAAGGTTCAACATCTCAAACGAGATTGTCACTAACCATGGCAGTCACTTCCAAAAAAAAATGATGTCCAAGTTAACATCAAATCTTGGGTTGAGGCAAGAGCATTCATCACCGTACTACCCATAAGTGAATGGTCAGGTAGAAGTTGTGAATAAGTCCCTCATGACTATTCTGCAGTGAAAAATCAATTATTCCAAGTCAAATTGTCATTTGATGTTGTAATCAGTGTTATGGGCCTACCGAACATCTGTAAATACTGCCACCATTTTCTCACCTTTTGAACTCGTTTACGGGTTGGAGGCAGTATTTCCTATAGAGTGTCAGATATTGTCTTTAAAGTTGGCAGTAGAGTTATTTCCAGACACTTCACCGCTTGAGGAACTCCTATTATATATCGAGCAGCTCGATGAGAAACGTCGTGATGCAACCTTGGATAATGAGGCTCACAAGCAATGAGTCAAGTGTCAATATGATCGGTCTGTTTGCCCTCGGATTTTCTCTGAAGGTGACCTTGTCCTGCTCTATGACCAAGATAAGGATCTCCTGCGGGCATGCAAGCTCAAACCCATGTGGTTCATACCTTTCATTATGAAAGAGGTCTTAAACAAGGTTGCTTATCATCTGGTTGAATTTGAGGTAAATTATTTGGTAGAGCCTAGAAATGGTCTCTACATCAATAAGTATTACTCGTAGATTGGTCACCTAGGTGACTTCTTGTATATATGTATATTTCTTATAAAGTTAGTTTCTATTTTTTTGTTTTATGGACGTGTCATTATTTATGTCATCTTTTTCACTGTGGCAGATGTCAAGTGAATCAGAGGTGTTATTTGGGTTTGCAAATGGTGCTTTCCAACATACTCGAAGGCTTAGTTCCACATCTTAGGTGATTTTCACGCCTCAAGGCCACTTGCTATCTTCTGGAGGTATTTTTCTAGGCAACGCTACAAACAATTTCATCAAGTACAGCGTAGCGACAGAGTTTCTTCATGATGCTTTGTCACATGGTATCTATCACCTCCAGGTCTACTTAGATGCTTAGCTGGTTGTGTCCCAATTAAATGGGGTTTACCACGTTTATGATCCTACTTTACACTGACGTTTTATTAGGGTACGTCTCTTAGAACGTTGCTTTGATTACATTACATATATCCATGTTCCTAGGAGATTAAATCAAATCATAGATACTCTAGCTAATCAAGTATTAGATTGGCATATTGCACACACATAAAAATAAGAACACACATACACATGTACATACATTTGTAAAAATGTGATCCATAAGACATATAAAAATATGTACATATACATATATCTCGAAAAGTTTCAGAGTACATAAGTGGGTGCCAATGCCTAAAAAATAGTAATCTTGTATACATCTCGAGGCTTATGCCCTCAAAAATATACAAAACATGCCCTCGACACATGATAGTCCATCCTATCTAATATCAGGTCCTGTTGGCCCTGTTGTAGTGAACAACGACATTTTCCAAACGTCGAAAGAGTTGGACCCAAGTCCATGGAACCCCAATTACATGAGGTTGCATCGATGGCAGGAGATCCTCAATCTCGGCCCTGGGAACTACATGAGTGAGTGTGGTGAGGTTCTGTTACACCCGTCTCAAAACTCTCTCAGCCTCTCCAACTGGAGGTCCCCCTATGGCTATTGGTCTGACGGTTGTTGTTGGTACTTCCTTTGGTCGAGGACGCCGCCTAGTCCTCGAGAAGTCTGTTGGGCACACAGGTCCCACATCTGTACATAACAGATACATAGTTGTCAAATAATCTGATGCATATAAAAAATGATATATATAAAAGAAACTTAAAATTAAATAACTTTAAAAAACATGTACATATCTCTCCTCTCTCTTCCCCAGGATTTACGGGCATGTATGGATCCCTCGAAAATTTGATTCTAGTGTAGGGGTAGTCCTCTATCATGGCAGCAATGTCACCCATCTTCACACCGCTGGGAAGGAGTCCACATGTTCCTGTACAGTCTCTCTAGGACTCAGAATGGGTACCCTCTCAAAGAAGAATGAGCAAAAAATGGTACCGAAACCGAAGTGTTTTTTTCTATGCTCTCAACACTCTGTAATTTTCCTCTTCATGAATTCAAGCATGGTAATGCTCCATTCAAATATTCATGCATCTAGGCATTTCATTGCAGAATACATGTGTGCTTGGGAAGCCTGGTGTAAGTTCATGGATCTAGTGATCTTCCCAATAAGAAAAACGATCACCTTCAGTGACAAGTTGGTGATCTTGTGAATGGGAACCTAAGAACCTATTTTCTCAATGCCAACCTTGCAATGCATCCTGATGTAGTCGGCAATGTTGAAGGGCCCAGGGGGAAATGTACACAGGTTGACTGGGTCCCCTCTCCTCAAGAGGCTATTCAATAAATATATGTCCTCAGTCATTGGAGTCAACAAATTCCCCTCAAGAATGAATTCCTCTACGTCAGGGTGCCAATAATCCACCAAGGAATTCAGTAGTCTAGGTAGTACCCTCATGAAAGGACACCGATAGAACTTCCATAACCTGCATTGTCTCAATGCAGTGATAGCAATAGGGTGCTCATCGAACAATATGTCAATTTCCTCATGTTCCCTCTCCCTCCAATGCACATGCATTATGTTCCATGACAAGCTCAAGGGGGAGTTAACTCTTGATTTTTTATTTTTCCATAATTTTGAGGGTTTATGCAGGCTCTCTTGGACATAGTCGCGTATGTATGCTGGCATATTATTCTCTTCCTACATACATATGTAGGTTGTCCTTGGAAAACCCATGTACACGTAGTTCTGCCTTTATTTTAAGAGGGCGTGCCCCCTCAAAAACTAAAAACTATACACAAAAGAAGTATTGAAATGCAAGAGGGATGAGTTTATACTTACTTGGTCCGAGCGGAAGTTTGTTTCATCCTTTGAAGCTCCCAGAATAAACTCTTTTAGCAAAGGGGTCTTTTTTACCTTTTGGTCAATTTTCAAATTGAAATGGTGAAAATGAGTTGTTGGCTTCTATTTATAGACTTTTTTGGCCCTTTTTGCCACTTTTTGAACCCTTTTGTCATTTTTTCTAGCTTGAAAATCATTTAATTTGGTTCTTGAGTTTCTTATTGGATGTTATGATGCACTTTTCCTTTTGGTTTGGTAACTTTTTTGGGAGACGGGTCACTTTTAAAGGTCCTTTGGTAAAAGTTGTTTTTTCCAAATTTTTGCATATAAGTTAGGATTCCACCTCCACTTTCTGCATCTCGTTGTCTTTTTCACTTTTCCATAGGATCAATCCCACCAAAGTGTGACACATAACCATCATTGTTGTTTTAGAAGTGTCTTGATTAGGTGGTATTTCCTACCTTTACATGGATTCCCTATATAGATCCTTGTTGCATTTTTGCGTCCCTGTTGTCTATAATGACTTTAGGATCGAGAGTCCTTGTTAGTCTTATCATGATTATGAGTTTGAGCCTCATTTTTCTGATGCACCATCGCTCTTGGCCTCACCCTTGGGACTCCCAAAAATGATCATGCTTTTTTGTCTTTCAGGCTCGCTTTGAAATCCGAAAGCAACATCTGACGAGACTACATTTATTTTTTTTAATATTGTCTAGATTAATTGAGAAAAGTAACCTCTCGGAGTCTCCTTTAATCCCTTTTCAGACTCTCTAAACATGAAAATATTGTCGAGTGATCTTGTTGTCCTTCATGCTCGCCAAACTTGAAGGCACGTCTATTTGACGGTAGTTTACCCCTTTTTTGGTTTGGATGGTCAATTTTACGAACAAAGGTATACTCTAGGAACTTCAATTCCCTAGAAGAGTACTCTCAGGTATAATTTTAACCCTTTTTCGGGCCTAAGAGACTAAATTTACGAAAAAGGAACCCCCATGAAGTCCATAGTTAAGCTCTTTTTAGACTCCCTAAAATTGAAAATATCGTCGAGTGACCTTGTTCCTTCACACTCGTTAAATTGGTCCAGAAGAACATCCCCCACAGAGTCCATCGTTAAGCTCTTTTTAGACTCCCTAAAATTGAAAATATCGTCGAGTGACCTTGTTCCTTCACACTCGTTAAATTGGTACAGAAGAACATCTATTGGCATGAGTTTACCCCTTTTCCGGCCTATGGATTATGGAGGAGAAAGGTACACCTATGGAGATTCATCTCGTCGAGAGATTTATCCTCAGTAAATTTTATAGTTTTTCGAGCTAAGGAGACTAAATCTAGAAAAAGGCTACGAGTCCATAGTTAAGCTCTTTTTAGACTCCTTAAAATTGAAAATATTTTCGAGTGATCTTGTCTTTGTCACACTCGTTAAAATAGTTTTAAATAAACGTATTTTCGGTGATAGTTTACCCCTTTTTTGAATCGAATGGACTATTTTCGAAAAAGGTACCCCAGCGGAGTCTTCTTTTACGTTTCTTCAGACTCTCAAAATGTGAAAAAACTATCGATCTTACCTTCTTTGGGCTCGTTAAAATTACATTGAAGGGGGTTTCACTGTTTCTTGTTGATCACATTTGCATCTCTTCATATTTGTCCTAATGTTGTCTCCATGTTGCTCTCAACTGAACCTTTGAAGCATTCTTTATATGCAAGCCTTGTAGCACTTTGCCTCTACGACCTGACACCTTGACCCATGGAGGAATTTTCCCGAGTGTCCTTTTCCTGCACATGTTTCCTTGCTTTGAGCATTAGTGTGTTCCTTGCACTTGGAACTAGTATGCTTGTGACACTCCTTCCTCCTTTGTAACTTAGCATTCTTTTATTCTTTTTCAAGCTCTTTAAAAATTTGAAAAAGTCAAAAAAATTAAAAAAAACCGAAAAAGAGGGGACGGGAAATATATATATATATATTTTTTTTTTGGCAGCACAATGAGTCACCCTTGGAAAAAGCACATCCTTTCATTTGTTCGTCAATATTTTGGATCTAATATGACCTTAGGAAGTTGTTCTCACTACATATAGATGTGTCCTCCTCCATTTGGTTACTCTTCCAAACACATGGAGAGTTTGTGCTGCCTCCTGCATCATGAACTTATGTCAAAGACACGGTGCCTGAGTTTGATCATCTTTCATGCTCTTATCTAAGTGAAGTTTCACATAGCCTAAGTTGTCCTTTCTACAGTTTGTCTCTTGACCTCATGCCCGACCATCCCAAAATGTCCAATCAAGTCCTTGTTCGAAATCACTGAAGTTCTTTTCCTGGTCATTGAGATCCTCTTGTATTTTCCTGACGAGTCCTTGAAGACCTCTGGATAGTGAATTTGAACACTCAGATCACACTCCTACCCAAGTTTTGAATATCTTAAATTTGTTTCTTGATATCTGAAGGCCTCATCTCCAACCATCAGGCGTCGTTAGCTTCTTGAAGATGGATACTATACTTGTATATCATTGATTTTGAGATGTAGACTTGTTGTGTATTTCTCATGTCTACACTTTATATATCTATATGACATGGATTTGTAGTGTATTTGATTGGCATCCATGATTAATCGGCCTCGGAGAGACAATTGTTATTTTTGCAGATGGCACCTCCCAAACTCTGGTCACAGGCTCACTTGTTTCGTACATTGGTGAATATTTTGTAATGTGTTTTGGCCATCATATTCTCTTCTGACCTCACACATTAGGGGGCATCTGTTATAACCCTAAATTTCTCTATATATGCATACCTAACATTTGTCCCTCATACTTGCATTTTTTTCCAAGCCATCAGTGAGTTGCTCTTCTTAAAAAATCATTTTTTGAAGATCTACGCGCCCTCCACCACTATTTCCTGTGTACATATGCTTGTTGCACCACTACAGCCCATGTACGTACCCATGTTCACCACTACAGCTCATGTATACTTGCAAAACTTTCAAAAAATAAAATGTTGCAAGGAATTCATTGAGATTACGGGCTATTGGTTAGATTCCCAACAAATCCACTGCCTATAGCCCGTCACCCAACCGAATAACCATCCTTTTGTCATATTAAAGGAGGTGTTGTGGTGTCATTCCACATCTAGAAATAAGAACAGTGAAACTCTTCCCATTTCACATCCCCTCCTTGCCCCAAGCATTTGCAGCCTTGTTGCGAGAATTTCCTCAGAATTCCTCATTTTTCACTTTTTCCTCCATCAAAACCCATTTCATTTCCCAAGAATAAGGTTGAGAGGAGAAAGATACATGGAAATGCACTTGGAGCTTGGTGAAAAGGATCCCAGACTAGGTAGTGGACCAGTAGCCGACTTTGGTTGTAAGTGATCATTGTATCATCAATAAAAGAAGAAATTTTCCTGTCCCAAAAAATGATGTGTCGAATGTTTGCATTTGATTTATGGTTTTATTCTAACATCTAACCCTTATTTATGTATGAAATGTATTCTTGTATATTTATGTTTGTCTGTCTTTGAATGTAGGCCAGCCTTGGGAGGATGTTTTCAATTAGCGAAGCCTTCAAACACGAGAGGATCGTCTCCGGATGCGAAGTAAAGGTACAGTTACCTGATCCTTCTCATTTTTCTTTTTTTGTGTAAGTCTGGGGTATGTTTGGGGTAGTTAGAGAAGTAGGATACTTGTAAACGGTTATTGATTTTCCTACATTGTAAACCCTGGTGTAGCCATAAGGGGGGTTTTCCTGATAGCACCTACACTATAATGTGCTACTTTAGCATTGGTGTGTTGTCCATGTGCACCTGTCCCATTATGACTTTTTCCACTTTCATTGTTGTTACCATTTTATCTTCTTGTTCTTGTAGTGGCTCCAGATGATGTCGTCATGATTTTTTTTCTTCCTGTCTGATCTTTACCCATTCTTGCAAGTTTTTCAACTCCTGTGCAACCTTCAGTCTGAGGGATATGGACATGGTATTCTACCTCTGTTTTAAGTCCCGAACTGCAACGTTCAATTTCTCTTATTTATACTCCAACTACTGGATCTTCTCATATTCTTCTAGGCTTGTCCATAACTACATGGTCCTTTTGTATAGTTCTACTATCTCTTTAAATTCCAACCCAAAATGAGTTGTTTTTTCTATGGCTTGCTCCTCCTCTTCAGATACGACCTTTGGTGGTGTGGTTGGTTTTATCTTTGCCACCAATTCCCTTATCTCTTGCTGGTATCCTTCCATTACCCACGTGATATTTTGTAGCTTCTCGTCTGCGCTGATTTTCCCTACTAATGCGCTCTCTAGAATTTTTTGGAATACTTCTTCAAGTCTTTTCTACAGTCTCTCTGCACATTGTTTTTCTTCCTCTTGTTCCATTCTTAACTCTGTAAGGACTATCTCTAGTAACTCCTTAGCACCCCTAGTTTCCTCCAGGTCTATTGCATTGTGTTACCTTTCTAGTGTAGGGGTACTTCCCTCGTGCAATATCTCATTTTATCATTGCCCTTTATTTCTGTCTGTTGCACACTTTCATCCTTAATTATCTATCTATCGCTTATTCCTCCTAATTATTTATTTTCGTAATTTTCTTCATTTTTCTTTTTTATCTTCTTTTTATTTTATTAACTCCTATTATTTACAATATATACAAGTCTACTTTCGGCACTACAACTACTGAGAATTGGTGGGTTGAATGTCCCTATACAGTTTCAGTCAACTAGTATTCACCATTCCTTGGAATTCCTTGCCTGCTAAGTCTTGCAACTATACAACACCTCCATCTGTGATAGATTTTATCTGATATGGCCCTAGCCAATGCATTTTGAGTTTCCCTGGGTGCTGCAAATATTTTTTGTCATGGAGGAGAACCAGATTTCCTTCCTTAAAATTGTTTTTCTTGATATGTATGTCATGCCATGATTTATCATTTTATTTCTAAACCTCTTGATGAAAACCTTCTATGATTCTATCTTCCTCCAATTCCATCATTTGAGCCAATATTTCTTGTGTTGTGCCTCTTTCTATCATATCTGTGATTTCTACTATGCGCAAACTTGGTATCAAATAATATAAGGGAACTATTGCTTCATGTCCATACACCACACTAAAGGGTGTTAACCCTGTTAGCTTCTTGTAGGTAGTTCTACAAGCCTAAAGTATTGTTGGTACTTTCAAATCCCAATCATCTATGTTTACATTACAAATATTTGTCAAGGAATTATCCAAAATATTGTTGAACGCTTCCACCATTCCATTTTATTGAGGGTGGTATGGAGTAATCTTCTGGTGGTATATCTTAAATTCTTCAAGCCTTGCCTCAATTGTACTATTGGTGAAGTGAGTCCCCTGATCACTCATCAATATTGTTGGACATCTAAATCTTGTCACTATATTCTCAAATAAAAAGCTTGTTATAGTCTCTGTGTTGCAATCCTTCACTGGTGTTTCCTTGATCCAGGTGGATATCAGTGGCCACCCACCTTTACCAGCTGGATCAAAACAAATTTCTGGAAATTTTGCTAATTTACTATTTTTAGCCGTTTTTCGGGTCCTGAACTTCTGGAGTCGTTTTGAGGCCCCAAACGACATTTTTTTTGGGTATGTAGTTGTTTTATGTTTTCATAATGATATTTTTATCAACATTTGTAGTCCAAGGATATATATTTCCAACGGGCTATCATACACCTAAAACGGATATCGTATGCAAAAGTTATGAACCCGGGAAATTGATGTACTGACTTACCCAAACGGGGCCCACATGAATTTTGGCGCTTCATCTCCTAGGGTTAGGTTTTTGGATGTATGGGGTTTTTTACACTCCCGTTTATTGTAAAAATGCCTTCAAAGCCTCATTTTAATCATGTTCTTGCGAATGAGAACAATTGTCACATCTTTTCTCAAAGATAAGTCGCCACCATTCCAACAAGCTTGTTTTCCGCTGCATTTTACAGTTTCATCTTATTTCCTTATTGAATAGAAAACCAATTTTATTGTATCTTTGTTATTCTGTTAATAATATGTAGTCATTTCATTCTTTTCATAAAATCTAGATCAGTGGTATCATATCGGTCTACTCCTTGTCATCTTAATGCATGTCCCCAACGAGGTCGGAGTACAAAGAATTGGGTCTTGAGCTTGTTTTTGTTAAGGACCAAAGATCTCGCATGCCCAAGCGACCTCTCATGGCAAGAGAAAATAAATATGATGGGATAAGAGATCCTTTCAAAATGTTTCTTGAGGAATCCCTCATGCAACAGAGGAATGAGATGATGGATAGTTTCACGCAAATCCTTCGGCGGCTACCAACATGCAACACATCTTCTTCAAGCGGAGGCGTCGACCCCTTCAAGGTACAAATAAACTTCAATATTCCTATATTTGAAGTTCAGATAGACGCAGATGGTGTAGACAATTGTTTGAATCTACTAGAAGGGTATTTTTTTGTCCATAACTTTTCGAATAGAGAAAAAATCACTTTTGCGCTCCTCAAAGCCGTTTCCCATGTAAAATATTGGTGGGAAACTTTCTGTGAGCGAAAGTAAACAAAGGAACCCTCATTATTTATAGTCATGACCACCTGAGAATCCTTTAGGGATTCTATTAAGGAACAATACTACCCTGTTGGAACTTTTGATGACTTGTATACCAAATGGACCACATTGTGGCAAGAAAGAGACCAAGTAGTGCTAGAATTCACGAATGTCTTCCATAGCTTGCGCACCAACATGGGTATCAAAGATTCAGAGAGACATCTGGTGCTCAAGTATCATAGTGCTCTCCATAGATACATCTAGACTGAAATGGAATTTTTGGACATCTCTTCCTTGGTCATAGCCTACCGATATGCCGTCAAAATCGAGCAGAAGCTAAAAAAAAGACATGGTAATTTGGGCTCGGGAACCCTTCACAAAAAAATCCAGGAAAAGGCGGCCCCAACCCACCGAACAAAGGACAGAGAAAATATGGACAGTATCAAGAAAACCAGTCCAAGCCGCAAGAAAAGAAGGACACTGGAAAGACAAAGAAATATACTAGGAAGTGGTGTGACTTCCATAAGATCCCTTGGCATAACACTGTTGATTGCCTCTCAAAGCAGTCGTTGGTGGCCAAAGTGAAAGTTGTTGAATCAAATGCGGGTTCTGACTTTGAGTCAGAAATAGAAAGGGGAAGAAGGATCATTGACATGGAACCCAGTTCCACTGTTTCTACCACCAAGCTCCAGCCTGATGAACCAGACGAGCCAGAAGAAGGAGAGTGCCTCTTCCATTCACAGATGTGGGTAAAATGCACCCTGTTGCACTTCATCATTGATAGTGGTATCCATAAGAACCTCATCTCAGCAGAAGTTGTCAAGTAGTTGGACCTGCCGATAACGTCGTACCCACAACCCTACACCATTGGATGGCTCTGCCAAGGAAGCGATCTCCACGTCATCCAACAGTGTCAACTATCGTAGGACATCAAGCCCTTCAAAGATGAGGTATTATGTGATGTTTCTCCTCTAAAAGTTTGTAATGTTCTTTTGGGACAACCTTATTTATTGTTACTTTGAACAGGAAATTATACACGATACCCGAGGCAGTCCCACCTAGTGTTATTTCCTTGATCTCTGCCAAGAAAGGCAGGAAGGTCATCTCTCAGACAGGGAAGTTTGTCTTCTTCGTGATTCTCTCTCGGAATGAGTGAAATATCATAGCCACATATAGGTTCTCTATGGCTGGCCTCTCCACATAGTAGAAGCAAGTAGATAAGGTCGTCCAAGAACACTTGGATATATTCTCCTCACCTATTGGGGTACCTCTTCACTGTAAGGTCAAGCACCCCAGGGATCTGACCCCCAGTGCACCGCTGCCCAATGGGATAATCTATCGCTGCTCTATGTTATATAATGAAGAGATCAAGTGACAGATCAAATAACTACTCCACAAGGGGCACATCCATCCCATATCACTACCTTTCAAGAGGCCAATCATGCTGGTACAAAAGAAAGATGGAACCTAGCGACTCTACATTGATTATCGAGACATGAATAAAATCAAAGTTAAAAACTGGTACCCAATTCCTTGAATCAACAACCTCCTTGATCAAATCACGGGGGCCAAATACTTTTGTAATATTGATATGAATTATGGCTACCACCGGGTCCTAATAGAATAGATAGATGTATGGAAGACCGCCTCCAAGTGAAAGGAAGGCCTTTTTGAATGGTTGGTCATTCCCTTTGGTTTGAAAAATTCTCGAGCCACTTTCATGAGAATGATCGACAATATCATGGTACCATTCACCAATACTTTTGTAGTGGTGTATCCGGATGACATTCTCATTTACAACAAGTCTTGGGAATAACACTTGCAGCATATTCAGCAGGTTTTGCACACCCTGTGGCAGCGCAAGCTATACACCAACTTGGGAAAATGATCCTTTGGCATGGACAGGGTACATTACCCTGGATACATCATTGATCATCATGGTGTACATGTGGATCCAGCCAAGATCCAAGTAATTTGTGACTGGCCAGCCCCAACCACACTCACTGACCTTCAGAGCTTCTTGGGCCTTGCTAATTTCTACTGCAAGTTCGTTTTGGGATTCTCTCATATTGCATGGGCCCTCAGCCAAATAAACAGGGGTGGTGGTAAGGAAAAATTTGTGTGGGGACAATCCCTACAACAAGCATTCGATGATTTCAAACAACACTTGTGCTCAACCCCAGTACTTTCACTACCAAACATGCAACAGCCCTTTGAGATTGAGACAGATGATTCAGACTATGTTGTGGTCATCATTCTCACTCAGCACGGCCACCCCATGGCCTATCATAGTGAGACACTATCAGATGTTATCCATAAGTACCCTACTTATGACAAAGAAATGTACTCCATTGTGCAAGCCTATCACCAGTGGAGACATTACATTCTTTAGAAGGAGACATTCATCCACACTGATCATAAGCCACTGTAGTTCATGCAGACACAAAGCAAATTACAGAATGACCAACACAAAAAGTGGTCCACATACTTACAGCAATTCCACCTCAACATCAAGTATAAAATAGGAATCACCAACCGCATCGTTGATTGCCTCAGTAGAACGTCAGTCGTGACACTCACCATGGTTCTAGACTCTTGTGACCATGAGACCTTTGGATGGCCCCAACTCTATGAGACAGACCTGGACTTCACCACCACCTACCAAATGTTGGGTACAAACATAGTTGTCGATAATTTCCATCTTCAGGATGGGTTGTTGTTTCCTCTGGGCCATATCTACGTTCCATAAAGTGAGTGAGACAAGATGATTTGGGAATCCCACTATAGTTGGGTGGCAAGAAACTTCGACTTCAAAAAGACAGTGGCGATGCTACAAAAACATTTCTATGGGATAAAACTTCGACATGAGGTCAGCAAGTACATCAGGTCCTTCATTGCCTGTGCTATTTCCAAGACAACCACTAAGAAACTAGGCATGTACACCCCTCTTATTACTCCTAACAAGCCATGGGAATCCACCTCAATGGACTACATGTCGGGCATCTCATCCACCAAGTGGGGAAATGACTGTGTTTTTGTGGTTGTTGATCGCTTTTCTAAGATGGCGATTCTGGTTGCCTGCAAGAAGAGAATCACAACAGAAGCCACTACCAATATCTTCTTTGAACGATTTTGGGTACATTTTGGAATCCCACAAACCATTGTCTCAGATTGATACAGTCGATTTCTCAGTACTTTCTGGTCGAGCCTCTGGTTACTGCTAGAAACCAAGCTCACCAAATCCATGGCCTTCCACCCCCAGACAAATGGCCAAACCGAGCTTGTAAATCGAATGATCGTGCATATCCTGCGCATGTATAATTCCAAGAACCCTTGCACATGGGATGAGAGTCTTCCCTATGTCTAGCATAGCTACAACCTATCCCTGCATAGCTCAACTGGCCATAGCCCCTTTCAGGTGGGGTTGGGATTCCAACCATTGGGTCCCATTGATGTTGCACTTCCCCTTGCGATCACCTTGGTTGAATCATATCCTTCTCCAACTAAAGCTGACAAAGCCACCTGGTTCATTGAGTGGATCTAGCATATCCACCAACAAGTTCATGATATCCTACAGAAGTCCAATGACAAGTACAAGCATCTCCATGATCAACATCGGGTGCCACATAAGTTTCAGGTGGGCAACAAAGTTTGGTTGCACTTGCAGAAATAATGCCTTACAGGACCCCATCAGAAGCTTCACCCACTCCTTTATGGGTCATACACCATCACCAAGGTTGTGGGGGATAATCCTTTTGATCTCAACATTCCTCCTTTCCTTGGCATGCACCTAGTGTTCAACATGGACTTCATTCGACCTTATTTCCCACCATTATTGGACACCTCAAATGTAGCAGAATAACTAACACCAACAGAGCTCAACCCTGAATGTATACAACATCTGTCCAGTGATCATATTTTGGACATACAGATCAATGGAACTCGACAGCAAAGGATCCAGCTTTATCGAGTCGTCAAAACAGGGAAGCTCCTGCACCAAGGCAAGTGGCTCACCCGGGAGCAAATTCAACAGAAATTTCCTCATTTGATAGGGAAACGCAACACAATGGAGACCATTTATTACTAAGGAGGTGATGCAGGAGCATCGCCAATGTCAAGTGAGCGTGGGACAAGCGCCAACACATTTTAGACACATGATAAATTATTTAAAAACTTTTGAAGATAAATGTGCCAAAACGTAAATGTGATAGTTAAGGAGAGGCGTACTTATATATTGTAAAGGACCTTGAGAGATCCACTCTCATCCATAGTAGGTAGAAAACATTTATGTTAGTAGGTAGCTTTGAATTCTCAGAGTTGACAGTTTTAGGAGTGGAGGGAAAACGGATATAGACACCCTCATTGTGTAATTGTAACATAGAAGGAGGATGCTAATTGAGAGCAGAGTAGTGAAGAACATTACCAAGAGGAAGAAAAGAGAGCATACAGAGCTGGAACAGAGAAACTGTAATTGAAAAACAACCATGTATAGAGATTAAGTTAATAGAAGAAGTCTTAATTCAGAGTCACGGCGTTGTAGTTGTTTCTTGTATGTGTATGCTAAATGGTATGTCCATAATTTTACTCTTTATGTTATACATTTGCTTTTCTATGTTGTGTATGGATGATTTCTTGTTAAATGTTTGAAGTCTGAGAGAGAAAGAGTTAGGAAATGAGTTTCATTTGTATCTCTATCTGAGCGAGGGTTCCTACAAGGAGTGCAGTTGAATTGTCCACAAGGAGTGCATTGACAAAAAAAGGGTTCAGAGGTTTGTCTCTGAAAGCTCAGATAGATTAGCTTTTGTTATCATTCCCTCAAAGGTGAAACTAGGCACAGGAGTCATGCAATGTGTGCACAGACCAAGCTTGAATCCAGGGTTTGAAACTTGAGAAGCTATTGAAGGATTTTTCGCTGTAAGGAGTGCGCAAATTTAAAGGTGTTCAACACTGAAGTGATTGAGGGTTGCCGCAAGGAATGCGTGCAGGAGGTTCTTGAAAGGCTAGAAGTCATGGAAGACCCCCCAAAGGATTCGAACTGCTAAGGAGGACTGGAAGAAACCTCAAGCTCGAACTGAAAGAGGTGGAACCTCACAGTGAGGGAAATATGTTGAACAGAGAGGGAAGCATACCGAACAAAGAGGAGATTATGTTGATAATAATATTTTTCCTCATACTAGAGGTAGAGGAAGAGGAAGAGGTGGAGTAATAAAATGCTTTACATGTGGAAAGAATGGACACAAATATTATGAATTTCTAGATAATAATAAAGAGAGTGGAGAGACTCACATCGCCGAAGCACAAAGGCGGAATGTTGAGGCAGAGGATGTTGAAGGCGGAAGATCGTTGATGATGCAAAAAGTTCTCTTAACACCAGAAAAGGAGGTAGAGAGTTCAGTACAGAGAAATAGACTTTTTCAGACTGCTTGCAAAACCAAGGATAGGGTATGCAAGGTCATTGTGGACAGTGGTATCACAGATATTCTCGTTTCAATGGAGATGGTAGAAAAGCTAGAGTTGGAGACGATTGAACATCCAAGTCCATATAGAGTTTCATGGCTACAAAAGGGACATCAGGGAAATGTCACTAAACAATGTTTAGTTGAATTTAAGATAGGAGGATATAATGATAAGATACTTTGTGATTTTATTCCCATGGATGTTTGTCATTTATTGCTGGGTAGACCGTGGCAATATGATAGAAATGTGATTCATGATGGGAGGATGAACACATACACCCTAGAAAAGAATGGGATAACTCACATGTTGCTTCCAATCAAAGATAAGGAAGTGAAACCTGAAGTAAGTAACACTGTACTTCTCATGAGTGGGAAGGAAATCCTTAACGAGGTCAAGAAGAAGGAGGAACCACAATTCATTGTGGTCAGGAAGCCAATGATTGTTTTAACCAGCACAAGGATAGATGATTTACCAGAAGAAGTTCAGGAACTGCTGGAAGAGTTCATTGACATAGTAGTGGACAAACTACCTCGTTCATTTCCACCAATCAGAAGTGTGAGTCATCATATTGATCTCATACCTAGAGCCAGTTTACCAAACAAAGCAGCATACAGATTAATGTCGCAGGAGAATGAAGAGGTCAAAAGACAAGTCCAGGATTTGTTAGAAAAAGGGTTGGTTAGAGAAATCTTGATTCCATGTGTTGTTCCAACAGTACTCAGTCCAAAGAAAGATGGAGGCTGGAGGATGTGTACTGATTCAAGGGAAATCAACAAGATAACCATCAGGTACAGATTTCCATTGCCAAGAGTGGATGATCTGATGGATTGCTTAAGTGGAGCAAAAAAAATTTTGAAGATTGATTTGAAAAGTGGATATCACCATATTCGTATGAGGGAAGGTGATGAATGGAAAATAGCCTTCAAGACTAACGAAGGGTTGTATGAATGGCTTGTTATTCCATTTGGGTTAACAAACGCATCGAGTGCCTTCATGAGGTTCATGAACGAAGTCCTAAAGGAGTTCATCATAGAATTTGTCATTGTGTATCTGGATGATATACTGATCTTCAGTAAAATAGAGGCAGAGAATCTAAAACACTTAGATACAGTGATGAAGAGATTACAGCAAGAGAAGTTGTTGATAAACATGAAGAAATCCTCATTCACGAAGACAGAACTTATCTATTTGGGATTTGTTATTTCTGCAGATAAATTAAGGATTGATCCATATAAGGTAGAGGTGATCAAGAATTGGCCATCACCGAAGAGCATATTTGAGGTGAGAAGTTTTCACGGATTGGCTAGTTTCTACCGGAATTTCATCAGGAATCTCAATGGAATTAGTGCACCGATGATGGACACAGTGAAGAAAAGACACAAATATTTTCACTGGACAGAAGAGGCTAAGAAGAGTTTTAATTTGTTGAAGAGGAAAATCACGGAACAACCAATTCTGGTGTTGCCTGATTTTCAGAAGACATTTCAAGTGAAATGTGATGCAAGTGGATTTGCAATAGGGGTAGTCTTGAGTCAAGAAGACAGGTCGATAGCATACTTCAGCGAGAATCTGAATGAAGCGAATGTGAAGTACTCCACATATGACAAGGAGTTCTATGCTATCATTCAGGCATTGAAGAAGTGGAGACACTATTTGATTCTGAAGGAGTTTGTCCTATACAATGACAATCATGCACTGCAGTTTGTGACTCGACAGGAAAATTTGAATCAAAGACATGTAAAATGGGTTGAATACACGCAGAACTTTACTTTTGTAAATAAGCATATTTCTGGAACTGCTAACAAATTTGTTGATTCTTTGAGCAGGAAATGTTTGTTGTTGCAGGAGTTCAGAGTTAAAACACTGGGTTTTGATGACCTCAGGGACATGTACAGAGATGATCCAGATTTTAAGAAGGCATATGAAGCAGCTGAGAATCCAGTTCTTAGATATAGAAGCCAATGCGAATACATAATCCAGGAAGGATTGTTGTTTAAAGGTAATCAACTTTGTATTCCAAAATGCTCCATGAGGGAGAATTTGCTGAAGGAGAAACACGACGGAGGATTGGCCGAGCACTTTGGTCACGACAAGACATTCGCAAAATTGAATGAGTCATATTTTTGGCCGAGAATGCGAGCAGATTCTAAGAGATTCATGGACAGATGCAGAATTTTCCAGCATTCAAAAGGAAAGAAACAGAGTGTAGGATTTTATCAACCATTGCCAATACCTAAGAGGCTGTGGGATGCAGTCAACATGGATTTCATATTGGGGTTTCCAAGAACACAAAGAGGGTTTGACTCAATCTTTGTGGTGGTGGATAGATTTTCCAAAATGGCACACTTTATTCCATGTCAGAAAACTAGCGACGCAACTCACATTGCGAATATGTTTTTCAAAGAAGTCATTCGACTTCACGGCTTACCAAGGAGCATAGTTTTGTATCGAGACACTAAGTTCATGGGACACTTCTGGAGAACCTTATGGAATAAGTTGGGAACAAATTTATCATTCAGTTCAGCTTATCATCCTCAGACAGATGGATAGACAGAAGTGGTAAACAGGATTTTAGGAGACTTGCTGAGGAGCTTGGTGACAGAACACCACAGCCAGTGGCACAACATATTACCACAGGTGGAGTTTGCTTATAATGATTCAATCAACAGAAGCACGGGACGAAGTCCATTTCAAATTGTTTATGGCATGCAGCCGAGAGGAATTTATGAGCTGAGGGATTCAGAACAGATTGCGACTAGGAGTGCTAGTGCAGAAGACATCGCAGAGGCGATGAAAGAAATTCACAACCAGGTGAAGGAGCGTTTACAGAACTCGAGCCAGGAGTATAAACGAAGAGAAGATCAACACAGGAGACAACTTCAGTTTGAGGTTGGTGATTTGATTATGGCACATCTGAGAAAGGAAAGGTTCCTGAAGGGGACATATAACAAACTGAAGATGAAGAAGATCGGACCATGTAAGGTCTTGAAGAAATTTGGAGCAAATGCTTATGAGATTGAATTACTCGATGGGATCGGAATTTCTCCGATATTCAATGTCCCAGATTTGTACCCATACAAAACTGGGGAAGCAGGAACAAGTGATGAACAACTAGAGATCTAGTGGACAAAGCAGATGCATGTTGCAGAGAAGCTGCAGATGGAAAGCATACTAGACAAAAGAATTAGCAAGAAGACCAGAAGAAGACAATACTTTGAATACTTGGTCAAATGGAAAGGACATCCAGTTGAAGATGCCAGCTGGGAGAATGAAGCAGAGATTCAGAAGCATGGACAGATCGTGTGAAAGCTCATGGACAAGATCCCATGAAAATTTTCAAGCGAGGGAGTATGATGCAAGAGCATCGCCAATGTCAAGCGAGCGTGGGACAAGCGCCAACACATTTTAGACACATGATAAATTATTTAAAAACTTTTGAAGGTAAATGCGCCAAAACATAAATGTGATATTTAAGGAGAGGCGTACTTATATATTGTAAAGGACCTTGAGCGATCCACTCTCGTCCATAGTAGGTAGAAATCATTTATGTTAGTAGGTAGCTTTGAATTCTCAGAGTTGACAGTTTTAGGAGTGGAGGGAAAATGGATATAGACACCCTCATTGTGTAATTGTAACAAAGAAGGAGGATGCCAATTGAGAGCATAGTAGTGAAGAACATTACAAAGAGGAATAAAAGAGAGCATACAGAGCTAGAACAAAGAAACTGTAATTGAAAAACACCCATGTACAGAGATTAAGTTAATAGAAGAAGTCTTAATTCAGAGTCATGGCGTTGTAGTTGTTTCTTGTATGTGTATGTTGAATGGTATGTCCATAATTTTACTCTTTCTATTATACATTTTATTTTCTATGCTGTGTATGGATGATTTCTTGTTAAATGTTTGAAGTCTGAGAGAGAAAGAGTTAGGAAATGAGTTTCAACTATTTCTCTATCTGAGCGAGGGTTCTTGCAAGGAGTGCAGTTGAATTGTCTGCAAGGAGTGCGTTGACAAAAAAAGGGTTCAGAGGTTTTTCTCTGAAAGCTCAGATAGATTAGCTTTTGTTCTCATTCCGTCAATGGTGCCGCTAGGAACATGAGTCGTGCAATGTGTGCACAGACCAAGCTTGAATCCAGGGTTTGAAACTTGAGAAGCTATTGAAGGATTTGTTGATGCAAGGAGTGCGCGGAGTTAAAGGTGTTCAACACTGAAGTGATTGAGGGTTTCCCAAGGAATGCATGCAGGAGGTTCTTGAAAGGCTGGAAGTCATGGAAGACCCCCCAAAGGATTTGAACCTGCTAAGTTGTCGAAGGGAAGAGACGAACGATCAAATTTCTTATAGAGGATTAGCGAAATCCTGCCAGTCATCCGATATGATAGAGAAGCAAGGAGGTTATGGCTGTTTCCAGAGTTTCAAGCTCAGGAGATCATGAGTCGTTGGATCCTCGACTAGTTACCCATCAGCCGTAGGATTTGACTGGAGTTGCACGAGGGTTAAAATCTCGCAGGCAGAGTGAAGGTCCCGAAAGGCATCGGGATATTGGAACTTCGGAATTCGGGACTTCGGGAGTCTAGAGGATAGGATATCGGGTCGCTTCATAGTGGAAACCCCGATCTTGATCTGGACCATCCGTTAGTTGAGACAAGTGGCGACAATCAAGAGCCCGTCGGCATTTCGCATGTCGGATTTTCGGGTTCAGGAGAACAAGAGAACATCGACATTTGACTTCGCGAAATTGCGAATGATTGAGGACAATTCATCATTTGGGACACGTGGTGGAGATCGGAAGCCATCGGCATTTCAGGATTTGGTGTTTCACGAATCCTGAAGACAGGAAGCAGACACATTTCAAAACCGTGAAGTCTGAAACCCCAATAAGGTGGAAAGCTCTAGTGTGGAGTCAGCTGATGTCATTTCAGCATATAGGAGGTCGGGAATAGGAACTTCGGGAGTTCCTAGGGAAAGAACCCGTAAGCATTTTAGTTTCCGAAACCACGAAGTGACAAGGACCATCCATCTCTAGGGGATGCGTGGCAACAATCTAGGTCTTCGAAGGAAAATCTTGAAAGGGAGACCATTTCGGGAAATCGGGATTTGGAGGATCGGGAATCCTGAGGACAAAGGGGTCCATGCATTTCGGCATTCGAAAGACCAAAATCATGAAAGACTTAGGACTGTGATCATATGGAATAGTGGTCACGTGGACCAAAAGGTATCCACGGAGACTAATTGTTGTTGAAGTCGTTCCGGCATTTCAGGATATCAAAGATCGGGGAATCGAGAAGGCTGAGGTTCTCGACAACAGGGATCACAAATCCCCGAAACATGAAATTTCGGTTGGTAAGAGACCAGGTATACACAGAAGTTGTGACAGGGGGGAAGAGAAGGACCTATGAACTGGGTTTTTAACAGAGATTCTAGTGAGGAATCGAAAGAGCCACTTTGGTTCGAAGGTGAAGTTAGAACGATCCGTTAAGACCGGGAGGTCAGTGCAGAAGATTTGTCGAGGCAAAAGGTGATGTCTGCGTCAGAAGGGAGTATTTATCCAGGTGGATATCGGTGGCCACTCACCTTTTCCAGCAGGCTCAAAACAACTTTCTGGCAATTTTGGTAATTTACTATTTTTAGCAGTTTTTTTGGTCCTGAACTTCCGAAGTCGTTTTGAGGCACTAAACGACATATTTTTGGGTATCCAGCAATCAAATATTTTATCTTTCAATTTTTGTCAATAGTTTTAGTCCTCGGATAGATATTTCCAATGGGCTATCATATGCCTAAAACGAAGATCGTATGCAAAAGTTACGACCCCGGGAAGTTGATGTACTAACTTAGCCAAATGGGGCCCACATGACTTTTTGCGCTTCATTTCCTAGGGTTAGTTTTTTGGATGTCTAGGGTTTTTGACACTCCTTTTTATTGTAAAAATGCCTTCAGAGCCTCATTGTAATCATCTTCTTGCGAATGATAATAGTTGTCACATCTCTTCTCAGAGATAAGCCGCCACCATTCCAGCAAGCTTGTTTTCCGTTGCATTTTACAGTTTCACCTTATTTCCTTATTGAATAGAAAACCAGTTTTATTGTATCTCTGTTATTTTGTGTTAAGCATATGTTAATAATCTGTATTCATTTTTTTGTACTCATAAAATTTGGATCAGTGATATCATAGAGGTCTACTCCTTGTTGTCTTAATGCATGTCCTCGATGAGGTCAGAGTATAAAGAATTAGGTCTCGAGCTTGTTTCTCTTGAGGACCAAATCTCTCTCACACCCAAGTGACCTCTCATGGAAGGAGAAAATAAATATGACCGAACATGATATCCTTTCAAAATGTTTCTTGAGGAATCCCTCACGCAACAAAGAAACGAGATGATGGATAGTTTCACTCAAATCCTTCGGTGGCTACCAACATGCAACACATCTTCTTCGAGCGGAGGCGTTGCCCCCTTCAATGTACAAATAAACTTTGATATTCCTGTATTTGAAGGTCAGATAGATGCAGATGTTGTAAACAAGTGGTTGAATCTACTAGAAGGGTATGTTTTTGTCCATAACTTTTCGAATAGAGAAAAAATTACTTTTGTGCTCCTCAGAGTCATTCCCCATGTCAAAGATTGGTGGGAAAATTTCTGTGAGCAAAAGGAAATAGAGAAACCCCTGTTATTTACAATCATGACCACCTAGGAATCCTTTAGGGATGTTATTAAGGAACAATACTACCCTATTGGAAGTTATGATGACTTGTATACCAAATGGACCACACTGCGGCAAGAAAGAGATCAAGCAATGCCAGAGTTCACAAATGTTTTCCATACCTTGCGCACCAAGTTGGGTATCAAAGATTCGGAGTGACATATGGTGATCAAGTATCTTGGTGCTCTGCATATATACATCCAGACCAAAATGGAATTTCTAGATATCTTGTCCTTCGGTGCGGCCTATCAATATGCCATCAAAATTGAGCAGAAGCTCAAACAAAAGACGTGGAAATTTGGGCCCGGGAACCCCGCACAGAAAAATCCAGGAAAGGGTGGCCCCAACCCACATAACAAAGGATAGAGAAAATATGGACAGTATTAGGACAACCAGTCCAAGATGCAAGAAAATAAGAACACTGGAAAGACAAAGAAAGATACCAGGAAGTGGTGTGACTTCCATAAGAGCCCTTGGCATAACACTGGTGACTACCACTCAAAGCAATCGTTGGTGGCCGAAGTGAAAGTCATTAAATCAGATGCAGGTTATGAATCTGAGTCAGAACTAGAAAGGGGAAGATGGATCATTGACTTGGAACCCGGTGCCACCATTGCTACCACCAAGCTCCAGTCTAGTGAACCAGATGAGCCAGAAGAAGGAGTGCTTCTTCTATTCACATATGTGAGTAAAACGCACCCTGTTGCACTTCATCATTGATATCAGTAGCCAGAAGAACCTCATCTCAGTAGAGGTTTTCAAGTGGTTGACCCTATCGACAATGTTGTACCCACATTCCTACACCATTGGATGGCTCCACCAAGGAAGCGATCTTCACGTCATCCAACAGTGTCGACTGTTGTACGACATCAAGCCCTTCAAAGATGAGGTATTGTGTGATGTTTCTCCTCTCAAAGTTTTTGATGTTATTTTAGGACAACCTTATTTATGGAAACTTCATGTTGTATATGAGTCTAGGCCTCATAGTGTTATTTTTACTTTGAACGGGAAATTGTACAGGATACCCGAGGCAGTCCCAACTACTTCTATTTCCTTGATCTCTTCTAAGCAATGCAGGAAGGTCATCTCTCATATGGGGAAGTTTTTATTCTTCTTGATTCACTCTCAGAATGAGAGAAATATCACAACCACATTCAGTGTCTCTACAACCTACCTCTCCACACAGCAGAAGAAAGTAGATAAGGTCATCGAAGAATACTCGGACATATTCTCCTCACCTACTGGGGAACCTCTGCACTTTCAGGTCAAGTACCCCATCGATATGACCCCCAACGCACCACTGCCCAATGGGAAAGTCTATCACTACTCTATGTTAGATAATGAGGAGATCAAGCAACAGATCCAAGAACTAGTCCACAAGGGGCACATCCATCCCATCTCATCACCTTGTGGGAGCCCAATCATGTTGGTACAAAAGAAAGATGTAACCTGATGACTCTACATTGATTACTGGGCCCTGAATAAAATCACAGTCAGAAACCGGTACCCAATTCCCTGAATCGACGACCTCCTTGATCAACTCACGGGTGCCAAATATTTCAGTAAGATTGATATGAATTATGGCTACCAGCAGGTCCTGATAAAATCGACAGTTGTATGGAAGATCGCCTTCAAGTCAAAAGAAGGCCTTTTTGAATGGTTGTTCATTCCCTTTGGTTTGAAAAATGCTCCAGCCACTTTCATGGGAATGATGGACAATATCTTGGGACCATTCACCAATAATTTTGTAGTGGTGTATCTGGATGAAAATCTCATTTCCAAGTCTTGGGCATAACAATTGCAACATATTCAATAGGTTTGGCACACCCTGCAGCAGCAAAATCTATACACCAACTTGGAAAAATGCTTTTTTGGCATGGATAGGGTCCATTACCTGGGATACATCGTCGATCAGCATGGTGTACATGTGGATTCATCCAATATCCAAGTAATTTGTGATTGGCCAGCCCCGACCACACTCACTGAGCTTCATAGCTTCTTGTGCCTTGCCAATTTCTACCGCAAGTTCATGCTGGGATTCTCCCATATTGCATGGGCCCTCAGCCAAATAACCAAGGGTGGTGGTAAGGAAAAATTTGTTTGGGGTCAGTCCCAAAAAAAAGCGTTCAATGATTTGAAGCAGTGCTTGTGCTCATCCCCAGTAATTTCACTACCAGACCTGCAACAACACTTTGAGATCGAGACAAATGCTTCATACTACGTTGTGGGCACTTTTCTCACTCAGCACGGCCACCCCATGGCCTATCATAGTGAGACATTATCAGATGTTGTTCATAAGTACCCTACTTATGATAAAGAAATGTACTCCATTGTGCAAGCATGTCACCAATGGAGACATTACATTCTTGGGAAGGAGACAGTCATCCACACTGATCATAAGCCACTGCAGTTCATGCAGACACAAGGAAAATTACAGAATGACCACCATAAAAAGTGGCCCACATACTTACAACAATTCCACCTCAACATCAAGTATAAAACAGGAAGCACCAACCATGTCATTGATTCCCTCAGTCTACCACCAGTAATGGCACTCACCATGATGCTAGAATATTGCGACCATGAGACCTCTGGATGGCCCCAACTCTATGAGATAGACCTAAACTTCTCCACCACCTACCAAATGTTGGGTACAAACGTAGTTGTCGATAATTTTCATGTTCAGGATGGGTTGTTGTGTCATCTGGGCCATATATGTGTTCCATCAAGTGAGTGAGCGAAGATGATCAGGTAATCCCACTACAGTCAGGTGGTAGGACACGTCGGTGTCCAAAAGACAGTGGCGATGCTATAGAAACATTTCTACTAGCTGAAACTTCAATAAGAGGTAAGTAAGTATATCAGGTCCTGCACTGCCTGCCCTATTGCCAAGCCAACCACTAAGAAACACAGCCTGTACACCCCTCTTCCTACTCCTAACAGGCCATGGGAATCCATCTTAATGGACTACATGTTGGGCCTCCCTTCCACCAAGTGGGGAAATGACTGTTGTTTTGTGGTTTTTGATGGCTTGTCTAAGATGATGATTCTAGTTGCCTGCAAGAAGAGCATCACACACTAGCAAATTTGGGTAATTTTGTGACAGCTATTTCGACGCTCTTGCGATGTTATGTCGAGGATATTGTGATGAATCTTGAGTCTCCCAAATCTCATTTCATGTGATGTGGCACATGCGATGAATCTTGATTAACATCGCAAGAGCGACGACAGTAGGGACATTGTCACAATTGCGACAAAAAAAGAAATACCGTCGCCAATACGACTAAGTAAATAATTCGTCAAAATAGAAACACAGTAGGGAAATCATCGCACACTCGACAATATAGGAAAAGTAAGTGAAAAAATTGTGACAAATCATCTTTCAAAGAGTTCACCGCGATTGCGACGAACACAGGGTATATAGCGACGAAATCGCTATACAATTTTCGTGGTTTGTACAACAAGTTCGTCGTAAAATTTCTACCAGTCATCGCAATTGAGACAAAAGTTGTCGTGATTTGTATAGAAAATTATTCGCAGAATTTGTTCTGGTTCATCGCAATTAAGATGAACACTTTTGTGGTTTGTACAACAAATTCATCGCAGGATTTGTTCGAGTCGTCGCAAGTGAGACGAAAACTGTCGTGATTTGTATAGTGAATTCATCGTGTGATTTCTATGGTTCGTCGCAATTGAGACAAACACTTGCATGGTTTGTATAGAAAAATCATCGCAATATTTCTATAGTGCGTCGAAATTGCAACGAAAATGATTTATTTAAAATAAAAATAAATTAAAAATTGAGCAAAAAAAATAATAATTTTTTTTTGAAGAAAGGGGGCATGTATTGAAAGAATATTATAGGCTATGAAGTTCATTATAGTCTTGAAAAAATTTCACAAAGGGAAATTCTCTGAAGTAAATAAGGTATGGGTAGATCGCTCTGCATGTGATCAAGCACCATCTAGTTTTGATTTCAAGATTACAAATATGGAGTGTCACATCCAATCGAGAGTTACCCTCAGATATTTTTAGTTAGTCTATCAATTCATCTCAATAGGCCCTCATATATATTCAAAAATTCAAGTATGATAGAATAGAGAATGCCTTTTGTTGAAAGAATTATCTGAAGGTCTTATTTTCACATTCAAGGGGGAATTAACCTAGGAGGAAGAATGCTCCATGAAATTGGGTTTGTTATGATTATACTAAGACATCTAGAGAAGATGTCTTGTCCAATAGAGACAAGTTCTAGTTGTAGAATTCCTTAACATAGTAAAAAGAACATATTTTGATGAATGTTTGGCATAGGATAAATTCAATGAGTCAACCAAAAGATATATATGTAACAATGTATATTTGATATGGATATGTTATTAAAATAGATAACATATACATATAAAATATATTTATATGCGTGATCTTTACTAAACATATAAGTTGTAAGGTTGGCTAAGCTCATCATGAGAAGCATTGAAAAACAAAGGCTTCTCTATTATACTCGGAATTTTTAGGATTTTTATGGCTCCCTAAGAAGGTTTGTCTCTAGATGCATTCATGGATTTTCATCACAGTTGGTTTTATTAATCTTTAAATACTATACACATTCCAAATCTTGTGGGAATCTTTAAAATGAAGGTCGTTCCATTTATTGGGAATATTTAGAAATTTCATTCTAAGTCCAAAGCTTGTGGGAATCTAGTTGGGCAAGGCCATGGTTTATAACATAAGGAGGGATTTCCTAGGGGGCTAATACTAAGTCCTATCATTGCATTTCAAGACAGGTGAGAATAAGGACTTTGTTTGACTTGGGTTGACTTCTCTAAACTGATGCTTCAAGAAAAGTGACTTCTCTAAACTGATGCTTCAAGAAAAGTAAGAGAATAAAATGCTCAATGAATGCTTGGAAGGAAAACACTTACTTTATTAAACACAACACACCAATGCACCATTACTCATAATTAGTGATGAAGCAATGTAGAATGTTCAAGGTGAAACTTTCTAAGTAAAAAGTACATATTCATTCACAAGATAGTCATCATTTAGCAAATTTCATACGTGCAAGAAGTGAAGCATGAACAAGTACTTATGAAACATTTAAGCATGAAATTGGGTCTTTATGATAGCAATGAATTAGAGCATCATTATAACAAGTTCATAACCAATATAAGTTTGCATCCATTCAATAAGTATATGCCATGAAACACATGAAGTGTCACTATTGTAAAGAGAGAATAAGGCAACGAGCTCAATGTAATAACTTTAGAAGAAATACAATGCTACCAGATTAGCAAATTTCATTATTATATGTCAAGAAAAACAAATTATATCATTAACCAAACTTATCATGAATTCATAAACACTCTGAAATTAATATATTTCTCATCATACAATATAGATCAATTCTTTGGAACCATGATTGTAGCATGAATCGACCCTCTCAACTAGCAAACAATATAAATGTTGCACTGTTTGGGTAGATTGTTTGGGGTTGTTAGGGTAGGAATGTATCGTGGTAAAGCAACCAAGCCAAAAGACATGCAAACACCACAACAAAATATGGTTAACAAACCTTCATACAACAGTGAAAGGAGGCAACGATTGGACTAATTACAAGGTCCTTTGGAATTCCTTAACATATTTTGGCTTCTTTGGGATGTGGAAAACAAGGTGTCATAAAAACATTGCAAGACATCAACACTTTAATCACCATTGAAAGTGGAATACTTCTACAATTTTATGATATTTTTGGATAGAGTTTTGGATAACACATAGGAGGTAAGTTCATAATATATATGAGAAAAAACAATTAAATTTTTATTTTTGAGCAAAAACAATAAAAATTTATTTTTCAGCCAATTATAGAAGGTGTATATATATAGATGAGAAAAAACAATTAAATTTTTATTTTTGAGCAAAAACAATAAAATTTTATTTTTGAGCCAATTATAGAAGGTGCTATGATTGACACTAAAGAGGTCATCCAAGTGAAGTTGTTTCTAGCTAAATTTCTCATGTTACCGCTTAAACTCTCGCCAAAGGAAACTCCTACCCTGCAAGGGAGAGCTTGAGGAAATAGACAGGGAAGCCGCCTACTATCACCTTAGCTCCCTTGCCTCTACATTTCTAGGCCATGGTTTCTAACATAAGGAGGGTTTTCCTAGGGGGGTAATACAAAGTCATATCATTGCATTTCTAGACAGGTGAGGACAAGGACTGATAATCATGTGTTTTTACCTATATGTGTTTTTAAAAACATGCATCCAGTGATCAGATTTTGGACACATGGATCAATGGAACTTGATAGAAAAGGATCCATATTTATCGAGTCGTCAAATCAGGGCAGCCCCTACACCAAGGCAAGTGGCTCACCCAGGGACAAATTCAACAGAAATTTCCTCATCTGATGGGGGGCCTCAACGTAATGGTGACCATTGCTTCCTAAGGAGGGAGGATTGATCCAGGTGGATATCATTGGCCACCCACCTTTTCCCGCTGGCTCAAAACAGCTTTATGGCAATTTTGGTAATTTATTATTTTTAGCAGTTTTTCGAGTCGTGAACTTCCAGAGCCATTTTGAGGCCCTAAACGACATTTTTTTGGGGTATGTAGCAATCAAAAATTTTGTCTTGAAATTTTTGTCAATAGTTGTATTCCTCAGATATATCTTTCCAACAGGCTATCATACGCCTAAAACAAAGATCGTATGCAAAAGTTACGACCCCGGGAAGTTGATGTACTGACTTAGCCAAACGGGGCCCACATGAATTTTTGCGCTTCATATCCTAGGGTTAGGTTTTTGGATGTATAGGGTTTTTGACACTCCTGTTTATTGTAAAAAGGCCTTTAGAGCCTCATTGTAATCATCTTCTTGCAAATAAGCATAGCCGTCACATCTCTTCTTAGATATAAGTCGCCACCATTCTAGCAAGTTTGTTTTTCGCTGCATTTTACAGTTTCAGCTTATTTCCTTATCGAATAGAAAACCAATTTTACTATATCTTCGTTATTCTGTGTTAAGAATCTGTTAATAATCTATAGTCATTTCATTCTTCTCATAAAATCTGGATCATGCCTCAACCCATCTGGTCAAGTATTCCATCTTTGTAATAATATATCTAACTCCTGATCTTCATGTTGGTGGATTAATTGGACCTACAAAATCTATTTCCCATTTATCGAACACTTGTAAATTAATGTGTGGTATCATTGGCATCTCATCCCTCCTGGATGGCTTCCCAACTCTTTGACAAACATCACACTTCTGACAATATTCTTTTGAATCCTTGTGAACTGTTGGCCACCATAATCCTATGCACAATACCTTCTACGTGGTATATTTTCCTGCGTAGTGTCTTCCTGTAATCCCTTCATACTCTTATGCCAAAATAATGGGTATTTAATTCTCCATCACACATCTCCTCAATATGCTATATGCTCCAAGTTTGTATAAATGACCTGCAATCAACTAATAATTTGCAGCTCTGACCACCAATTTTTTCTTCTATGCAGTAGTAAATTCTCTTGGTGCAAATCCTGTACTCAAAAACTCAATAATGTCACTAAAATATTCATCTGCAATCTATACTGAAAACAATTGTGCATTCGGAAAGTTGTCTTCCAAGTTAATGGGCTCTTCTCCACTCGTTATCTTGGATAAGTTATTTGGTCCTGCATTCAATCTTCCAGGCTTCACCACAACTTCAAAGTCAAATTCTTGAAATAATAATGACCTTATGCATATCCTTCCCCCCAACACTGGCTTATTAAATAAGTATATCATAGTTGAATGATATGTAAACATCTTAAAGTGTTTTCCCAACAACTAATATCTATATTTCTACAAAGCATACACCATAGCTAGACTTTCTCTTTCTGTAGTATTGTAGTTATTCTCTAAATATGACAGCTTTTTTATTGTAAAATCAATAGGGTGATCTATATCACCTTCTCCTAGTTGGGCTAATAATACTCCTAATGAAATTTCAGATTCATCCACATGCACATAAAATTCTTTTAACCAATCTGGGAAAACCAGAATTGGCGCAGTAACCATCTTTTCCTTTAAAATATCCAAACACTTCTGGAATTCATCACTCCATTGGTACTTAGTATCCTTCTTCAACAACTTCTCCATTGGTGCAGTGATATGTGCATATCCCCTTATGATTTTTTTGTAATACCATGTATGGCCCAATGTACTTTTAAACTAGTGCACTGACTTTGATGGTGGTAAGTTAACTATGACAACAATTTTGTCATGGTCAACCAGTAGACCTTGTTTACACAACCACATGTCCTAAAAAAATCCCAAAAGGTGCGCTAAAAATAAATTACTTAAGGTTCAATGATATTCGAGAATGTATGAATCTATCCAACATCATTCTTAATACTTCAACATGATCCTTCAACAAACTTAACATTGTCCAATCATCTAAGTAAACCTCCAAAAACTTATGAATAAAGTCCTTAAAAGATGCTATTAGTACCCTTGAAAAAATGGTTGGTGCATTCTTCAATCCAAATGGCATAAATGCATACTGAAATGATCCCCACTCTGTAGAAAATGTTTTCTTATTCCTATCTCCAGGTGTTATCCTAATCTGATGATATCCTGAGAATCCATCTATAAAAGAATAAGCTTCTTGACCCCCTACATTCTCCAAAAATTTGTCTGTAAATGGAGTCGGAAAAGGATCATGTAGGAAAGAAGCATTCAATTTTCTCAAATCTACACAAATATTGATCCATCCTTGCTTCTTTTCTTACACCACCATAGGACTGATCCATTATGAATCTTCTACAGGTTCTATAACACCATCTTCTAGCATATTGTCAATTTTTGTCTTCACCTTCTCTTTGTATATTGGATTCACTATGTACGGCCTCTGTCTAATAGGTATTCCTTATGGCTTCAATGGGATAATCATCTCTCTTAGCTATCTTGCTAACCACTTCATCTCTTAGAGTGTTTCTAGGAATAAGTCACTGTACTCGCACATTAATTCTATGATTCTTTCTATTGTTTGATTATCCCAATAATATCCAATATTGGACATATTTGGGTTGTCGACAGTTCTAATGTTAACCTTATTAATATTTAATGGTGCAACATAATCTTTTGAATCTAGCTTGGGACCTTCTACTTGCATTTCACCTTCCACCTCTAGGATCTGGATATTGCATGGTTTATCTTATGTTGGTTCTTCTGCTTTTGCTACATGATAGCAATGTAGAAATTGTTTAACTGTCTGTATATCCTTCCTCTGATGTGTTGGAATTATTTCAAACTTTGGTTCTTCAAATATCATGTCTCTTACCACTTTCAACGTTGTATCAATCTATGTACTATCATTCTCAAAGGCAAATGTAACTACAAAGTTTTGTTGTATCTCTTCCCAGTTATCAGTTTCTCTATGATGTTCTTGTTTTGTGTACCAGTTCTTCAAAATGCCTTCTAGTGTGTGAATAAAATGGTGTGACCATTCTTCTGGTGGTACGAATCTCCATTGAACTATGCACTTTTCTACATGCTCTCGGTATTGTCCAAATCCCTCATATTTCTCCTCATATTTATGCTCTTGTTTTGCACTGAATCATATGTGCAATAACCTTTTGTACTGGAATCAATTGTTGATCTTTGTCTTGTGTGTACCCCACCATCTTGCAAGTGTATATTTTAAAGAAATATCTAGTGTTGGTAATCTCTAGTTTTCCATAACCTCTACCTCATATTTCATAAATATTTCTTCTAAATCATTAAAACCATAAAAAGTAGGAGGTTCTCTTACCTCTGTACCAACCCATCTCAGCACGTGCGTCATTCTGGCACATCTCCTGGTAGATAATTCATGTAATCATTGCTTCCATTTCTCTAGTCCTGTGTCATAGTCTGAAGCACAAGAGCTAATACTCCTCCAACTGATCATTCCATCTACAGTTAGGTTGATATAATCCTCTTTGCGCATGGTACTTCTGTATAGTTGATTCACATCTTCTGTAAGAATATTGTCTGCCGTAGGTTACACATACCTTCCTCCTTATGAGGAATCCAATGGCACAATAAATCTGTATTCTCCAGACTCAAATATCATATTCCTTTTCTTCAAATTGATAATAGGCTAGTTATTAAAGGCCCAATCCAGACTCAACAGTGTTGGATATGGAGAAGTATTGTCCACTATTTCAATGAATTCAAAATAATCCATGGTTTCCACACAATCCAAATCTACTGGACTCCCCTTCAACCTCCCAATTGGTACCACTCTATGTTGATTTTCCAATTTCAACTTAATAGGTGGATACCCCAATTGTGGTTCTCCCATAGCTTCCCAAGTCTGCTTTGGCAGAACATTGACTTCAGATCCTAAGTCTAGAATAATATCCCCCATATTGAAATCTCTTATGTCAGAATTCAATCTGATTTCCCTACTGGTTCTTCTCTTCTTTTAGACCTGATTTACCCTTTTTACCCCCTCTTCCAAGGATTACACTTTTCTAATAAATTTTGCAGTACTTGTAAGGAATTTTTATCACTCAACAATTTGACACAAGCTCCCAAAATGTTTCTTAAGTTTCTTGTTCTGAAAAATTCTCTTGATAGGACTGATCAACTAATCAAGGCATGCCATATAATGGTATCTCATATACTGGCTTCATTCCTGAAGTGGATGCAATGTTTTCCTTCAAGATATCCTTTCTAGCTTCCTTTAATATCTCTTTCTCTTTGTGCACATCAAACTTTTGTTCAGGCATTGTATTCTTCCTAACCCATCGTTACTAGTCCTCATCCTTATTAGTTGCATATTCTCCTGTCTTGGATCCACCTCTAGTCACTAAGTTAATCTTCTTCTCATCCTCTTCTTTGTTTTCCACACCGATCCATTGCACATTCTGATTACTCTCTTTCCTCTTGTCCTATATATTTATCAACATGTTGGACAGTATTATGTTTCATGCTATGTTGCACGATAGTACATACATGTCGTAGGTGGTTCTCTGAAGTCTCTTGCATAGTTCCCTGGTTTATGACAATTATGACACACTACCAGTCCTCGAGCTCCTCCAAATCCTCTTCCTCCATGACCTCCTTCTCTGAATCCTCCTCTATTTCCATGATTATCTCCACGTGATGTGTTATACTAAGGTCCTTGATTATACTACGGATGCAGGTTATTGTATTGTTGTGGTATTGCACACCGTTGTGCAGGATTATACTGTTGTTTCCCTTCAAATTGTTGCGCATTATACTATGGTTTTGCTGCAAAATGTTGTGTGGGATTGTACTGTGGTTGTTGTGTAGTGTTATACTATGACTACTGCATATATTGTCATGTTACATGTTCATCCTACACCCTGTATGTATCTGCAAGCCTTTCTTTAATTATCTCCAAGGTTCTACAATCCTTGTCCTCGTGTTCAACTGACTTACAAAAGTTACAAAATGTGCTATTCAATATTGTCTGATATTTTTGCATCAGGGGAAAATGATAAGGATCATGCCCATGTGTTTTTCAAATCTCACACCATGTTCCTCCTGAAGCTAAAGGGTTTGGCATACCCACTCCAATACACTCTAAAGATAATGGACACTCATTCTTGTGATGGCCTTCTATCCTGCACATTGTACACCAGACGTCTTCTCATTTCTACTTTCCTTTGTTCCAATTCAACTGGAATATTAATTTCTTCAAATCTTGCTTCAACTCTTCCACATCTAGATATGTATGGATTATACTGTTGTTTCCCTTGAAACTATTGCGCATTATATTGTGGTTGTGCTGCAAACTGCTGCGTGGGATTGTACTGTGGCTATTGCGCAGTGTTATACTGTGGCTGCTACAAATATTGTCATGTTACATGTTCATCCTGCACCCTATATGTATCTACAATCATTTCTTTAATTATCTCCAAGGTTCTAAAATCCTTGTCTTCGTGTCCAACTGACTTACAAAATTTACAAAATGTGCTCTTTGGTATTGTCTGGTATTTCTGCATCAGGGTACAATGATAAGGATCATGCCCATGTGTTTTTCAAATATCACACCATGGTCCTCCTGAAGATAAAGAGTTTGGCATACCCACTCCAATATACTGTGAAAATAATGAACACTCATTCTTTTGATGGCCTTCTATCCTGCACATTGTACACCAGACATCTTATCTTTTCTCCTTTCCTTTGTTCTGATTCAACTGGAATGTTAAGTTCTTCATATCTTGCTTTAGATCTTCCACATCTAGATCTGTATGTTTGTACTAGTTTTCCTCTAGTTATAAGGCTACATGAAGGCATCACCTTGGCTTTGGAATTTTTGTTGTCTCAAAGGATACTTCAAGTGTGGAAACAAATAATTAACAAAAAAATTCCTATGTTGTGTATTAGTAATAGTCTACTTTAACTTACCTTTTAACCTCTTGAACTTCTGGTCCACTTCCCAGACCGATTCCCCCGATTTTTGCTTGATCTCTATCATTTCAGTCATAAACTAGTCTTTTGAGCTAGGATTGTGAAATTCATTTATTAACTGCCTCTTCACATCTACTACGGTTGTAGGCATTCTCGTTGGATTATTTTTCGAGAGATCCATTTACCAGTCTAATGTACGGTCTCTAAAAGCGATTTCCAACTGTGAAACCTTTGTATCCTTGTCTATAATCTTCTTTTCTACCCATATCTTCTCACAGATGAACAAATGTTTTTCTAGATAATCTAACCTATCCCCTCGAAACTCTGGTAACCTGACAGTTGAATCTTGTCCTACCATTGTGAATTTGTTGAATTACCACCTCCATGTGGTGTAGATACTTGACTTGTACTTGCTAAAATTGCACTTCTGCTACTGGACCCATGTCCTGAAAAAATTCTTCTACCACTAATCACTTGCTGGTTAACTGCTTTTTCTTCTTCAGTTGTATTTCTCTCACATGGGGTTGTGGTTTCTACACTAATTTGAATATGGAATGGAGATCCTTATTTTGCGTTGGACCCATGACCTCTAGTTTTCCTCTCATATGTGGAAGTAAATATATCCTCAATCTGCCTCATGGCATGAAGATACTCTACCTCTTCCTCATTGTTTTCCAAGCACTCTCGCTCCGCTACAACCCACTTCTTACTATTCATATTATACTAGTAGGGTCATTTGGTGCGCAGCACACTTTTATTCCTTATGATTTCCTTGTTATGTTCATCACCCATCATGATGGGGTCCATTTCCTCCTTCTCCTGGATACTGTCCAAAGCCTTCTCCATTTCTCAAATATTCCTTAGTTCTTCCCCCAACTCCCACATGTGCACAGAGTGATCTAGCTTTATGATTCCATGGTCATCACTCCTTTATCATGTAATAAGATCTTGATCGATGTGTAAAGATACATGATGTACCTCCATCTGGGTCCCTTCCAGAAATCCTTCTCTACAATAGCATATGGTTTCGATGTATCTACTACAAACTCAGTGATAAACCCTGCAATAATGTTTTCTAACCAAAAATCCACTGTGCACGTGAATTTTTTATTAACTCTTTCCAACCACGTGATATTTTTAGCAGTCCAAACTACTAGCCTAATCCGATTAGTTGGATGGGTATCTTTCAACCTCAATATCCACTCCTGTAATAACTCTGGAAAGAAACAGAAATATGCTTCATGCCAATCAATAAACGCATACCTCTATAAATACTGATGTAGTGAATACCTGGAACTCTTATTATCTTTTTGTGCAAACTCCAACCTCCTTGTCCCCAACCATCTTTCAATATCTTGCTTTGTAGGATTCCATGGCCTAAACATCCCTTTCTACCACTGCATATTATTTACCAAACCCCTTCCTGCCTCTCCTTTTGATTTCTAGCTGGCAATGAAACCATTTGTTTGACGTATGGGCTAACCCAGGTTCTACCTTAGTTCTCCAACAATACCCTTATCACCATCATCCCTTCTAGTAAACTAGAAGGCTACACCACACACAGAGTGCACAACACAGTCTCACCCGAGATGCTTTATGGGTGACTACATGATGCATGTGTCTACAATCATGGAAGGGATCGGGGTTGTTTTTCTTACTCTTATTTCTACTTAACCATTCATTCTATTATAATATTCATCATATGCATTCATTCATTCATTCATAACATTTATTTTGCATATCTATTTTGGTGTGCGATGTAAGTAAATCCATTCATTCATCTATCTAACCATTCAATCATAATTGGAGAAATAGTAAAACATCTAGACACATTGCACACAGGGTTATACCATGGTTCACCCCCCTGTGGATATGTCCAAAAATATATTCTTCTTCTTTTCTTATTCATCAAAAGGTTCTATGCACGTTACTTCATAATAGAGATTAGTGAGGCAGAACATGATCGCACGAAGCTCTAGAGCTTATGATATGACCCTCAACTACATCTCCAAATTAACTCCATCTGAGTTCCACATCTCTCAAAACACAGTTCAACTCCAAAAAAATGCTCCAAGTACTCAAAAAGTCACTCAAATATTTTACACAAAATGATAGATAGACTTCTAATCATGATCCTCTAATCTACCTCATACCCCTTATTTTTATTACAAAAATGGGTTAAACCCTTACAATATGACTCCCAAAAACCTAATCCTAACATGGCTAGGTTTTTCCACATCTACGATGGATTTTTGTAAATCCTATTGTGCACACTGTTTTTCCTTAAAATATGGCATGTTCTCCTTCTTGGCCCAATCTTCCTCATTTGTTGCATTGTTCTTGACCTTTTCTCCAAAATTGACTCTTCTCTTAGCATAGGCCTACGCCAACAATCAGGTTCCTTCTGCATTTTTCATTTTCAAACCTTTTATACTTAGCATCAAACAAAACTTGTTATCCCAACCTATTATTCTCTCTTCCATATTTCCATCGATCCCTCCTGGGCCTAATTTCTTTACTGGTAGCTCCATATATGATTGTTTGAACTCTGCATATTCCATTTTCCCCCAAAATTTGTGGTACGTTTTTATCTACAATTTATGATATTTTTTGTCACTTTTTTTTACCTTAATACATCTTCCATTACATTCCTCTACTCGATACCTTTCCAACGAGGTATCATGGGCTCAATTCTGACACCTGTACCCCAAGATATGACCATTTTAAAAATGTTGTCTGAATAGCATTTCGAGAAAGTTGGTCGAGTCAGAAAAATTTCGTTGGGTCAGAAGATGTGATCGGAAGGGAGTTGATTGGGTCAAAAAAATTTGGTCAGATTGGAATATGTGATCAGAAGGGAGATGATCGGGTCGAAAAAATTTGGTCGAGTCGGAAGATGTGATCAAAGGAGGGAGTTGATCGAGTCGACAAAATTTGGTCGAGTTGGAAGGAGATGATTGAAATGGAGTTGATCGGGTCAGAAAAATTAATCGGTTTGGAAGGATATGATTGATGTCAGGAGATTTGATCAACATGTTCTATAAAATTTTGTTATGTATGAATTATGACGATGCAGAGGGATCAAAGATTAAATGTGGGTTCTACGAGCTAGGTGGAAAATGTCATATTGGCATCCATGTTAGTGTCACATGGCAGTGAGGTGGAAATGGTAAGATTTTTCTTAGGAAACTTTGAGTGGCCATAAATTGTGATCTAGAACTCGAGTTTAAGTATGGTTATAGCCATTGGAAATCTATCGACTAGCATAATCCAAATATGAGGTTTAGTTAGAGAAAATAATAGAAGAAAAGAGAGGGAAATATCAATAAATAAAGGGAAGGATAAAAGAGGAAGAAGATCATCCCACACATGAATCTCAAGGATGGAGCAGTCATAAAGAAAGGATATCATGTTAACCTATTCCTGCAACCATAGAGGGAGATGAAATCAGTTATGTGATTAAGAGGACATCTTCTAATATATTAGAAACCTTATATTTCCTTTCCTTTAAGAAAACTCATGAATAAGTCCAGATTTTGAAGAACATGAAGAGGAGAGGTTTATCAAAGGTAATCATCTATGATCTGGATTAAATTCCTATCATGATAGTTGCATGTATCTAATATCCAACATATAGAAAGGATTTGTGACCTTATGAATCAAGTTAAGAGTAGTCCAATATATGAGAGTATAAATATGAAGATGTTAAAAACCATATGCCAGCAACATTAGAATAAGTCACCCAAGGAAATGGTTAAAAACCTAAATAAAACTCATTCAATACATGTACTAGATCATCAATCTTTACAACCATATAAAATCATTAAACACTTGGAAACTTGTATAATGTAGAAATACAATGTGTCAACCACTCATATGAATGTCAACGAAACATCATAGGTAAACTAAGAATAATGAAGACATTTGAAACCATAAGATCAAAAGAGATAATAAACCTCCATCAAAGAAATCAGTAGTCGAGACCAAACCTCAACTTTCTCAAAGTACGCAACGAAATAACATTAGGCTCAAGCGGTAGAGGATTAGACAATATGATTGAAATTTTAGTAGGGGGGTATGTTTTCTTTAGCTTGTAAAATCAAAAGTAAATGGGGATTTGTTGTGGCCACAACAAATGGAGACACACTGGAAGAACCAATCATCTCTCTCAATAGAAGTCTAGGGCCTATACTTTAGATCTGAGTTTTAAAATAAGTTCAACAAACTGCAGACAATTTTCAAATAATCATGGGGGCTACAATGATGCCAAAATTCTAAAAGATATAACCCAACATTTTTAGTACTTGAAATCTAACACACCCTTTTCAAAGAGCCAATTAATGAGATAAATTATTTTATTCGCCGCACACTTCAGATTGGTTTTGGTTTGACCATGAGTTTTCACTTTGATAACATGCATACATCTACATAAGTCTGTTCCTCCTCTCTTTTTTCCTGGAATTTCTTCATTGTCAGCGAGCGTCCATAGCCACAACAATGTTTCCTTGGTACCATACAAGAACAATCCTGCTGCTAGAAAGTGTCCATATCCCCGACAATTTTACTTGTACTTCCCACACTATTAATAATTCTTTCAACTTCCTTTTTATTTTAGAAAATTTTCACCCATTTTAGATTTATATGTAGATATGCATATGCACATAGGGTGTGAAGGAAGCGGGGTGATATGGGAGTTTCTTTTATTTTATGAGTAGATGTTTTTCATTTTAGTTTAACCCACAGGTCTCCCAAAATCCATCATAGTATTGACCATTTTAATAATGTGAAGTGGATGGAGATCAAAGAAAAGAGTGGATAGACACCTTCCTATACTTGTGGATTATCATGGTACACTTAGTAGGCACATGTGTCCCACCAAAACTATTAGTCCATGCATACAACTAAGAACTTCATAAATGTTCATTCAGATAGAGCAGCCCATGCATCTTATAACTTGTAAAAAAATTCTTCAGTATGTGACCATCATTGGACCAACCCCTCACTCAAATTTAAAGAGTAATCCTCAAGGAAGACTAAGATTCAAACTAGATCAGATAAATGATAGCATTCAAATCAAAAGATGGAAGAAATATGTACAAGTAAAAGGAAAGCGCTAAAACTAACTTGAATTCATGAAAAATAAAATTAAACTAAAAGGAATCTGAATCTATGGTGTCAGTCATCAAAAGGATAAAAACTAGTTGAACAATAAGAGTAGAACCCAACAACAAGTAATAAATCTTGTGGAAGCAACAGAAAAGTTTTTTTAGTGAAATATTGAGGAGGAATCCAAGGGAAATAACCAATCAAGACATGTGAATCATTCAATGTCAAGTCCAACAGAAAAATTCCCAAAGTTAAGATTTGAAATGAAGGACAAAGCATATTACAAGAATTGATGATCTGGTGTAAAAGATTTGCAACACAATTCTCCAATGAAATTATCACATACAAGTTCTTTCATTTAGTCCCACAAAATAAGTTTCTAGGTATCAAGAAACATGGGTTAATGTATATTCTCAATCAAAACAAATTTTAAAAACCAATTAAGTGGAACGTTCCACAAATCCATATTCTCTTAAAATTTCATGACATGAGAAATCCCTTTGCATGTTTGAAAATAATTAATTTTCAACACAAAATTCATTTCATATTTCTCACCAAAGCGCCATTTTATCTTTTTCATAAAAGATAAAAATTAATACCAAAGATTCATTATGATAATTCAATTTGATAAGACAGAGGGAAAATTGGCAATTATGGAGGCTATCAAAGGAATCATTAAAATGACCTCAAACCTCTACTAGATCAAAATTAAAATGGGAATACATAAATGACACAAAGGCTATTTTCTGATCAGCTGGGAAGTTGGTGACAATCTTGATTTATCAATCCAAAAAAAATGTTGCAAAGGAATCTTGTTGAGTTTTCAAGAGAGATGATATTGTATATTCTTTTATTAGTATTTAATATGCAAAAGGATCATAGCTAAAAGATAGATATGCACAGAACAACAAGATATATCCTCAGGGAAACCCTCAAAGGGGAGAAAACCCTGCGAATTTCCTCAATATATATTCCTCTAACATGTACAATGTCATACAATTCTCTTTCATAAAATCAAGACCAAAGAGACCCAGACATGAACCAAGAATAAAGTCCTAGATTAGTGCATACTACTCTCTTGTACTTATGATCGATGATTGATCAAAATGACTCGATATAAAATCTATTTATACTCTAAAATACCTAAAATACATTACTTATCAACAAACCCCTTCACAATTACATTAAGGAATAACCAATACAATTACACTTAGGAATAACTTCCAAAATTACATAAAATCTCAACACTCCCTCTTAATGAGGAAGGTATTCTATCTGACATATACTCTAACACTGTCGCCATCCACACGAGCTCATGACCATTGATTGTCAGACACACAAATATATGCATCATAATAAATCCATAGTGACTTCACAGCATGCATCCAGGGCCAGTGGGTAGCTCTCTAATAGCTACAACATGTCATCATAATATTATCCAGTTTCTCGCAGAAAACTCAAATATATTAGGCATGACATCCAGTACCCTGTGGTAACATTTGTACCTCATCTCTTCAACATGTATGTAGGGCCGGTGGGTAGCTCTCCAATAGATACAACATGTCATCATGACTTCCACTACCATGTGATAACATATGAAGCCATCACTCCCTCTAAAGGGGGACTACGCCGAGCTTATCTTTGAAGTACTCGAACTTCTTCCTTGACAACAGATTTGTTATCACATATGAAACATGCTCATCGGTAGACACATATTGGAGCCTCACTGCTCCCTTTTGCACCATATCCATGATATAGTGATACCTGATTTCGATATGATTCGAATTATCATAAAACATCGGGTTCTCTGACAACTTTATACAACTTTGGTTGTCGCACAAGATACAGGTCACCTCCATCACAATATAGAAGAATCCAGTCTACAATTTTCTAATCCACACTGCTTCATGACTTACTACCACATACTATAACTCATCCATACTGAGTGCTATAGATGACTTCTTCTTACTGATCCATGAAATCATACTGGATCCAAAAGTGAAGCAACATCCTTAATGTATTTTTCCAGTTTGCAACACTATCGACCCAATATGAATCTGAATATCCAAGTAGAATCATCTCACTATTTGCAACATACTTGAGCCCATAATCCACTGGAACTTTAAGGTACCTCATCATACATGTTTTAATGCAATCAGGTGAACATGTATTGGGTCAACCATGTACTGACTCAGGGTGTTCACAACAAAACATATATTTGGTCGTGTATTCATCAAATACATCAATGATCCAATCACATTCCTATATAAATGTAGCATCCACAACCTCTGAAGTCGTATCATCCAACAACTTCATATTTGATGCCATCAATATAGCCATAGTTTTACAATCCAACATCTTGAACCTCTTTAGGACCTCCACAACATATTTTCCCTGATTTAGGAAGATCTCATTCTTCCTTTGCCATACCTCTAGACCCAAAAAGTAGTGCATCAAACCTAGTTCTTTCATTTCAAGCTCTGCAACGAGTTTTATCTTACACTTATTGATGAGCTTCTTTACTCCTTTCAAGAACATTTCATTCACATATAGTAGTAATATCATTGGTCCATCATCGTTAACCTTGAAGTAAAGGTTAGGATCTATAATTCTCTTGGTAAATCCCAAACTCATCAGAAAACCATCAATCTGACCATACCATGTTCTCGGTGCCTTCTTCAATATATATAATTCCTTCTTTCACCTACACACATGTGTCTCGAATCCTTGTGGTTGTTCCATGTAAACATTTTCCTCTATTACCCCATTCAAAAATATCGTCTTCACGTCCATCTTATGAACCTTCCATTTCATCATAGTAGCTATTGAAATAACAACCCTTATTAAAGTATATCTTGCCACAAATCTATGCACCCTCCTCTTGATTTCAATCCAACTTTTCCTGGGATCCATTTTCACGCCCCTATTTTTCATCAATTATTTCACTTTTGCAACATATTCCTAGCTTCCAAAAACAATGTGGATGGTTGATATAATCCCATATGTTGTAGGACATTTTGGTTCCATTTCTAGAATATTTTCTACTACACGTTTTCCCATCTCCATATTGCTATGGAATTTGCAGGCCACAAGAAAGGTACACCACACCATTGAGCTATATTCAAGTGGAATTTACTTGATTATGTTATTTTCCTCATCCAGACATCCAACACGACCAAGAAGGTACACCATGCAGGCATAATGTTCCACTCTTGGAATGATTCCATAATCTTGACTCAAAGAGTGAAAGTACTCACAACCTTTCTTCACTAGGCCCTATTGTATGCATGCAGATAAAATATCAATAAAGTTAATGTGGTCTGGTTTCATCCCTATGGACTGCATTTCTTCAAACAGTCTAAGGGATTCCTTGACATGGCCATGTTGAGAACATGCTACAATCATCACAATCCACAATACAACTTCTTCTTGAATAGTTTCATCAAACACCTCACATCCACTTTTCATATCCCCGCACTTTCCATACATGTCAACCAAAGCACTTCCCACAAATACATCACAGTGAACTCATGTTTTAATGATATAAACATGAATTTCTCTGTCATGTTCCATATATGTTAGAGTGGCTCATGCTTTAAGAACACTGGTAAATATGAACTATTTTGGATTCATGCCTTCCAGCTCCATTTGAATAAAACACTTCAAGGCCTCCTCAATGTACCCATTATGATCATATCCAACAATCATATCATTCCATGAAACCATGTCTCGAGAAAGCATTATGGAAAACACCTTTCAGGAATTAACCACATTTCGGTGTCTTTCATGTAAGGTAATAAGCATGTTTCCCATGGCCAAATTTTCCCAGAACCCTTCATTGGACAATCCATAGTCAGATGACCTCCATCACCACAAATTCTACACAAAACATCACTTTGGAAACCTATACTTCTTGAAGGGAAATAATATTTCCTATGGCCTGGTTCACCACAAATCCTGCATAATTCATCATCTTGTATCATCCCATTCAGTTCCACAAGTTCTCTCAATTGTGCCTTATTGTGCTCATTCAAACCCTTGTCCACAGGAAGAATCAACTTCTCCACCATGCCCACATATTTTTCCAAAGCATCATGTGTCTCCGCCTCTACCAAAACATACAAGTACTCATTCTCGGATGGATCGGGTTTCAGATCACGTTTCTGTTGTAATATACCTTCCTTAACAGAACCCTTTCCTCTTATAACAATCTTTGTACCAGTATCCTTCTCCATTCTCTTCTGGGTGTTACCTCGTGGGCCAATAATGAGGTCGATGAAATTATACCCTGGAAAAGTCTTCACAGGAATGAACAAATTCTTATAAAGCTTTAGCTAGTGGTAATCTGTCAGAGGCTTAAATGTTAGGTTTCACTTGATAAGCTGGGAAATGATCTCATGCCTCTCTTTGGTAATGTTTTCATGAGCTCTGTATTCCCTTATATTGATTATGATCTCATTGTTATCATATATGGACTCTGAAGAAGACGACTGAGCACCCTCCAACTAGTCATCTAAAGGAATCCATGCCTATAATAACCTGTGTATATCCATTAACTGTGCATTCAAAGAATGATACCATGTTGATTATAGACTTATGTTTCCCTTCCATTTACCTGGGCACTACCGTGAGAGAGTCAGGCCCAATCTCGTTTTGATACCATGTTGAGTTTTCAAGAGATATGATATTGTATATTATTTTATTATTATTTAATATGAAAAAGGATCACAACTAAAAGATATATGTCCATAGAAAAAATATATATATCCTCAGGGACACCCTCAAGGGGGAGAAAACCCTAGAAACTCTCCTCAGTATATATTCCTCCAACATACACAATGCCATACAATGCTCTTTCATGAAATCAAGACCAAAGAGACCAAGACACGAACCAAGAATAGCCTCCTAGATAAGTGTGTACTACTCTCTTGTACTTATCATCGATGATTGATCAAAATGATTTGATATAACCTCTATTTATACTCTAAAATACATGACTTATCAATAATCCCTTTCACAATTATATTTAGGAATAACCAGTACAATTACACTTAGGAATAACTTCCAAAATTACATAAAATATCAACAAATCTAAGCATTGAAGTTTAGATTAACACTTCCCTATGTTTCCTTTATTCCAAGAGAAAATTTCAGAGTTCTTGGTTGCACAATACATTTTCCCAACATGCATACAAAAGATAATGGTGTGATAAACTTTTAGACGGTTTGGGAGAAAATTGTCCTCTTAAATGGATGACTTATTGGAATGAAATTAAACTAAAAGAAAGTGAATATCGGAATTAAAACTAATTCTAGGAAAAACATGTTAAGCTAAAGTAAACTTAAACTAATTTGGTTTTCATAAAACTCCGTGTAAAGGACAGTGAAGTCACCAAGTATTCATTATTTGTCCATACAGTCAAATATCACATCCTTCTTCCTAAGATATGAGAACTATGTGCTTTCCCTAAAAATTCCTTTCACAAAAAGACTTTAGTGTCATGATTGTTGTGAGATTTGGATCTCTAGACAGAGTGTCTTATTCCTGAAATCAGATTCAATCAAATTTATAAAAAGGACCATTAGACTCCAATTGCATTTATCTTCTAAATATGTCAATCCATCAACACACTTCAGTCATAAAAATACGATTCAAAGATTTTCAACATTGCATCTCAAGTTATGTGTTTCCCCTGATTATTGACGACATTGATGTAAAACATAATCATCTTTAGCCTTGTGAGAGGCAAGAGGAAATCATCGTGAAATTATAGCAATTAAGACACTCTGGAAAGGTGTGAATAATATTAGGTCACGACCTAGATGGATTGATTTCCCCCACTCAAATGAAGATACAATTGGAAATCAAAATTGAATGAAGTGGTTAGGATCATATTTCTAATTGATAATAAGATTGGCATGATTGGAAGGTGCATGAAAATGATAGCCTCAAGCTATCAAGAGTGTTCCAAGTAGAGAAACCATAAACCACTTCCTTGATCTTACACATGTAAAAGAATAAGAGGAAAGTGAAATGAAAAAGAAGAGTCTATATCTTGTCTCTTGACTAGATATGTTTTTCGTTCAAAGAATGAGACATATAATCCAGAAAACAAAATCAGAAATCTCATGAGTAAGAGGGATCAAAATAGAAGATGTACCACCATGACCCAAACATGTATATCCTTCCAATGTAGGAATATACTAATTTTGAGTTCAATGAATGTTGAAGAGTGTGGGGATGAATAAATTGATGGGTTATAGCCTGCAATGAATTCACACCCTGAAGATTATTACCATGGCTAAAATGAAAACAAATGTTGAAAACTCAAAATTAGAATCTTAGAAGTTGCCTTCATATTCCATTAAGATACTTACAACTCACAAACATTTGAATGGTTTCAAAATGACACAAGTGTGTAGTTATCAACCATGATAAAATGCATATTACTCAAGAGTGTGACCATAATAAGTGACTCAAAATCAGCAAACCCAAAGGACGAAAAGATATTGTTGAAGAAAACATCAGATCTGAAAATCCATAAAATTGAGGGTGCTAAGATGAGTCATTGATCAATCATTGAGTTGGGGAATAGAAATATTGGTTCCCAAGTAATTTATAAAAAAGATATTAGCAGAGAGATTTAAATAGTCATGATGTCCAGGATGTCAAAAATGTGTTTCCAGATAGCTAGTAAGAATATCTCTTGTTGTTGTGAATGAGATGGAACTTGGGTGAATAAAGTTGCAAGACAAGAGATGAAACTCCTCCTTGAAAACTAACTAAACAAAGCATAACATATATGCATCCAATGCTCATAAATTAAAATTAAAAGTATTAATGAAAAACAACTCAAACAAAATAAAAAATTATCTAAGCTCACTATGCAAGAAAATGTCTATGTGGAAAATTCATGTTGGATGAAAGTAATTGAAGAAAGAGTTAATTAGGAAATACACCATTTGAAAAACTCCAAAACTAAGAAAAAATAACATTCTAAAGATATTACAAGGAGTTGGAGTGGCTCGGATTTCAGATGGGTTGATTTTAGTCACTCAAACTTTCAATTTACTGTGTATGGGACAACAAGCCTAAAAATCATAAGACTCTCAGTCAAGAAAATTTTCCGATTAGAATCATGAGGATATGAGATGGAAAAGATATGATTTCCCATTTGTATCACAAGAGAGAATAAATAGTATCCTTTTAAAATATCCTGCTTGCAAGATAACCCAATTCTTAAAAAATATTTGACATGGTGATCAAGCATAAAAATCAGCGATCTGAAAATTACCCAGCACATAGAAAAAATTTGAGAATGAGATGAAGCAAATTTTCCCCATATCAAAATTACATTGAAAAAATAAATCAAGGGAAAATTAATGTGCAATCCTTGTATTTCTTTCCACCCCTTCCAAGAAACTCATTTATTGTTCAACCAATAGTAATGAAAAGAGAATGCAAATAGAAAAGTAATTAAACAAACTAGAAAGAAAAGATAAAATATGAAAAGGAAAGACACTAGTCTTTTCCACCCTACTCCTATCCTAAGCTACAAATGGCTGAAAAATGAGTGATGTAAAGTCATAATGCCAATTTATCCATCCATATAATCCCAATCCTGCAAACATATGTTCAAGACAAAATATTAGAAATAGAACTTGGAATAAAGAGAGAGTAAAAGTGGGAAAAATTAAAGCATGATAAAATCTATTCACCGTATTAAACATGTGACAATGATAATTCATGGGAATTCGATCCAAGTAAGATCTCTCCAACCATGCTTCAATTCTATCATAAAATATACCATGACTATCATAGAATTGATGGAGGAAGTTCAATGGAAATTAGCATACCAAATGAGAACCGTGCATAGAATACATGTGAGGTGTTCTCGGTGAGAGAATCTTCATGATAATAAAGTTTTTTATCCCTAAATACAAACCAAAAGAATAATGTCATGACATAACCATCGACATAGACTGAAGTGCCTCATTATCCTGACAAACCTCCCTAGACTCACATTTCAAGTAACCATTAACTTGAGACAAATTAGTGGAAACAAATGACCTACATACACTAGCATCCACCATGGTATGAGAGGTAATTTCAAGACAATGGTGATATCCACTAGTGTCAATAATATCCATTAAAGGGCTTCTTGAACAAGAAGATTCACTATTGATCAAGAATGAATATGAGAAATAAGAATATACAGTTTGATATAAATCCACTATAGCATTCCTTGTATCCCATGAAAAGGGTTGATAAGGAATATAATTAATAAGTTCATGGGAAGAAGCCTTATCTTCTCCATCTTCTATATGTACATTTCCCCCATCAAGTATTTAAAAAGGGGTTAGTCCCATTGATTCTATTTGAGTCGAATGGTGTGTGGTTTCCTGCAAAGTCAAACCATTAAAGAGATCAGGATACAAATGAAAATAAGTGGAAGAATTAAGAGAAATAAAAGATTCTCTAGATCAAGAAAAATTTATAGAAAGTGACTATGTGAATGGCATTTCCTCCTCTTTAAAAACATCGTTGGATGATTTTGAATTGCTGGAATTCACACTGGGCATGGTTTCACAATCAACACATTCTTCCTAGAGATGGTTTTCATCTTCCAAGTTAAAATTAGATTGCTAAGATAGAAGAGGTATCTCCTACATGTTTATTTATTCTCATGAAGTGAAAAAATCAGCATGGTTGTCTTGCTCCTGCACCATATGAGAATCTGAAATATCTTTTGAAGCATATTCATGGTTATAAGAGAGAAGAAAGTCATAAGAATCATTAGAACAAGAGGTTTCAATAACTGACCTATCATCAATAGGAAAACAATCTTGCTCTATGCCACTTGAACTAGGAGAATTTAAAACATCTGGACAATCCAAATAAAAATTAATTAATTTAAAATTATCCATGTGTGAGGAAGAATTCACTTTAAGTGTGTATAGATTATCTTCATTAACAAAATGATCAACTTTCAAAATTTTCTCCATAGCTCCCTTCACCTTTTCTTGTGATGAGAAATATGAGATAGGATAATAATAACTTGACATAACCATCGATGTGACCTGGAGTGTCCCATTATCAATAGGAAAATACTCATCTTTGTCAACTACGTAAAAAATTGAAATCAGACTTACTACACAAGAGGTCTCTTTTTATTCACAAGGAAGGAAAAGGGGAATGAAGTAGTGGGAGAATACATAGAATTCTTCCCAAAAATAATTATTTATCTGATCTATATCCCTCATAGTTAAGAAATATCTAGACATGTGAAGTTTAAATAAAGGATTAGCATTTTCAATGTTTTCATTTAAATCTAAATCAACATGTAAAGAAACATTAAAACATGATTTAGATTCTTCATCCACTAGTTGGTTTGTTTCATTAGTAAGAGAAACTAAACAGGAAATCATATCACTATTAGAAGGCCTATCATCCAAAGGAAACCTATAGCGAAGATGAGTAAATCTGGTAACAAAACCTTCAAAAGATTCATCCTCATTCTTCTTAATATCTATAATTTCTTCACACAATTTATCATAATCATAATTTTCAAAAGCATGCAAAAATTTGTGCATAAATTGTTCCCATATGTGAATAGAGGCATCCGACAAAATTTCGCACCAGCTTTTAAAGCAGCCTGCAAAAGTGAAAGTGAATAGCCTGCAAATGATATTTATATCAGTAATATTGTGAGAACAAAAAAAATCTATAAATTGAAAGCATGTTCAAATGAAGATATTTCACTCTCACCATCAAACCTAAGTTGCAACAAGAAATGGAAAATATTTCTAGGAGGTTTGGGAGGTACAACAATAGAAAAAAGCCTCTGTAAAGGGATATGGGATGGAGCCATAAACAAATGAAACAAAAATTAACAAGAATGACTCCATAGGCTCAACTTGGCATTTGGCCCTCCTTCTAGCGCCATTTATGTTGATGGATCCAAATGACCTATCAAGAATATGAGGGAGAACGCTCGATGGTAGGTCCCAATTAGACCCACTCTCATTTGGTGTAGCGTTTCCCACGAGTTTATGGGCCTCGCTACCGCTCATAATTAAAAGAAATAAAATGTGAAAGACAACAAAATGCCCCCCAAATATTTATAAATAATCCTAAGGATAATCTAACTAAAATAAAACTAATTTAATCCTATCTAATTCTAATCTATCCCGGAAGAAAATCTTAAAAGAATGAGTACAACGAAAGATAACGCCATCAAAACCACAAATAGTTCATATATTCCAATGGAAAATGAAAACAACAATGCTACAAATGCATAAGCAAATAGTTGCACAATACATATATAACATCATTTATGTACCCATGAAGAAACATTGGACAACATCAACAAACAAAATAGAGTGCAAAAATAATCCATACAACAAAATCCTATCCACTCAAGTAGAAGATAAATGCATAAAGAACAGTCTCTACTACATTCATAAAAGCCACAAATTTTTGAAATTCTTCTTTCTCTTTATTACTCATAAGTAATAGTACCATCCTTTTTTACAAAGGCAAAAATTCATCTTCCATTCAACTAACTTTTTTTTATAAAATAAGAGAGAGACTCTTCAGCTCTCATGACCATTCATTTCGTTTTCTCCTAATTTTGTCTTTTTTACATCTCAAATTTCTTTTGCATTTCGAAAATCTATATGTGGGATTTACAAATGGAAGGTGAAGAGACTATTGGGTGGTGAAATTTGACATATGGAAGTTTACAAATGATATCTATCTAGATTTATTATTCATTCTTCATGTTAGGTCGTTTTCTAAATTTTGTGGGTCGTTCTAGGAATTTCTTGCTCTAGTCTGTTGAATGAAATCATTCTGGATTATTCTCCTCTATATCATCTTTCCGTTGAGCTATTTCTATCTTGATTTCATGGCATGTAGCTTGAGATATAATTGTTTGAAGTCTATAGTGGGTTCTTCATCTGAATTCAAGTACCTTATGTGTTTTTCATTTTCATACATTTCTTGCTTAGAATCAACCAACAATTTTTATTCCATCATATTCTTCTCTCTTCTATATTTCCATCAAGCCCTCATGGGCCTAATTTCATTACTTTTAGCTCCATATATGACTGTTTGAAGTCTGCAGAGTCAATTTTCCCCAAAAATTTGTAGTATGTTCTTCTCTAAACTTTCTGAGATTTTATATCAGTTTTCTAACCTTAATACCTCTTCCATTACAATCCTCTACTCCATACATTTCCAATGAGGTGTCATGGGTTCAATTCTAACACTTGTAACCCAATATATGATCATTTTAAATATGTTTCCTAAATGGAATTTCAGGAGAGATGGTCGGGTCGGAAAAATTTGGTCGAGTCGGAAAAATTTGGTCGGGTCAGAAGCTATGAATGAAAGGGAGATGATCAGGTTGGAAAAAATTGGTCAAGTTGGAATATTTTATAGGAAGGGATATGATCGGGTCGAAAAAATTTGGTCGGGTTGAAAGATGTGATAGAAAGGGAGTTCGTCGAGTCGACAAAATTTGGTTGAGTCGGAAGGAGATGACCAGATCGAAAATATTGGTTGAGTCGGAAGGAGATGGTCATCATTGGGAGAGTTGATCGAAATGTTCTATATCATTCTAGTATGGATGAATTCTGACGATGAATAAGGCTCCAAGATTGAATGTGGGCCCGACGGACCAGGTGGCAAGTGACATGTCAGCATCCATGTTAGTGCCACATCATATGGAACCAATAATAGGCGACCACGTGGATGCCATGTGGTAGTGAGGTGGAAATGGTGAGATTTGTCTTAGGAAATGTAACATCCCAGTTCTAACCCTTATGAACTATAATGTATTATGTAAATATGACTTAACTGGTGACTCGTCGATAAAGTTGAAAAGGGGTCAGAGTGCCTAGGAAATGTAACACTTCATATACATTAATAAAATACACCGTTGGATGCAAGACGGACAAGGACAAAAGAGACAGGGGGATATGATTCCACGAGAGAGGGGGCTTGAGGGGATAATTCTTTTTATCATTATGATATTTACCCATAATTTATTTTATGGAGAAAAGGGGTTACCTGATCTTCTTGGGGGAGTCCATGTGGTTCTTGATTTCCAAGTAATTATATAAACCCATCTTTGGTTTGGGTGGGGGTTCACTTGTCCTTATTCATTCATTGTTACACCTTTTCCACTATTCATTTTTGGGAGCCTCACTCTTGCTGCATTCATATGCTCTTGGCCTGAGCATGGATATGAATGGCTCTATGAGGGTGTCTTGGGGTGAATTTAGGGGATCGTTCTTCCCCTAGTTCATATTCTTCCCTTTGTTCCCTTGTTATTCTTCCTCTTCACTCATTACTGCTAGTTTGTGTGCTCTTGGGATGAGCATGGAAACAAATGGCAGGAAGACAAGAGCCATAATTGAATGGATATAATGATTTACTGATCATTCTAGGAGAGAATGGATTCATGTGTGCATGAACTTGATGGCAGTTTGAATGGAATTGTCCACAGCTGAGAGTCCTTGGAGTTTCCAGTAGGGATATTTCCTTAACAATAGCACTGGATCCCTTGAGAGAAATGGAACAGCCTCAAGGACTGCATGGCAGAGAAAGGTGTTCATTTCTTCAGGTTGTGCAAGTTGAGGGGGAAAGAGAGTTGGAAATTAGGATTGTTGTGAGGTTGGGAACCCTGAGAGCTACTTAGCCAACTGTTGTGTGTTTAGACTTGGCCTAGGACCCATCCTTATGGATTCATAACCCTGGATCAAAGGTGACCTGTTGTTGAGAGTAAATGAACAACAATTTCTATGGTTGGGAGGAACATCCTTGGTCTGAAGCCAGTTGGTGAATGTTTACTTTTAAAGATAAGTGCTCTCTATGTTTTTTGTGTAATGTTTATTTCCACCATGTATTTAATTATCTCTAAGATATGTATTTTTAATGTGCCTATCTGCTGACTATTTGTTGTGCATGGAATGTTGTTTATCTCATTTATCTTGTGGAATGGATATTGATTAATGCATGTGTTTCTTTCATGCTTGTTTTTGGATAAAATGTTGTTAGAATTAGAGACTCGTGCAGAGAACTGATTCTTGGGACTACAGCGTGCCCCACCTACTGGTGGTTGGGTTTGTTGCAGCCTGTTTAAGTGGCGTAGCCTGGCCTATGGGTGGTCGGGTATGTTACAGATTGGTATCAGAGCTTCTGGTTGAAACACCGAGCTGGTATGGGTCGGGTCTGTTGGTCAGAGTCTCGTGGTTGAGATCAAATTATGACCGTGAAGTTGAAAATCCCAGGAGGAATGGCGTTGCAGAATCTACGTAGGATATAGAACGTTAGATATCCTTTGTAAGGGTTTGACGGATCATGACCATCCCTTTTTGAATTCAGGAGCGATTGCCACTATGAGATCAAGAGATATATGTGATCATTGGATCAGAGGGAAGGTGAACAAGGGTTGTCTGATGAAGTCAAAGAAAAAGGTTGAGTAGGTTTAAGTCTAAGCCATCAGATATGCATGAAAACGAATGTGAGTCATAGATCTCACAGATGTTCTAAGGATCGACACTCCGAGAGAAAGTGAAGGTGTAGAGTTTGAAACTCCTGAAGCCTAAAGAGTTGAAGTGATTCACAGCTGTTGATATGCAAGAGACACACGTCAATGGATCATTGACTTCAGGTGAAAGCATTCTGGGAGAAAGTGAAGGTGAAGAGTTTGAAAGTCCTGAAGACCGAAGAGCCAAAGCGATTCATAGTCATCGATCTACACGAGGACACGCGTCGATAGATCATGAACTCCAGGTGAAAGTGTTTCGGGAGGAAGCAAGTGGGGGAAGGGGAGAATTCCAAAGGTCGAAGTCCCAAAGTGGGCTACAGTCATTGATTTGAGGTGGACATGTGGCTCTTAATATAGAACTTCAGGTATGGAGTACTCTAGGGGAAAGCGGAGGTCGAAAGTGTCGAACTCTTGAAGTGTAGAGTTTCGAAGTGGATCTCGATCGTTGATCATGAATGAGGACGAGGATTGTTGATCTCAACTTTTCTTAAGGTTCTAAAGTTGTGAAGTGCCCATGAGGGTAAGCCATGGGTCATAGCCCAAGTTCACGGGCGAGGAAGGAGCTAGCGCCTATCAGTGTGAGATTGGAATAGGGCACTAAGGAAGAAGGACCTGGGGTTAGCCATCGATCTTTGAATGGAAAATCGATGGTGGGGGACCATTGCAGGGAGAGGAGGAAACATTAGCAGACGTGCTAGTTCACAGCCTGCTATTTTCCAACATCGTGGATCTCATCGAGACAAAGGATCAACGACCATGATTTAAAATATATTTGGGTGAGCAATTTTCAAATTGCGGGGACAGAGCTCTATGATAAAGAGCGAGCACGTTTTCAACCCGCAATTATTGTTGACCATCCGATCTATAAAGTGGAAAGTATATGATAAGCAAAGGCGAAGGCTGGAGCTCTAAAGTCCTGAAGTAAATGAGGACCATTAGATCTAGACAATGAATGATGGTCATTGGATCATAATAGTGTTCAACTTCGACGATGACCACTTTGGAGAAAAAGGATTCAGAACCTATGATTTCACCTGAAAGCCGAAGTTTCGAAGTCACTCCTAGATGTCGATCTGAGATACAGTTTGGGACTTAGGACAATCGTTAGATCCAGGAGAATAATATGTACCACATGAAGAGATCCACGTCAGTAAGGACATGTGGTGCAATTAGATGATGATAAGTGTTAAAGTGCAGTTGGAATTTCAAGTATGCGTAAGTTACGAATATAAGTGACATGTGGCAGCCACTCAGTTAGTGTCACATCAACAAGTGACGTCAGAAAGTTACGTCACTCCAAAAGTTTTGTACTTTGGGAGTTTCACCACCAGCAAATACCCGAAGTCCCAAAGTTCTGAAATGAATGAGAATCGTTCATCTTGCGAATAAAATCCAATCGTCCAATCTACTTTGACGAAATGAACTCCAGAAGATTGAAGGAATGTGAAGGAGAAATCACCCGAAGCGTCGAAGGCCGAAGTCAACATTAATTGTTGATCTACTTTGGGATATTTCCCAACCAATGATCAAGTATAGTGGAAGGATAGCGTAAATGGAGGTGTTATCCGACAAAAATCGGTCACCACCACTTTATGACTCATTCAGTAGGTAATCACTTCAGAGGAATTGCTACTCCAGGATTCAGGAGCCACAAATAGTCGAAGTTCCGAAGTAAATGAGAATCGTCCATCTCATCATGACATTAAAACGTGACCATTGATTTTGATAATTGATCAAGCACTTCTTATCTTAGAGCTTGGTCACTACCTACGGTCATATGGAATAAAGAAACAAAGAGAAAAAGAAGAGGCAACACTCCAATCAATAAGCCCGTGGTTTTGCGCATATGGTCATATGTAAATGGTTTGAAGGAAGCGCCTCATAAATATTTAATTCAACAGAGAGTTAACACTAGAATAATACAGAGAAATGATAAAAGATCAAAATGTGATCTGAGAACACAGCAGAAGCATGAGTACGATATAATGAGTCGATCCATGTTTGTGATCAACTCATGAAGACAAAAGAACAAACACATAGTCATGATTAAAACAAAGTTAATTCATGAGAATTATGAATAAAGGATAAAAGGAAAAATGATATTAATTAAAGATTAATATTATCATTTAAATGAAAAGGTACCTATAAATTTAATTGGCAATTTGTGTATGATATGTATAGTTCTAACAAGATGGTTTCTTCCAGGTTTGTCGGGATTAGAGGTATAACCTGTTAAGAACCAAATATCAATATAGCATAGAAAAACCTCAGAATAAGTACTCAACGCCTTGAAAAAGAGAGAATTCCAGATAATAAGCCTCTTCGAGGGGGCAACCTCCTTTTACCCCAAATAAATGTTCAAGTACAAGATGATTCCAAATGAAAATGTCTCCTTGGTATATAAAGGAGACCAGGAGGTATAATTACAACCAATGGAATAAAGCCGACATAAATAAAATAACATTACTAATCTAATATGCCCCAATTAAGGGGTAATGAGCCAATATTAGGGCTTAACATGCCCCTCCCCTTGAGACTAGTGTTGTCTGCAACGCTTGAGTAACTCTGGATGCTTCTATATAAAAGGCTCATCTTCCCAAATGGAATCTTCAGCTGGTAGTTTCCTCCATTTAATGAGATACTCTGAAATGGATCTATTCCTCAGCTGGAGAATTCTTGTGTCAGTGATGGCTTCAGCCTCCAATATGATTTTTCCTTCCTCGTCAAGTTTTGGCAATATAGTTTGAACTGGGATCTTGTCACCTATAACCTTCTTTAAGCATGAAACATGGAAAACTGAGTATACTCGTGAAGATGCAGGCAACTCCAATTTGTATTCCATAGTACCAATCTTTTGCAACACCTTATAAGGGCTATAGTACTTTGGTGATAATTTATTATCCTTCTTGGCCTTCTTGAGGGACATATGTTTGTATGGTTGTAGTCTTAAAAACACCCAATCCCCTACTTCAAAACTTCTTTCACTACGATGTTGATCTTCTTGTTGTTTCATGTGATTTTGTGCCATGGTCAGGTTTTCCTTTAAGATTTGGAGAACTTGTTGTTGATGCTCGATGTGATATTCCACTGCTTGAACCTTAGATTTTTATTTTAGAGAAGAAGTGATGGAAGGAGGGTGGTATCCAT
>JZKD02S0593044.1:155169-197500 GCA_000966675.3 Picea glauca | reverse complement strand
TCTTCACCTTCATCAAGAGTCCAAGTAGGATTGTCTAGAGGCTTATTTGGTGTAGAAGTTCCCTTTTTTGGTGGCATGTTGGCCAAGTATCACTTTAAACCTTGATTTTGAGGTGATTTCTTCTCTGCAATGCCACAGGTCTGATCAAAATTGGATGTGCCAAGTGGAATTTACGGTAACTTCCCCACAACTTGTTGATTTTTGGCCTTTCCAGGAGATCTCACTTGTATAGAATGCCCCGCACAAAATAAATGATATAAAATTCTGAAACTCGTACCCGAAATCCTAAAGACTGTCCACTATCCAATGAAACTAGTCTCACTCAATTTAGATACTCTAGGAAGAATTTATGATTGTTTTACCTGGAACACCTTCTTGAGACTAGTCAATAGGACTAGTCAGATACCCTATCTTCCACAGGGTGTATCTACAAATTTAAGATGACCCAAAAGATGCACTTTTTACCACATATACCTTACTAATTTCTGTGAATATCCCTTGGATTTCACATTCTGCAACGTTACATAAAATGTTTTATAGAAAAAATTCCGCAATGACTCCGTTCAGGATGATTCCAGAACCCTAACTTGCATAGGGTGTATCTCCGAAATTATAAGGCCTCAGAAGCTGAAATTTTAAAGAAACATACCTTGATCCATCTGAAAAATATCCTCCAAGACATTCCTTTTGAAACTTTGTAGAAAAACATTTATAGCAAAAATTCCACAGTGTCTCAGATGTAGCAACAAAACCCCAAGACCTTGAGCTTTGATACCATATGTTAAGAATAAAATATCAATATAGCATAGAAAAACCTCAGAATAAGTACTCAACGCCTTGAAAAAGAGATAATTTCAGATAATAATCCTCTTCAAGGAGGAAACCTCCTTTTACCCCACATAAATGTTCAAGTACAAGATGATTCCAAATGAAAATGTCTCCTTGGTATATATAGGAGACTAGGAGGTCTAATTACAACTAATGGAATAAATCCGACATAAATAAAATAACATTATTAATCTAATATTCCCCAATTAAGGGGTAATGAGCCAATATTAGGGCTTAACATAACCAGATCAATTCAAGAATAGGATCAGATGTTAGGGTCATGGAGGCATGACTTTTCTTACAAAAGTTGGATGAGGTACTACAAAAGAAAGAATCCTCACATGGGACATGAAGCTAGCAGGTGAATAAAGTCATTAATGGGCATAGAAAATAAAAGTAAGGCTCCATAGCCTTGAAGGTAGAGATATGTAGACAGTTATAAGCTTGATGTGGAAGAAAATAAAGAGCTTAAGAGGTGGTATGTGAATAATCTCTATGTGTCAAGCATAGGAGTTCCAAGGAAGGATTTGTTAGACATGACTTATCTACTATCTAAAAGTACTTAGTGGAAAAAATCCACTTATGATATCAGAGTTCATAGTGAAAACAGGATGCCAATGCAGAGAAATTGGAATGCTCTCTCACTTGAAAAGTGCCATTGAATGAAAATGGATTTTCATTGGGAATGATATTAAGTGTGAAAGGTATGGTTTCATAGGGAAAGGTTAATGAAGTAACCTAATGGGAAAATAAGGATTAATATTATTTGATTCAAGAACATTTTAGTAGAGTGATGGAATGTTTGAGCTACTTCATTCCAGGGTGTTGGAATGTTTCATAAAGGTAAAGTTGGATATGACTGCCTAGGAGAGGCTACTGAAAATAGAACACCTTGGTTGTATTGTAGAATGGCCAAGTGGAACTTGGATGGAAATTATTCATACCAGGGAACCATAGTGTAGATGAATAGGATGGGAGAACACAAGGCAACAAGGATCTGAAGGAGTTCAAGGACAACCAACTACAACATAAATAGATAAATAAATAAATGAATTGAAACAGAAATGCACTAGAGTGCATGATGCATACAATGAAGTTAAAATGCATATGCATTAGTAGGCATGTTGATAATAAATGCTTGCTACATATGGATGTGTAATTTTGCATATGTACATGCTTGGATATGCATATAACATGCTTGTGAACCTAGAATAGTCTATTATTATGACATAATGTTTAAGTATGACTAATGATGGATTATGTATTCAGGAAAATTGATATATCAGGGTTAAAGATGTGGATGTTGTTATTTCTTGTGATTTCCATCTAGGTGAAGGCCCATGAGGGTGGAAGGAATGGTGATCAAAATGATGAAGGAGGAAGATTGTGAGCTTCTACAAACATTAGTTGGTCGGATAGCAACAAGTAGGTTGATAACAACCAGGTAGGTATGGAGTTAGTTTTTGTTGATGCATACATGTTGAAGGGTATTGAGGTAAGAATTCCCTCAGTTAATTTTCAATAATTAAATTGATACGTAATGGCCAAAGGCCTAGAGTATGCAAATGTTGTTGATGCTAGAATGCATTTAGATAAAATGTTGGTTTCATATTATGTTTGGTTATGAGATCATAACTGGGTTAATTCAAGAGACATACTCCTTTTATAACAATGATATCCATAGAGATATTCATGTGTGAGACCATAATATGGTTGGATATGGAAGGGCTATAGCGTTATATTAGTGATCAATGGTATCTACTGTATATCTGATGTTTTTACTGCAACCTCTTTGCCAACAATGAAGAGCACTTAAGGATTATATTTTTGGTGTTGTGTTTGGGTTGAAAAGGAATGTAACCAAATAGTTAGGCAAGCAGTAGGAAGTGTGTTCCCTAGAACAAGAAGGGATAATTATCATTGGTGGGTTCCAATGATAATTATCATTGGTGGGTTCCAACCTTGGGCCCATATTTATCATTGGTGGGTTCCCTAGAACAAGAAGGGATAATTATCTTTTCTTTTTGACTTGGTTTTGTCTCATGTGCTTAACTCCAAATCATCATTGCACTGATGACATTCATGCACTTGATAGTTTAGTGATTAATTTTATTGTGTTATATTTTTTTACATGTGTCAGTTTCCCTTTAGGTATCTCCCCACATTGCCTTGCCTCAACACTTGTTTCTAGAGATATATCTCCAACTTTTGTACTTTGGATAATGGGCTTTCATATTACCTCCTATAGCTAGGCACCAATGGACTTCCCCTTTCAACATAAAAACCTTTATTATATGGGTTAGTCCTATGTACCATGGTCTCATTCTCCTCATTGATGAGTTACCTTGAACCAAGCCAAGATATTCTTCATTTCTCTCATACTTGGTAGGATATCACATGTTTGACTCCAGATCATTTTGACATTATTGAGATTCATACATTTGTTTCAGTGATCTATACTTAGATTCAGTTCCTTAGATTTGATTGGATCACTTTAGTCATTCTTAGAGTTATCCGCTTGAGGGTCCCATTTTATTGTTCAACGTGGATTCTTAGGTTGTTTCCTCCCCCCTCCCCTAATGGTAGAGGGCATGATTTCCTATGTATATAGATCAATTTATTTCATTATGATTTTATGTTGGACCTAAACCATTTTATTTTAGGCATATATATGTAGAATTGGTCATCTAATTATATTGTCCTATGGTGCCTCTTTTCTAGAATCATATTGCATCGTATTGATACCCCATTTTGTCTCATTCATGTGGCCCATTTATGCCATGGAACACCTTTATATAATTTTTGTGAGGTATCTCAACAAGAATGGGTATGCCTCTCTTATCCATAGTGATATCTTGTACACATATTAGCTTTTGAACTTGTTGTTGACAAGTGGTTCTCCATGGCCCTTTTATAGTAATTCCTCATTCCTTGGACACTTCTCTCCCTCCTTGGTTATCTCTGTACTTGGATAAAGAAACAATTTTATATTTCATTCATACATTTTGATCCTAACCTCACACATCAGGGGGTAATTTTTTTATCACCTAAAAATTACTCACTTGCAACATTTTGAGCCTTCATACTGAAGGACATCACTATCGGCATGCTTAACCTCAATTTCACCCCTTTTCCCACCACCATATGACCTCTAAATCACTAGAAATTGTAAATTCAAACCATGATTTTGACCAAAATAAATTAGCATAGATATTGTCCCCAAAATATGTGGTCCTAGCACTGATAATACCCCCAAAAGCTACATTCATCTACCAAAAAACTAATTCTAACTATTTTCAGATTAGATTTGCTAAAATGGGAAGTTATATATATGTGGACCATTCTAAATGCTAATTACATTTGCTAACCTTGATTTGGCCATATATATATACATTATTTTGAAGACCATGCCAAGGATGTTTAACCACTAATTTTCTTATAAATAAAACCTTGATATTTCTCCATCCATAATCCATTCTTTCATATTAAGGTTATGCTACTAAAATCATACCATATATATTGAAGAACTCGTCCTCTTGATAGTGCATTTATTATATAGGTACCTTGCTCACACACTAGGGAACTAATCTCACATACTCTAAGGAAGCCAAGGACCCCTCTCAAGGAGTGGCTTTGGAGCTCGCAATCTTCAAAAAATCTAATCCAAAGGTGTAATCTTTGGCCTATCTATTTGGTATGGAGTTATTCTTTCAATATTTATAAACTTTTTCTCATGTTATGGTTTTATTTCCTTCTTTTTTCATTTATTTCATGTATAATCTGAGTTTGAGAATGGTAGATGCAACTTATAATTAGGGTTTATAATTATTACAACCATCAAGTTAGTGTAGTTTGCACACCATAGTCACAAATTTCACACCACACACACACACATATATATACAATCATCATGTTTGCATAATACCCTTTTTCATGAATGCTTATTGATACTATCACTAACATCATTTAGAGACTTTATTCATAGCAATGTTTGTACAAGGCTAGAGGGATAAACATATTATTAGAAAAACTTCTTTTATGGGACATGCCCCAAGTGCGGTGGAATGACATTACTAATAAAGTGCATGCATGTGAGTGATGGGTATGAATTTGGGAGGAAGGAGGTTGACATGAAGTTATTCAAATATATCATGTATGATCTAGGGGGAGGGCATGAAAGAAAAAATATATAATCGGTGACTTCCCAAGTCGATACTATGTACTTAAATGGAATATTTTCTTTCAAATTAAAATTTGAGATATCATGGGGGAATTAACATAAAATTTAATTTATATGTGTCTTTACTATTGTGCCACCAAATACAAGTCTATGACTTCATCAATAATTTCTTCCAAGAGATCCAACAATATGTTCAACATGTCCATATGGATCAATGACAAGATGAGAATTTAAGAATGTGCAAAGATACATTTTTTGTTAGTATTATACTATCAGTGGTTTCTTTCACTGAGAAAAAAAACATTTAGTTGTAAAATGAGATTGAAATCCAATGTTATCACTTAGAACAAGTCAATATAATGGTCCATACAACATACAGACATGGGCTAGGTAGAAACAAAGACAATAGTGTTTTATTGAAGGAATATTACTTCTACATAGGTGGCAATTGAGGCCATGAATTCAATCATGTACAACATTTATTTAAGTTGTTATACAATCACTTCGAGGAGAATAATATATATGGATTGGAATAATATTTGGTCAAATAGTTGTGTGAGCCAATTAAAAAAAATGTGTATTCCAATGGTTGTGTATGCTACATAAAATATAGAAGGTGCCACCAATTAGGAACTATTTCAAGACAGGGCATGGGAAAGGGGAGCATGTTGGAGTTAGTGCATGCATCAAAACTCTATTACATGGGAAATAATTTCAATTAATGTAAAATTCCCCAATTCAATATTAAAAAAATATAGTGTAATGGTGTTATTTAATAATCATAGAGAGAACACGAAGGAAATAATAATGGATAAGGAAAGGACATCTGCAAACATATTTTTGGGAGGGAAATGATGTATATCAATCACATATATATTAATGAAAAATAGTACATGGCACTCATGGATTTCATTCAATTCAACCCCAAGACAACCCTTTAGTCCAAAAAAGTGTCATCACCAAAAAATTGGTCATAAAAATACAAGCAATGGATGAAGAAACAATCAACACAAATACAACATACTTCCAATATTTACAGAACTGATTCTAGCAAGATGACCAAAACTATGTAACAAACCCACAAATTTATGCACACTTCCAACAAAGTCAGCGCGCAGGCATTCGCGTGGGACAAAACAACTCCAAATGCGCACAGTGTGTGGCCCATGCGACTGTCCATGAAAAAACCCATGCGGATGCATAAAGAATGCATTTATGAATTTGGTCGGGCCTCAACCACTTACAGGGTGAAGTGATTCAAGAAAAGACCCCAATATCGACCCAAAATACTACCTTGGGATGATTGAAAAGATGGGATGAACCTCTAAAGGTCTCTCATTCACACTTGGAACAAGTTAATAAATACCTTGCTATGATTCCATAAATAGATGGTCATTGTATGCACAAAAGGAAGAAGTCCATTGCATTGTTATGTTGTCCAAATAATCTTGGAGAAACCATTTGTTCTCTTAAGAATAACTTGGGAAAGTATAGCATAGGGAAAGCCTTCCACCTCTTGGATAGATTTTCCATAGAGTTCTTCACCATTGTCAATTCAAAAGAGGATATTAATAGCTCTACATTGAGGGATTCAAGAGCCCTCCCTAGGAGGAATAAGGGATTCATATACCCCACATTTCTCCTCTTAGTGTACTCAATTTCGAAGATCAATCTCCATTGGGTGACCACTCTTTGTGTTTAATTTCATGCATTCTTTGTTAATGTTTGCTTAGTTTAATTTCCATGTTTGTTATTCCTATCTTGCTTTATTTCTTACTTTCTAGCTTGTGTGTTCACTAACCTACTAACCATTGTTCTGTGTTGCTTTGTTGGCTTACCAAGGTAATCAAAGAGGTCTCTTTTTTCTCACCCTTGTGATCAAAAGACCCAAACAAATTGGCATCCATATTGGGGATTGGAATCAAAATTCCTCATCGAGTAGGCTATTAGAGTTGTTATTCTCACTTTCTGGTGTTTTCAGGGTCCAAAACTAGCCCAGCCTACCCTTTAGATACTGCAATTCAACCCTGTGTTGGTTGAGTTAATTTAAAATTTTTGGACTGCCATTTCTCAGTGTGTGTGCAGGTTTGGGTCTAACAGTAATGCGAATTGCACATTTTTGCGCACTATCTACACTCACCAACTACACACCGTGTGTGTTATGCATGACTGTCTCACTGTATAACTGCGCACAAGTCTTATTTTTCAAATTGTAAGGCTTGTTTAACCCATTTTCACCAAGTAGCTTAGGTTTACTTTATGCACTTTGTAAAAGACAGAAAATAAGATTTGGATTCATTCTTTCGTAGATACTTAGCCACACATAGTCACTTAGGAGGATAAAACGAACCTTTTCATATTTTACTTCCTTTATTTCCACGTGGATGGCTTAGTGGAGAATTTGAATCTTAAGAGTATTGAAAGTTTTGTTTCTTTTTCAATTCATCACACTAAATTGGGACTAGGGACTATTTTAACAATCTTGGAGTATGCTCTTTCCTCACACCTTAGTGTGACCTTGGAAATCAGAAAAAGAGTTTGTTCAAATAAATCTCCATCTCCCTCTCAAAATCAATCTTTAGGAGAGGTCAATACCTCTTAGTTTTCTCATTTTGTGCAACTAAATCAACCATTTTAGGAGCATCCAATACCTCTTAGTTTGCTTGTTGAAACATAATCTAAAATTTTTTTAAGGAGCCACACATGCCCATATGTGCACAATCTTATGATAGTTTCAAATTGTTAGAGTAAACCACCCAGGAATTTTAAAGGATTTGTAAGGGCCCGCATAGGCTCACATGTCTGCAATCTAGGGATAGTTTCAAAGTTTTCTTAGATTATATAACATTCTAGGGAGATTAAATCTCAATAGTGAGGACTCACATGTCCACCATGCTAGTTACCTAGGGATTTTTCAATTTTTGCAAGGATTTTTTGTGAAACTTAGTAAGTTAGAAGTAAGCAAGATTTGTAAAGGAACAAGAAATTTCGACATGTTAAAACTTTTCTCAATAACTTATTGAAAACCATTACACACTTTCACTTATTTCACAAAACATCGCCACATATTCGAAATATTTTTACTAGATACTTGAAACCGTAGTATGCTCTTCTCCCTGTGCCCATAAGCGACCTGGGAGGATCAAAACGGATTCATTTGCTTAGTACAAATATTTTGGTCACACCACTTTTAAACAAAAAATTTGTCCCATGACCTCAACTTCAAAACCTACTTTCACATCCTAAAAGAAACCATAAAAAACACATTTTCCAACCTCCACAGGAGGAACACCTGTTGGATGTATGTGATGACTTGGGTTCTACTTTAGTTCTCCAACAAAACCTTAGAAACCAGAAGGAAACACTGCACACGGAGTGCACAATGTAGTCTCACCGGACATGGCTTATGGGTGATTGCATGACACTCCATAAGTCTCCATTAGCTCCTCATCCATACAATCAAAACTGATACTTCGATCCAAAACATGTCAAATACTCAAGACTAAAAAAGGTTCTCCAAGATAGGTTCTTCACACATGAGTTCTAAGACACCTCTATCTACCTCATACATCCTCTATTTATATTACAAAAAGTGGGTAAAAACCCTTACATTATACTCCAAAACCCTAATTCTAAGTGGACACAACTTTTTCACATTCTAACTTCCTTCGCACGCTAATCCACTATTATTTCGTGTTGATTTTCTTTTATTCTCGTTGTGCATTTCTTCCTTGTTCCATTCTGCCTTGTGTTTTTCGTTGTATCTTGAACCTTACCCAGAAATTTCCTGCTCCAATAGGCCTCCAACACTAACATGTGGCTCATCGCAAGCCACTCATGCAGTGTGTGCCTCCTACATCGATTTCTCTAATGCCTGGAACTTCTTCACGGGTGCATCTACTTGTGTCTTTGCCTCCGCACTTTTTTCTGTCAGGGTCTCCACCACATGCATTGTTGCCTGCTCCTTCAACACTTCTATACTTTTTGAGTGCACTTGTTCTATTATGCATTTATTTGTTTCCAACTATGTTATCATCTTCTCCTCTTTCTCCTGAAGTGGCTCCAATTGAGCTTGTCTTGTCTATCTTTATTATTGGATTTTCTTCCCTTTGATCCAACTACTAGATTCCTTCGTCTTCTTCCAGGCTCTGACCTCTGGAAGGGTAGGTGGTGTCATCTTCCTATCCAATTATATTATCTCTTGTTTGTACCCATACATAGCATGCGCTATCCTCTATACATTTTCTTCCGCGTTGATCTCTCCTGCTAGTGCACTGTCTGGAATCATTTGGAAGACTTCCTCAAGTATTTTCTCCAATTTTTTTGCACGTTGTTTTTTCTCCTCACGTTTGATCTTCCCTTATTTTAGAGTTATCTCTAATACCTCCTTTTCTTCCTAGGTTGTCTCCAACTTTGTTGAATCTGTCCTAGATATAGATTGAACTTATTATGCGATGTTCATCTTCAACTTATACAACGCTTTTTTTGGGATCTTGGACAACACCAAGTCTAACTATTCTACATCCTTCACCAATTTTTCCATTTTTTCCGTTCACTAGTTTTTCACTTTTCCAATCATTTTTCGTCCCATATCGCAGTGTTTACTTTTCTTGCATGCAGTATAATGAATTATGCCGCACAAAATTATTGTCTGTTGCATGTTGTCATTCTCAACTATCTATCTACCACTTATTCCTCTAACTACTTCTTTTTGGATTTTTCTCATTTTCTTAGTTTTTTCTTCTTTTTGTACTTTTTCTTTTCTTTTTCTTCTTTTTGTACTTTTTATTATTTTTCTTCCTCCTCTATACATTATGTATAATTCTACTTTTTGCATTGTAATTACCGAGGGTTAGTAGGTCGATTGTCCCTATATAGTTTCAGTCGACTACCATTCACCATTCCTTGTGTATCCTTTCCTGTTAAATCCTTCAGTTGTAAAACACCTCCATCTGTGACAGACTTTATCTCATATGGCCCTAGCCAATGCATCATGAACTTGCCTGGGTGCTGCAAGTATTTACAATCATAGAGGATAACCAGATCTCCTTCATTGAAATCCTTATTCTTGATATGTTTGTCATGCCAAGATTTATCCTTTGCTTTCTATACCTCCTATTGGAAACCAACTATGATCATGTATTCTTCCAATTCCATGAGTTGAGATAATCTTTCTTGTGTTGCACATCTTTCTTTCATGTCTATAATAGATGCAATGTGCATAATTGGTATCAAATAGTCTAAGGGAAATACCTCTTCTTATCCATACACCAATCTAAAAGGTGTCTACCATGTTAGCTTCTTGCATGTGGTTCTATAATCCCATAACACTACTGGTACCTTCAAGTCCTAGTCATCCATGTTTACATTACAAATCTTGGTCAACACATTCTCCAATATATTGTTGAATGCTTCCACTATTCCATTCACCTAAGGATGATAAGGATTGTTATTATGATGATGCATCTCAAATTATTCTATCATTTCTTGGATTGTATTGTTAATAAAGTGAGTCCCTTGATCACTCATCAATATTCTTGGACATCCAAACCTTGTAACTACATGTTCAAATAAAAAGTGGGTTGTAGTCTTTGCGCTGCAATCCTTCACTATTGTTGTCTCAACCCATCTTGTCAAGTATTATGTCATTGTAATAATATATCTAGCCCCTGATCTTCTTTCTAGTGGATTAATTGGACCTACAAAGTATACTTCCCACTTATCAAACACTTGCAAAGTTACTTGAGGTCTCAATGGCATCTCATCTCTCCTAGATGGATTTTCAACTCTTTGACCGACATCATAGTTTTGGCAGTACTCCTTTGAATCATTATGAACCGTTGGCCACCATAATCCTGCATGCAATACCTTATGCGCAGTAGCTTTCCCTGCATAGTGTCCTCCAACAATCCCTTCATGTGTTTTTTATAAAATAATAGGACTTTCATGCTCCATAACACATCTCCTCAAAATGTTGTCTGCTCCTAGTTTGTATAAATGACCTGCAATCAATTGGTAGTCTACAACTATGACCACCAAAATTTTCTTCTGTGCAATATATTAATTCCTTTGGTGCAAATATTGTACTCAAAAATTCAATAACGTCAACAAAATACTCATCAGATACCTCTACTGAAAACAATTGTGCATCTGGGAATTTTTCCTCCAAGCTACTTGGTTCCTCTCCATTAGTTATCCTGGATAATGATATGGTCCCGCGTTCAATCTTTCAGGATTCACCACAACTTCAAAGTCAAACTCTTGGAACAAAAGTAGCCATATGCATATTCTTTCCCCAACACTGCCTTATTGACTAGATATCTAAGAGAAAAATTATTTGTAAACATATTGAAATGTTTCCCTAACAAATAATGTCTAAATTTTTGCAATGTATACACCATAGCTAATCCTTTCCTTTATGTAGTATTGTAGTTATGTTCTGAATTTGACAATTTTCTTTTTGAAAATGCTATAGGATGATCTATATCACCTTCTCCTAGTTGTGTCAATAATTCTCCTAGCGTTATTGCAGATGCATCCACATGCATATGAAATTATTTTTCCCAGTCGAGAAACACTAAAATTGGCGATGTCACCATCTTCTCCTTCAAAATATCCAAACTCTATTGGAATTCATCATTCCACTGATATTTAGTATCCTTCTTCAACAATTTCTCCATTGGCGCAGTAATTTGTGCATATCCCCTTATAAACTTCCTTTAATGCCCTGTATGACCAAGTGTGCTCTTCATCTGACGCATTGAATTAGGTGGTGGTAATTTTACTATGAAAACAATTTTAGCATGATCAACTAGCAGACCATGTTTACACACCACATGCCCTAACAAAATCCCAAAAGGTGTGATGAAAATACATTTCTTAATATTCAATGAAATATGACATTGTCTACACCTTTCCAACATCAATCTTAACACTTCAACATCATCCTTTAGTAAACTAAACATTTTCCAATCATCCAAGTGGACTTCCAAAAAATTATGTATGAAATCTTTAAAAGCTGCTACTACTACCCTTGAAAAAATTGCAGGTGCATTCTTTAGTCCAAATGACATTATTGTATAATGAAATAATCCCCATTCTATAGAAACTATGGTCTTATGTCTATCTTCTAGTGCTATCTTGATCTGATGATATCCTGAAAACCCATCTGTAAATAAATAATCCTCTTGACATCCTACGTTCTCCAAAAATTCATATGTGAATGGGATAGGGAAAGGATCATAGTAGTTGTAGTGGAAGAAAACAAAGAAAGAAATGATATGAAGCTTCATTAGAATCAGAAGCATAGAAGAAAAAATAAGAGGAAGAAATGAAAAGAGAAGAAGAAGATAAAAAAAAAGTAGAAGCACAAGGCTTGGATCCCATGGATACCAATATGCCAGGATCATCCTTAGATGCACCACTGACCAGAGGGAATTTCTCACTAGGATAATTATGGTTAGGACCATTCACACCATCTCAATCTAGGAAGATATCCAATCTAAAATCTTTCATATTTGCAACGATTTACATAATATTGTACAATAGAGAATTAAAAGGTTTCCCATTGCTAGATTTACCCCTCTCTTAGTAACCACAAATAAATTTGTAGTGGAAAATATCACAGATGACCCCTTGGCTATCACTTCATCCAATGTATCTTTTACTTAGGAATCAGAGAAAAATATGAATAACATGATCCAAGAAATTGAGGAATAAAAAGAAAGAATAAGGACCCTGGAGGAAGAGGTGCAGTTTTACAAAGGTGACCGAACTAGCATCCAAGAATTCAAATTAAGCATTAAAAGGGTGAGGAAAGAGCTCCATAATCTAGCCAAAGAATTTTGTGCTAGAATACAATAGTTACAGAAGAAATCCTCCTAAATCGTGTCACAAATAGACAAAGATCAAACCAAAAACATGGATTTTATTGGGATACGAGCAGGTTTAGATGAAATGAAATAATGGGAAAAGGAAAATCCAAATGACCCTAAAGTATTTCCATGAATGACGGATTGGGAAGGTGAACTGAACTATTTTTCTCTCGCTAACTACCAACAAGTAGGGGAAAAGTTAAAGAAGGATTTGAATAATTCACTTGGCATATGTGATAAACTCCACAAAGCAGCCATGATTATGTCAATTAAATGTCATTTGCTCTGAATTGGAAATCTAGGTCAACCAAAGTCAAATGAGTAAGTAATGGCAGAATTAGAGGATAACATGCATGCTAGATAAAGGGATATCAGAACCCCACTCAAGTTAACATGAACCCTATTGGATGAGCATATTGTAAATCCAACAAGATCTCAAAGAATGATACAATCTTTCTTTCCCAACCTGAAAAGAGACATGAAGGCTCTGTCTCGAAGTTCAATATCCCATGAAGTTGTTTTAGAGTCCCTTCTATATTGTAGAATCATATCAATCTTAGTTTATCATTAAGTGTGGGTTGCATACATTAGAGATAAAGACAAATGGGAATCATAAGAAAAAATTGAATTTATAATTTACACATGTTATTTTGTAAAGTAGGAAGAAATGGAAATGGGGAAGGTAAAGAGTCTTGTAACTATCTCTTGGGAATTCAAGAAGTCCCAAGGAACAATTACCAAACTTAGCTATATAAACCAAAGAGTACTCATTTATAAAGGGCTCTTTGATTCTATAATTTTTTGAGAACTGTTTTTGTGAAAGTAATAACAAGAAGCCCTCAATGTCATTTTGACAGAGAAAAGAAAATTTTCTCATAACTATTGGTTGTGAACTACTTCTAGCAGATGTTAAGTTATTGTGAAATGTTGTAAGATCACATTTTTCATTTACATACTTCTCTTGCATGAATGTGTGTATTTTTCACAGTATTTGTTCTTTTCTCTTTTATTAATGTTTTAAGATGATGAATAGATGGGCATGAATGAGTTAATGAAATAGAATTTTATTTGCATATATTTCTTTATCTATGTGTTAATGATCTTTGTCCCTTTAACAACTATTTGGATGGGGATTGTAGGGATTTGATACACTTTTATCTATTTATTCATTATATTTGTTGATCCTATATAGGACATGATAAGTTAGATTTGTTTCTCACATCTAGAATAGATCACACTTGCACACACTACATTCCCTCATTTCATCAACCATTCACCTAACCCTCATAGCAGTAATGACAACTAGGACAAAATCTCGATGGGATGGGAATCTTATTCCAAATGTTGTGAAGTCTAATTGGGACCTTATACCGAGGAGTACCCCTATTTGTTGAAGGGCATTTTTCCTACATCAACATGTCCCTATCACCCTTGCCATTGCTAGAGGCATATCCAAAAGTGATCTCCTAATTCTTTATTCTTAAGGAACCTCAAGGTTTTTGATGTTGAGGATTGTTGTGAATTTTTAGAGCCTCAAAATAAAACAACATTTATAAATTATTTTACATAAATTCTAATGTCAAAAATATTACAAAATAAATTACAATTCAATATAAAAAAAAACTCACTATGGATACAAAAATTCTTGTAGGAAATTTACTCCTCCTAGATCCAATTCTCTCTATGATTCCTCCTTGCAAAATTTATAGACAATCGATTAATGAAAAAACATATTCCCTAAAATGAAATCCATGTTTGCATGAAAACAACTTCATGAGCTTTTGATCTAACTGATAAAATTTGGGGCAATATCAAATATTGGCCTTCATGACTAATAGGTCGAGCTATGGCTTGAACCTCCTAATCCAAGGCCAAAATGATAGATTCAGTAGTATCTAATGCAATGGTGGTAGATTCTATAGTGTTAATATTATGGCGATAGTTGCAACATGGGTAGAAGTTATCACGAAAGAGGAAGCAATACATGTATGTATCATGGGAATAGAAGGGCCAACCAATGGGCTCTAAAAGTGTGGTGGGGCTGACTAATGATGGAATCCTCTCAACATCTCTAAACAATAGGTCTTGAACTAGTTAGAATCATAAACTCACCATTGTAACAAAAACAGATAGGTCAATGGACAAATTTAACTTGTGTAATACATGGGTGATGCTAATAGGAAATAAAATGACAAGGGTTGTGCCGAGAGAGGATGGAAGACCAAGAGGTGGATGAGGTGGAAAATCAAGAAGTCCCATTTGAGTCCAAAAATTCAAGGTATAAAACAAGTTGAATTTTTGTACAACAATAATAAATTAAACCATATCATCTATCAAGCATATTTTCATTAAAAAATTAAAAGTGTTGTGAAATTCTTGCATGTAGACCATCCTGATAGAAACTAAAATTCCCAAAGATGGAGGAACAAGTAGTATCTTATTCGATGGCGTAGGATTTACATGAACAACACCTTCCATGTATTGCATAAAACATTATCTAATCAAATGAGAGTGTTATTATACAACAAAAGTGCTTCCTCAACTTAAATAAAAACTAGTTGAATGTGATACCTAAATGTGTGCCATAGTAATAAGGGATGTAAAACCAAAGGGGCAAGGTACAGACCATGTCTTGTAGGCAAGGTACCTTTAGGATGAGATAGCTCATTCCTAGTACTATAAATTTTTCATTATTGCTAACAACCATGTATATTAGAAGTTTTATAATCTTCAACCTAGTTGCATATATAAAAATAAAAATAAATAAAAAGCATTTGTTGTTGAAAATTTTAATGTCTATATTATACTCATTTCTAAGGTAGATAGCTTTATTGGGCCTAATGTATGTTTTGACATGGGAAATGCATTTTATTTTTTTTGTAACTAGGGGAATCGATAGGGGTGGCAGTATCATACTCGCATGACACGGGTTCGAATCCTGTCGGTTGCCTTATAACCCCTAGGGAGAATCACACATCTCGCAAGCATGTCTCTAGATAAATCGGAGTGAGAATCGAACTTGAGACCGCATTTTTACATTTCCTTCCATTTACACAACACATGCCAATCGGTCTACACCCCTGTGGGCAATGCATTTCTTCATTGTTGATAGAGTTTTTAGGAACTTTTTTTTTTTGTTGTTTTAATATTTTGAGGGGTTATATACATATTATTTAGGGTTCTATTGTGCATTTTATTTTTCTCTAGGAATTTTCAAGGTATATATGTAATAACAACCCTAATTTCTAAGATAAAAAAATTATAGATAAATCATTTTAAATTATGGGTGAAAATTCTTCAAATAAACTTTGTAAATAGTCCTAAATTGTAACAATGACACAACCTTGAAAAATAATAGTGAAAATTCCAAGGGAGGAGGATTTTGCATCAATTCACCGTTGAAAGATTCTAGAAGGGATAACTTAAAATGTAAATTTTGCAACACTCCAATATTATAGATGGAGCTAAGATGAAATCTATGGCTTACAACACTCCCTATAGTGGAGCCATACAAAATTTTAATGGCCACTTTGCATATATTTCAAGTATGATATTACTCATTTCTTCAAGGTTTAACACATTAAACATGAAACAAACATGGCCATAAAACCCTTTAATGAATTTAAAACCAAAGGAGCAAGAAAAAAATGTAGAATGGAAACACTTAGAGTTGGGAAAAAATCTTCTAATATACCTTTGTCACCCCCTTGTGTGGAATTTACAATTCCAAGTTTAACAACCCTTCAAAATCAAAGCCACATGTCATTCCCTCTTCCTATTTCTACAAATATTCGCTATGAGGGTGATAATATAAACACAATTTATGCTCCTCTTTCACAACCCTATCCATAACCTAACTTTAAGAGAACGAAATGAAAAACAAAAATGCCCATATAGAGTTAAGGAAGTCCATTGCTAACTTTTGGGAATTTTTGGCATCCCCTTCCACTATGCTAGAAGCCCTTATTAACAATCCTTGATTGGTGTAGTGTTTGTTGTAGGTATGGGTTTCAAAGCCCTATATTTAAGACGTGGTGCCCAATTCAAATCTATCTTCTAGACTAGGGTTAGGGTTTTTCCTAATAAGTGTGTCTTAATGTGATACTCTAGACATATGCCATTAAAGTAATGCATTTCAATATTTATACATATTTTTCATAAAACAATATTGTAGTTGGATCATCATAGTACAAGTTTAATTCACAAGGAATTATTTGTCTCTAAGTAGAATAGAATCTACTAAGGGTAGCTAATCAATTTATTAAATAATTTTATAAGAAGAAATTTATAAATGTGAATGTTTTGAAAAAAAGAAATTGTTTAATCACTCAAGTATCGTCTCCTAAAAGAAACTCTATTGATCATAAACATAAGTGGGTGCAATTCCTCTTCAGATTTGGAAAATATATTTCTAGTCCAAGGAGGCTCCTCAATATCCAAGTTAATTATATTACTCATAAGAAGTAGCAATTCTTACTATAGTAACTATAAATAAAAAAAATCGTCAATGCAACTTGAGTAACTAATATACAAACTAACGCCAACTGAGAAATGCAATGTAGGTATTAACATGGATTTACAAAATGCTTACTAATGAAAGAAAAAAATTTTAAATATCAACTACTAATGTTTAACTCTATTTCAAGTGTGTTTGCATGTCGATGTTGATAATGAAAGAGAAGATAGTACTTTTAAGGCCAATCTTCGACAGAAGAATATGGAAGTGGAGGAAACTCTCACTATGGTCAATGGGTCACAGGTTCAACTCTCAAGCTATGACAACTCTTTCTATAGAACATGATTGCTTGGATTGATTCAAGAAGGCACCAATGTGGGATCTACTTCAGAACCTAAATTGAAACCTAGGTGAAATATGTTCCTAGCACCACTTTAATGACATTTTTTCCTTTTGAAATCTCTATGTTTTGTCATTTTATATGCTTATTAGGACAATATGTTCACCAAAACACCTATAACCTCTAAGTAACAAAGACTTTGTTATGCCTATGAATCCCTACCTAGTTGATCTATTTTCTTGATTCTAAATGTCATTTTTGAAGGTTATAAAAAAGAATCAAATGCATCTTATCTTAACTACATTAAAATAATGTTTGTATCAATAGAAATTAATTTTAACTTAGAAGCATTTATTATTTATTACTTTGTAACATTGGGCATCATTGATCTTAGATAGAATGAATGTTCATTGAGAATAAAATTTTTGCATATGAAAAATAGTGAATCTGTGATTGAAAATGTTAATACTATTATCAAAGTTAATATTCTCAAAACAATGAAAAATAAAATAAAATAACTTCCAAATTTTCTTTCAGACAAGGAGGCTTAGTAGAAAGAATATTTTCTTCTAGAGAAATATTCAGGATTCCAATTCTCATTCTTGGAAGACTTATCGTCGAATGGTTAGGGAGTTTGCATTGTCCACTGTGGATCAACCTACTTGGATGGAGATTATTGAGCTCATACTCTAAGAGGAGATTTTTAAGATGAATATTGATATGACTTGGCACTTTTGGTGAGATTAGGAGTGGATTTTTGGACATCCCTTGACCCAATATGATTCATATAATATCTACTCCATTTTGCATCAACGACATGAATTAGGTTCCATTCTCAATGCTAGGTGCATCTCTTCGGATTCAAAGACCCATTGGATTCATAGGTTGCATGGTGTCTAGTTGATTCGAGCTTCTTATTAGCTCTGGGTTTTTGCTTGGTTGGTGATCTACCAAGGTATCCCCTCCAAATCTTGGGTTGCCAAAACTAGTCTTTTTGATGGACTTTTCCCCTCTTTCTTGAAGTCCGAATTAGTGAAGCATATTTTATGGGAATGATCCTTTGTGATATCTTGTTGGGATCAAGTTCAATCTCAGTTGGTAAACATTCTTCGGAGGCATTTGCATTGGTGAATAGTTTTGTATGGTGATTCTAGATCGGTAATCCAAGATTCCTTGGCTACTATTTGGCAATGTTTGAGATTCTCTGCTTAGTTGTCAATTATATCGAGATGAGGTACATATGCAACTCCTTGCAAAAGGAGCATTACTATATAGAGATTTCAAATTGGTAGATCCAACCACTTATTCTGATTTCATAATTTTTTTTGTATCCACATGGAAGAGTATATCATATTCATTGTATATACCATTTTGTTTTTTTTCATATCTTTATAGTTGTAGATGATGTAAACAATTTCATATATATATATATATATATATATATATATATATAATCTTTTAAAAAAAAATAAAAAACATAGTACTTAAGAAAAATCATAATTCCACAATAAGTATGTCTAAGGTATCCCAATAAAGCAAGCCATTACAACCGATAAATCAATGTTGAAAAATATGATTGATTCATTTCACTCATTGAAAATTTTTCAATTATAAACCAACTTTACTTTATACATAAGAGACCATAATTCCAATCAAATAGAAAGACAATACAATGCCATTATGTTTAATGATTACCTTTAATAAACATTAGTACTCAATCTTATTTTCTTTCTTTCCTAGTCTACAAGCTATAATATCCTTCATTAACAATATTCCAAAATATCTATGAATAAGCACATGTCCATATCTTACCGTTGTTTCTATAATGTAACAATCTCTTTTTGTAACATCAAAGGGCACAATACATTTCAATTTCATCCTTGCATTGGTTTGTGGTTGGGCACAATAGATCTCAATTTCATCCTTGCATTGGTTTGTGGTTGGGCACAATACATCTCAATTTCATCCTTGGTGTATGAGACCCGAGACCCCCTCCGTCCAGCAATTTGACTAGTAAAGTCTACGGAGGTATACATACCCTACCACCCTCTGGATTTGAACTTGTGACCCCCCAGTAGGAAACACATATTCCTAACCATTAGGCCCACTCAGGCTGTTAGGATGATGTAGGATTGATCATGTGTCTTTCTTGATTTTTATATATGTGTCTCAACTATCATGTTTTGCATAATATCTCTTCCACTCCATATGGTTACATATTTTTGGTAGAATTTTATTAACATTGAAAAACATAATGACAACACATATTTGTCCATTTGAATAATATGTCAAAAAAGAATATGAAAACTTTAAAAGTATGGTTTTTGTCTCCAAAGCATGAAGTCCATATTTCAAACATCATTTTTGTCTCCAAAGCATGCACATTTTTATATATGTGTTCCAACTATCATGTTTTGCATAATATCTCTTCCACTATATCTGATTACATATTTTTGGTAGAATTTCAATAACATTGAAAAACATAATGGAACACGTATTTGTCCATTTGAATAATATGTCAAAAAAGAATATGAAAACTGTAAAAGTATCGTTTTTGTCTCCAAAGCATGAAGTCCATATTTCAAACATCATTTTTGTCTTCAAAAACATTTTTATATGTGTGTCCCAACTATCATGTTTTTGCATAATATCTCTTCCACCTTACATATTTTTGATAAAATTCCATTAACATTGAAAAAAACATAATGAAACACATATTTATCCATTTAAATAATATGTCAAAAAGAATATGAAAACTGTAAAAATATAGTTTTTCTCTCCAAAACATTAAATCCATATTGCAAACATCATTTTTGTCTCCAAAGCATGAGGTCGATATTTCAAATGAAAACATCCACATATATGACATTGTTAACGCACAGCCATTTCTTTTCGTATGGAACCAGAGCCGTACACAGTATGGTCTCTACCTTAAGAAATGACTCTCGGTTAACAATCTCGTCGATATGTGGATGTTTTCCATTGAAATTAATGACTTTATGTTTTGGATCAAATCGCAACCCTACAAAGTATCTTTTTATTTATTTATTTAATTAATTAATAAAATAAAATAAAAAAATTATTAGCAAAATGGTTTTAAATTTCTACATTTGATTTAAATGTAAAATAAAAGAAATAACACTAGTATGTATTTAAAAAAAAAAACAAAGTTTAATGTAAAAGTAAAGTATGTATTTTAAAAAAAAACAAAGTTTAATGTAAAAGCAAAAGCAAATTAACATTAGTATTATTTATTTATTAAAAAAATTCACCTTTGATTTAAATGTAAAATAAAAGAAATAACAATAGTATGTATTAGAAAAAAAAAAACAAAGTTTAATGTAAAAGCAAAAGCAAATTAACATTAGTATTATTTATTTATAAAAAAAACTCAAATCACATGAATCAAAATATCAATATTATTATATTCAAGTTATATTGTGTGCACTTAAAGGTAAAGATATTTTTTTTAACTATTTAAAAAACAATTTACTAATATTTTAGTGTTATATATGGATGTGCCGGAAATTCACAATTAGGCTGTAATGTCTTTAAAACAAATGCATGAATCTATGAATGTACTCGAAATTTACAATGAGATAGAAATATGATTTTCCGATGAAAGAATCAATAAGCCATTCGTTGCGTGCACGAATATATGCATATGATGGAAATTTACAATCCTTATACTCCATATAAATTATTGTGCGGATCAATAGATTATAAATTATCGTGTAGATTTATTTTTTTTACCAGAAAAAAAATACTATATTTTTTTTCCAGCAGAAAAAAGATACTATATCAATAAAAGGTAAGAACAACTTTCACAACTATACAAGTTGGATCCTAAGAAGTTTTGGAGTCAAATTCTAAAACGCAATACTAAAAAAAATAACAGGATTCCCTTAAGGGACTGGAATTCTTACTTTAAAAGTCTTTTTGAGTTCCCTAATGCTATGGACATTGTTAAGTTGTCTTGGGTCTTTAGCCTTTAGTTTTATTTTTATTTTTCTTAAGCCTTTAGATTTTAATTTTTGATTTATCCCCTTAAAAGTGTGTTTGCTTAGGTTCCCTTGATAAATAAAGATTTTAAGTCATGGCTCAAAATTTGATCCTCACATGAACTTTTCACCTAGGTTCATTTTTCATGACTTATGTTTTTGATCCCCTCCTTGATTTGACTCTAAGTCCCACTCACTCCACGACTAGCTCGACTTGACATGCCACCCTCCTCACTCATGCCTCTGTAGCCTTGCCTTGTTGTGCTTTGTCCCATGTTTACTAGTCAAATCATTATTTGAAAAGGGGCGCTGCCAACTCACCGAGAATTTCCGTAGCACACTCCATGTCTTTCATCTTTCACCACGATTCTTGATTATTGCGTTGATGTCATCTCTTCCTTGTTTTCAGCACCATGATTAGTTAAAAAGATGCCTTCAAGGATTCATATTTATGAGCTCTGGTAACAGTTTTCAAATTTTGAAAAACTCAAATTGTTGCACTGCACAAACTACCAGTTCGGACCAGTTAGCAGTGGCGCTACCAGATCAGATGTTGAGGTGGATCCTAAGACTAAATTGCTCGTGATCTTCTCCTAAGATTTTTCTCAAACTTCGAGTTGTCATTATTCTCCAGGTATTCCATGGTTTTTTCCCCTCTGCATATCATTTTCAAGGACAAATTATCGCCTGGAGTTTTGGTATTCAACTTGCTTGCATAATTCGAGGAGATCTTTCCCCTTGCACTTTCCTATTAGCCTCATCCACTCAAGCCTGCAGCTACCATCACTTGACATATGCTCATCGTGCTCTCAAACTCTCAGTACCCAAGCAAGTTTATTTTCCTGTATGCACAGTGTGCTACTCAGAAACGCTATTGAAACATCGATGCCTCTTCCCATGCCTCCTCTACCTTTCAATTGGACTATTTTGACCCATTTTTTTAAAGACTTTACAGTGTATCCCTTCACCATATGATTATTCCTCAGTTTTAATACCTGTACACAGTCAAGGGAAGGAAATTTACAACAATTGTTTCCTAAGCTAGTAATCAGTATAAATTTGGGGAAATTTTCTGGAAAAGGGCAGGCACTCTTCACCATCAGATTCTTTTTTAGGTCCGACTCTTTGTTTCTTGGTCATCACCACTCCATAGCTCTAAACCTTTTTATCCTGAACTATGGAGACTCCTCAGAAGAAGAAGTCGCACAAGGGAGGTAATGTGGTTAGAACTGAGCCTGCAGACATGCATCTATTTGAGGCAGAGCCCATGGCTAGAGAAGTTTTTCTAAGGGTGGGCTACCTCACTTTCTGCCAAAATATGAAAAGGGGTCATCCTGAGGTGACGAGGCAGTTTGCCTTACATTTTGATGGCCTGAAGACCAAGGTAGGGGACCTAGAATTTGAGGTGTTTGAGACCTCTATTTCAGCTGCTACAGGGATCCCTATCACTGGTGAGAGTTGGTTTAAATCCATGGCCTTGGATGCAGCCTATGCCAAAGACTTCCTTAAGCCTGAATATCAAACTAACAATCTTTCCAAATGGGTTCCAAGAAATCATCTGGTTGGAGAATTTGATAAAATATTGAGGATCATTCAAAGGTACTTCACATGTGAAGGGAGGTTCAATACACTATACCAGTACCATATAAGGCTTCTGCTGCATTTTATTGGCAAATTTGAAATTAGCATTCCCTTCTATTTGCTAAGGAGCATAGGCAAGATGTCAGACAGGGTTCAATCCAAGTCAAAGGTTGTGGATACTATCATTTTTCATTCTGGGTTGATTAGAATGTTGGTTGTTGAAGAGCTGAGAAAGAAGAACATCTCATGGGAACACTACATTACTGTTTCTCACATGAAATTGGACATAGAAGCTACTCCTCAGTCACAGATAGAAAGTCCTTTGCCATCCACGAGTGCTGCTCAAACAGGTACTAGGAAGAAAATAAAGAGCAAAGTTCATCTTCAAGATCAAGAAGCCATCAAGGAGGTTGCAAGAACTGAGGAGGAGACCTATCATTATCCACAGAGAGACCTTTCGCCCCCTCTTGCACCAAAGTTAGAAGAGGTCCCTTCCTCTACTAAAACTAAAACAAAGAAAGGGAAGAAGATACACCTATCGTCATCTCCTTCGGCATCTAGCACCAAGATCAGAAAGCCTTTCACAAGGTCATCAACTCTTAAAGGGGTTGTTGAAGAATAGGTCCTACCAAAGGTCTCCATTCTAAAGAAGAAGAAAGATAAAGGAAAAGGCATTGAGAAGCCTACTGAGATAGAAGAAGTAATCCCTGTGCAGCAGGAAGAGGAAGTCATGTAAAATCCTATTGAGATTGTTCACATCACTACTCCACCTAACACTCAGACATTCAAAATATTGATCAGGCAACTCGGGGATTCTAGGAAGGAGGTGGCTCATTTGAAAGAAGAAGGCATGTCTGACAGGGTTAAGATGAAAGAACTCATGGATGGTTACATCCACACTCTTGATCTAGCAAGATTTGTAGCCAGAAGAGGCCAGCCTCTTCATAAGAAACTCAAGAACCTATATAGGCATAACAGAGGCTTTCAATCTCATAACAAAAATTTCAAAGCAGAACTGCAACTGTTCCAAGATGAAATGCCTCAAAGAAACTTAAATGTATTGGTTGAAGATGTTATTGAAAAGGAGAAACCAGTAGCCAAGGAGAGCATAGTTCCAGTGAAGAAGCTTGTTACTGCTAAAGGGAAGCATATTGTTGTGCCAAAGGGAAGTCCTCCTTCTACAATAAAGAGTGTCATGTTAATGAAGTAATTGGTGAAAGGTGAGCTCCATTTTTTAATATGGCCCCTTTTTGCAAAGATAAGTAATTAAGGAAATACTACATCTGCCACCTATATAGGCTATATAGGCTTCTAGTGCTTACTTTTCAGAGTTTTGGGTTTTTGCAAAGAATTAATCCCTTCAACAGTAGTAGCGCAGACATTCCGTAGTGCTATGGCGCTACATAATAGTCTATTTTTTCATGTTCCATCAGTCTGCTATCTATAACCCTGCTAAATCGCCTAAGACGAATGGCGTTGCTAATTGCCAGAGGGTGCTACCAAATCTGTCAACGTTGAAGTGATGGTGTTGCGAATTATGATGGCGCTACCGAATTTCATGCAGACACATAGGCAGGCACTGCCGAAATTTTAACAGAGAGTGAATTATACAGGCGGGCACTACCGAAATTTTGACAGAGACACACAGGAAGGCGCTACCGAAATTTTGACTGAGGCTGAATTTTGCACAGAAGACACATAGGCTTGGCGCTATTCATTTGACTCGTCTATTTTGGAGGTTGTGCTATAGAATCACAGGAAATTTGGTAAAGGCTAGCTACTCAGAGCGTTATTCATTTGACTTGTCTATTTTGGAGGTTGTGCTATAGAATCATAGGAAATTTGGTAAAGGCTAGCTACTCAGAGCGCTACCAAATGATGCTACCAACAAGTACGAGGAATCAAGGGAAGTTGAATCAACATATTTATGAATAACTGATGATGTGGAGAATTGCAGAGATAGCAACTAGAAGCATGATGACAGTTACATGCCCCCTGAAGGACACTTGGTAGGAAAGGAGTTGTGCATCAAAGGAAGATCAAGTCAATTCAAAGATTGGTTGGATCAGTGACCAACATTTTCCCCTTTTATAGCACAATTGTTAGTTTAGGTTGTTAGATGGAATAACTACTTGGAGATTTTCATGGGAAGAAGGCCAGCTCGCACCTCCAGCTGTTTCCTCCCCTTTTGTTATAAATAGACATTATAAATGCTTTAGTAGGTTCGAATGGTTGAGCTAGGCTCCCTTATGCTATAATATTTTGATGAAGTTACTACGAACTAGTTGTGTACTTGATTTGAGATATCTTGGTTGATAGAAATCATCTTTCTTATTCCAGCTTATTTGCCTCTGATGCTGAAGTATTCATGCTTGAATGATTCACATGGATTTTTTTGGTGATATTATGATGAATGTTTGATTATAATATTATTATGATGTTTCTTTAGTGTCCTTAAACTTTGAACTCAAGAAGATCTTGTGTTAGAGTTTTTCTTCCTTAGGTTGCTTTCAGACCTGATGTTTATAGCAAACTTTAAATTCTTCTCACCAAAGTCTTCCTTCTATTCACCTTTACTCCCACTTACTGATTGAAGTTAGTCAAGACCTCGATTGCTCATGCATTCTAGTCCAGATTTCTGAGTTAGAACATTATCATCTTGAGTCTTATCCATTTGACCCCTTAAAAACTCATTTACATTTACACATAACCCGATGGGTATTGAGCTTACCTTCCATGCAATCTAAGGGTGATTCCTCGTGCTAACATTCTTGGCATCGTTGTCGGGGAACGAATTGAAGACATTTCCCTGGGATTGAACGACAAAGCTTACTAGTTCTGAAGGTGCATTGGAACTTAGTATATTGAAGATTGTAGCTTGCACCTGACGAGTCCATTGTTTCAGCTTTGGCGCCTAAAGGCAGACATATGATATCAAATCCACAACTACCTTTGGTTCCACCTGAGGTTGACCCAGAGAAAATAATCAAGAAGGGAAAATCTTCTCAAGAAAGTTTTTTTGTTGTTGCTACAAGTGCTTCTAGTCAGTTGCTTGATTTCACTCTTAACACTCCAGTTGTTATATCAAGTAATCCTTCTTTACCTTCTGTTGAAGTATCTAAGAATATTGATTTCGAAAAGTTTCCTATTGAATACTCCTCTTTTGAAACTAATTTAAAAGAAGAAAACTTTGAAATTCTTTCTTACCCTGACATTGTAAAGTGGTTCAGTCTTGAGAGTCTTGAATATTTTCCTACTTTAGGATTTTCTACCCCTCCTCCTATAAAATTTTCTGCAACCAAAGAAGAGAAAACCTCATCCCCTTTACAGACTTTACCATCTTCTTCCAAGACTCATCCTTATGCTATGAAAACTGAAATTTCCCCTTCATACTTTTTTTTTTCTCCTAAGCTGCACACACTTAAGTCTTATTCTCCTCCTTGTTCACCAAGAGTCCAAAATCCAATGGCAAGCGCTAACCCCCCTACAAATAGGATGGATTCCATAGTGGCTGGAAGATATGCCCCTCTTGTCTTACCTTAGCCAGTGAATGCTCTCCCTGTTGGAGATTATTTAAAATACATGCCCAAATTCACAGAAGAAGAAGATATAACTGCTGAAGAACATCTTGATGCCTTCTTGATCCACGTGGATCCAAAACCGCTCGAAAATACTCAAATTCAAAAAAGGAGGATCTAGGAATGACCTAGAAGTCTCAGAAGGGTCCCTAGGCTCAGAAAAATGCTTAAAAATAAAAGTTCTCATAATTGGATGAAACCAATGCCATTGCGTCCGCCTCTTTCTCCTGATTTTGACCATATATTTATTTTCTCAAACGGAGCTCGTATGAAGAAGTTATGACACTCTGAAGTTTTTCGAAAACAGTGACAAAAAAGTCAAAAAGTCAGCAGGCCATACTGATGACGTCAGCAGTACTGAGGCTGACGTCAGCATGACACGTGGCAGGTCGTATAGATGACACGTGGTAGGGTCATACGGATGATGACATCATCTGTACGAATGATGACGTCAGCAAAGCGTGTGGCATCAGCCAACGAGACGCTGACACGTGGCCCAATCAAAGGGCGCCACGTGTCCCCTTCTAGAAGCCCAACAATTTGGGGTATTCAACCAAATCTGGCGGATCTCTGCCAAATCTGACGATTGTTGCCAAATCTGGAGGAGGTTCACTAAATTTGGCGAATTAGTTAGCGGATCTGCTTATTTAGCCAGACACGCAAAACGAGGCAAGGGGAGTTGGCAGACGCTGCATTGGAATCTGTGCCAGGAGATGACCCAAGTGACCTGCTCAGAAATAGGTCGACTTTATACTCAAAAGTTGTAGAATTTCGAGAGGATTCTGAAGATGCTCTTCGTTTCTTCATCGGAGTAGCCAAACAACAAAGTGCATCCAGAAGAGGAGTGGCACATTTTTTGAGATTGTACGGATCTGACAGGGAGACTCTACGTTGGAATCCGTGCCAGGAGATGACTCAGGTAACCTGCTCAGAAATAGGTCGACTTTATACTCAAAAGTTGCAGAATTTCGAGAGGATTCTGAAGATGCTCTCTGTTTCTTCATCGGAGTAACCGAACAGCAAGTGCCTCCAGAAGAGGAGTGGCACGCTTTTCGAGATTGTACAAATCTGACAGGCAGATGCTGCATTGGAATTCGTGCTAGAAGGTGTCCCAGGCGACCTGCTCAGAAATAGGTCGATTTTATACTTAAAAGTTGCAGAATTTCGAGGGGATTCCATATATGCTCTCCATTTTGTCATCAAAGTAGCCGAACAGAAAAGTTCCTCCAAATCCCATTTGAGCGAGCCAAACATACTCAAGTTTACAGTCAAAAGTTGCAGAATGATGTTTTCCAGCCACCTATGATGTCTGGTGCTGCCCAGAATTGCAAATTTGAAAGTTGGTTTTTGAGAGCTCTTATGTAAGCCTTTTCTTTGTAATTTTTAAGCATTTGAGATTAATTAAAGAGCGGTCGCACTGTTGGAGTAGACCCGGAGACGTAGCCAGGAAGTCTGGTGAACTCCGTTACCAAATCTTATTCATAGATGGTTTGCTTACATGTTTATGTGCTCATATGCTTGATGGATATTCTTTAATTTTTCATTACAAAGATGGTTAACAGTTAAAAATTTCACATGCAAATAATGGTTAAAAGATCTTGAATTTTAGATGAAGTTAAAATTTTCAGATCAAGTTGGTATCAGAGCGAGGTTAACCATTTGTTTTGTGAGTTGATGTTAATAAGATCCATGCTTCACCATGGTGAAGGAGAACTTGAAGAGTTCGATCCAGAGATTGGATCAAGGAGAGGAAGGATGTCTTCACCAAAAGGAGAAGAAGCAGCTTCTTCTATTCCTTTTGAAGGGGAATTTCTAAAAGCTTTCATGAGAATGAAAACAATGGTAGAGGAGCTCTATCAAGATCGAAAGAAAGGTGAAAAAAGTGGACCATCTCATACAGAAGATAAGAAAAAAGGAGGTGATGAGGACCCCCCTAAAACTCCACCAACTTCTCCATCTCTTCTTGATGGTTCTATTCCTTCTCCATTTGAAAAGTAAAAAACAAAAGTTGATATTAATATGCCTCATTTAAAGCTTGATATTAAGTTTGATTTACCTATGTATAATGGAGAACTTAATGCTGAAAAATTGGACAATTGGATCCGTCAAATTGAAGTTTATTGTAGGATTCAAAAGTTTGCTAAAGATGTTGTTAAAATTCAGTTGGCTTCTCTCCGACTTGGAGGGACTGCTCTCATTTGGTGAGAGAGAATATCTCAAGAGGATCTTGCCATAGAAGGAAAAATTGTTTCCTCTTGGTATGAGTTCACTTCAACACTTAAAAAACAATTTTATCCATTAAGGTGTATGCAGCAAGCTATGATGGATTGGCAGAATTTGAGACAAAGTAAAGGACAAAGTGTGCAAGAATACACACAAGAATTTCGAAAAAGAGCATTGATACTTGCAACTCACATTGAGTCAAAAGGGAAGAGTGTTCATGATGTTTCTTCAGCTGAATTTGTCCAAGCAAAAGAAGGCAAGGAAAAGCGAAAATTTAAACATGCAACTACAATAAAGAAGGGTGATGAGAGACCTACGTGCTCGCATTGTCAAAAGAAAGGGTACGAAGAGACAAAGTGTTGGAAGCTACATCCTGAAATGAAACCAAAGTGGTTTAAGGATCAGAAGAGGAAGCAAACAACCACGGTTATCGTTGAGGACCTTGGATCAGATTCCGAGGATGAAACAAAGATAACAATCGTAGGTGTGAAAGGTAAATCTATTGTTGATAATGATGTTAACATTGGTTCTTCATGTGCTTCTACTTCTAAAAATGATGACAATTCTAAGGATAGAAAAATGAATGCATTGTTTCATATAAAAGTGATTACAAAACAAACAAAGGTTGACACATAGATAGTGGATCTCAAGTTAATCTTATTTCATAAGAAGTAGTTAAGCAATTGGGATTAACAACGAAACCACACAAGAAACCTTATCCACTAGGTTGGGTATGCAAAGATAACAGATTACAACACAACAATGTGATCTAAAGTTTGCAATTACATCTAAGTTTGTAGATGAGGTTGAATTTAATGCGGTCCCACTAGATATCTGTGGAATTGTGTTAGATAGTCCGTACTTATATGATCGAAAAGAGATCTTCTATCGAGAACATAATCAGTATCACTTGTTTAAAGAAGGAATTGAGTACATAGTGCATACACATTCATTCAAAAACGACAAATCATTGGGCACTACACAACAATTAAAAAAGGTTGTTAATGCAAGTCGGAATTTGGCACTTATGTCTATACAATGTAAGGAAGAAAAAAATCCTAAGCATGAAAAAGAAGTGTCATTTCACTACAATGCACATGTTTTGGTTGATATTATTTCTATGGTTAAAAGTCAGCATGGTTCGGATACAATCTCTTTCACATGTTCAATGTTTATATTCAGTTTATTACTCATCAGCAATATGTGGTTGGGTTCGACAATGTTGAATGAAGATGTGATTAAGAGTATGATTATTGTACTTAACAATGTTAGTGCAGTGTTGATTGTTGTATTGCTAAGTCAGATGTACAGGTTCTAGGAGGAATGGATAGGTGATACAGGACAAGTGAGATAAACATGTCCTCACTTATTTTCTGAATGATTTCATGTTTTTTGTGGTCCAAAAGCTTCTCAGTGGGGAGGTGTAATCTAGGTTGATCCAAAACCGCTCGAAAATACTCAAATGCAAAAAGGAGGATCTAGGAATGACCCAGAAGGGTCCCTAGGCTCAGAAAAATGCTTAAAAATAAAAGTTCTTAGAATTGGATGAAAACAACGCCATTGTGTCTGGATCATTCTCTCGATTCCGGCCATATATTTATTTTCTCAAACGGCGCTCGTGTGAAGAAGTTATGACACTCTGAAGTTTTTCAAAAATAGCGACAAAAAAGTCAAAAAGTTAGCAGGTCGTACTGATGTTGTCAGCAGTATGGATGCTGACGTCAGCATGACACGTGGAAACCTGAGAACGTGACACATGGCAGGTCGTACAGGTGACACGTGGCAGGCCGTATCGGTGATGACGTCAGCAGTACAGATGATGACATCAGCATGACACGTGGCAAGGCCGTACGTGTGACACGTGGCAGGGTCGTACGGAGGATGACGTCATCCGTAGGGATGATGACGTCAGCATGACACGTGGCAGGGCCATACAGGTGACACATGGCAGGGCCATATAGGGATGATGTTAGTAGTACAGATGATGATGTCCACATGACACATGGCAGGGTCGTACAGGTGATTACGTTAGCAGTGCGGATGATGACATCAGCATGACACATGGCAGGGCCATACGGACGACACATGGTAGGGCCATACAGATGATGACGTCAACATGACACATGGCAGGGCCGTACAGATGATGACGTCAGCAAAGCGTGTGGCATCAGCCAATGAGAGGCTGACACGTGGTCCAATTAGAAGGCGCCACGTGTCCCCTTCTAGAAGCCCAACAGTTTGGCGGATTCAGCCAAATCTGGAGGAGGTTCGCTAAATTTGGTGAACTAGTTAGTGGGTCTGCTTATTTAGCCAGGCACGCAAAACGAGGCAAGGAGAGTTGGCAGACGTCGCATTGGAATCCGTGCTAGGGGATGACCCAAGTAACCTGCTCAGAAATAGGTCGACTTTATACTCAAAAGTTGTAGAATTTCAAGAGGATTCTGAATATGCTCTCTATTTCTTCATCGAAGTAGCCAAACAGCAAAGTGCCTCCAGAAGAGGAGTGGCACGCGTTTCGATACTGTACGGATCTGGTAGGCAGAAGCTGCATTGGAATCAGTGCCAGGAGATGACTCAGGTGATCTGCTAAAAAATAGGTCGACTTTATACTTAAAAGTTGCAAAATTTCGAGGATATTCCAAATATGCTCTTTGTTTTGTCATCAGAGTAGCTGAATAGAAAAGTGTCTCCAGAGCCCATTTGAGCGAGTCAAGCATACTCGAGTTTACAGTCAAAAGTTGCAGAATGACATTTTCCAGCCACCTATGATGTTTGGTTCTGCCCAAAATTGTAGATCTGAAAGTTGGTTTTTGAGAGCTCTTATGTAAGTCTTTTCTTTGTAATTTTTAAGCATTTGAAATTAATTAAAGAGCGGTCGCACTGTTGGAGTGGACCCAGAGTCGTAGCCAGGAAGTCTGGTCAACTCTGTTACCAAATCTTGTTCATAGATGGTTTGCTTACATGTTTATGTGCTCATATGCTTGATGAATATTCTTTAAGTTTGCATTACAAAGATGGTTAACAGTTAAAAATTTCACATGCAAATAATGGTTAAAAGATCTTGAATTTTAGATCAAGTTAAAATTTTCAGATCACTTCTACAGTTATGCAAAAAATCAAAATATTGAAAATGAGGATGTGTGGATGAGAGTTTTTGTCCAAATCCTTTTTGGTGAGGCTAGGAAGTTGTTTAGGGGCTTGGCCCTTGGATCCATTACTGGGATTGAGGCATTAGACAATGCCTTGTTGAGACACTGGGGAGACAAAAATGACTTTTTGTATTATATCACAGAATTTGGATCCCTAAAGAGGAAAGAGGAAGATTTTGTCTCTGACTTCTCTAAAAGATTCAATAAAATGTACAATAAGATTTTTGCTAAGATAAAACCTACAGAAACCTCTGCAAAGATCAATTATGCCAATACCTTTGACCTCGAGTTTTTCCTTCTACCGAGAGAAAGAAGATCAACCTCCTTAGCTCATATGCAAGATGTAGCCTTGGGGGTAGAATCCAACATAGTGGCATATGATAAACTCAGGGGGAAATTTGATAGGGACAGGAGAAAAAATAGAGCTATAGCTTCAAATTATGATTCCCCTATTGTCCATTCTCAAGTATATGAACTCACCAAATTAGTAAAATCTCTTTCTACTGAGATTGAGAAGTTAAAACTGGAAGGAAAACAGACCTATAGAAATACTCAAAATATTGATAACAGAGGTAACTTCAGGAGACCCAATAATACTCCCCAGATCCTTCCAAGAGATCCTAGAAACAGAGATAGGAATGATCAAAAGATACAAACTCCTTTACAGAACAACCTTGTCATTGATGAAGAAGGAGAGGAGGAAGAAGTTGATCATGAGATTCAATGCTTGGGTGACACATCACCATCCCCTCACTTGACTCAATCTGCATATGAGAAATCCTTGATGGACATTCAAATAAATGAATTAAGTAAGGGAGAGAAAGAAAAAGAAGGTCCTCATAGATATAATCTAAGATCCAAAAAGAATGAAGAAAAGACTGATGCTTCTGATCAGCCAGCCCAAAAGGAAAATTCTGCCAAGGCTGTGACAGTTGGCAACAAACAAAAAAAAACTCAAAGCCTCTAAGTATTGATCAGAAATCCTATCCATGAAGCCAAAGAGATATTGAAATCCTCACCTCCTTTCAGTTTTGAGAATGAGATCCAAAAAGTCAATATCCCTGTACCTTTTTTGGAATTAATAAAAAATGAAGAATTTAAAAAATATCTCTCCAAAATGTTACAGCCTGAATCTTCTCCAAGTGCCATTGATTCAATAAATCTGCAAGATGAAAAACTAGCAGTTATCTTAGGTCCTTTGATAGAATATAAAGATGATTCATCCCCTCCCTTCTATAAATCACTGAACATACATGATAAGGTATTGCATAATTGTTTGATGGACTCAGGGGAATCCCACAACCTCATGCCCAAAACTGTTATGGATGAACTTGGATTAGAAATCACAAAGACCTACCATGACTTATATTCTTTTGACTCTAGGAAAATGAAATCGTTGGGGGTCATTAAGGATCTGGTTGTGAATTTATTCCAGCTGTCCATGAAAAGTGTAGTCATGGATATCGTGGTAGTTGATGTTCCCCCCAAGTTTGGCATGCTCTTGTCAAGATCTTGGATAAAAAGACTTGGGGGAACCTTGCAGATGGACCTATCATATGATATTATTCCTGTGTTCGGGGGTGAGCATAGAAGACTTTACAGGGAAGCTCAATTGGATTACATTATTAGTGATGAAGCAAACCCCACTAATCATCCTATTTTTTCTCTTGATACTGATTTGGGATCCAACATTTTGCAGCTCACTGATGCTCCTGAAACTCCTCTTGAAATCAGAAAACATTTCATTACCTATTGTGAAGAACCTCCTCTTACTACCTCTATTTGGAAGATGTTCTTTGATGGAGCCTCTTCTAGGGAAGGTGTTGGTGCTGGAGTGGTCTTTGTCTCACCATCTCAAGAGACTATATCTTTGTCATAAAAACTAGAATTTGAAACTAATGATAATGTGGCAGAATATGAAACTCTTGTCTTGGGATTGAGATCTTTCAAAGACATGGGGATTGGAGAGCTATCAGTATTTGGGGATGTTGAATTAATCATCCATCAGATCAAAAATCTTTATCAAACTAAGCACCCTAGGCTCAAATCTTATAGAAATGAAGTGTGGGACCTAGTGGACAGTTTTTTCTTAGCTTTCAACATTTCATTTATTCAAAGAGAAGAGAATACCATGGTTGATTCTTTGGCTATATCAAAAAGCAATTTCAGATTCCCCTTACCACCTAAACTCAAGTATGATGTAGAATTCAAATACAGACCATCTATACCAGACAATGTCAAGCATTGGAAGGTGTTTGAAGATGATCTTTAAATTAAAAAATTCCTTGAGACCGTTGATGAGTTTTCTGCATTACACATTGATCAGTATCATGACTCTAAAAATAATCCTCATGATGATGTTTTCCTTAATAAGATTGCTAATCATCATATTGTGCAGTTACCTAGAAACTACATTCCAAAAGGACTAGTTCCTTTGGAAATGTTATTTGATAGAAATGATGTGGTAGTAAAGAGAAAAGTGTCAACTGATGATGTTGATGTAACTGAGTGCAGTGTGGGAACAAAAAAGGTTCCAAAATATGTCAAGTTGTCAAGAAGCCTGTCAAGGGAGAAGAGGGCTGAATATACTGAGTTGTTAAAATAATTTGTTGACGTGTTTTCTTGGACTTATGAAGATCTCAAAACTTATGACACAAGCATTATAGAGCACAAGATCCCATTAAAGGAAGAGACCAAACCTTTCAGGCAAAAGTTGAGGCAAATAAATCCTATGTTGCTTCCTGTGATGGAAAAAGAGGTAAAAAAAGATTTTAGATGCTAAAATTATTATTCCTTTGAGGTATTCTGAATGGGTGGCCAACTTGGTCCCAGTGAGAAAAAAGAATGGAGAAATCAGAATTTGTGTCAATTTCTGAAATATGAACAGAAGCTCTTAAAAGGATAATTACCATTTTCCCAAGTTGGAGGACATATTACAGAGGGTGACAGGTGCATCCAGGATGTCCATGATTGATGGATTTTTTGGCTACAATTAGATCTCTGTCTTGCTAGAAGATAGAGAAAAAACAACCTTTACCACTCCTTGGAGTACATTTATGTACGCTAAGATGCCCTTTGGTTTGATGAACACAGGGGTGACCTTTCAACGAGCTATGGACATAGAATTTATTGGAGAGAAGGAAAAGTTTGTTGTTATCTATTTAGATGACATAACAATGTTCTCACAATCTGATAAAGAACACTATGATCATTTGAAAAAGGTTTTCTTGAAATGCAAAAAATTTGGTCTCTCTTTGAACCCCCAAAAATCATTGTTTTCCATGAAGGAGGGAAAATTATTGGGGCATATTGTGTTAGTTGAAGGGGTAAGGATTGATTCTAGTAGGGTTGAAGCTATCCAAACCTTTTCACTCCCTAGATCCAAGAAGGAGGTTCAATATTTCTTGGGAAAAATTGATTTTTTAAGAAGGTTTGTTTCAAATTTTGTTGAGTTGGTGAAGTATATTACAACCATGTTGAGAAAAGGAAATGAAATCAAATGGACTGCTGAGTCCCATAATTCTTTTGATCAAATAAATAAATCCTTGATTGAATCCCCTGTGCTCATTAGCCCAGACTACTCCAAGGATTTTCTTATTTTTTCTTTCGCTTCATTTGATACAGTAGAAACTATTTTATTGCAGAAGAACATTGAAGGCTTAGAGCATCCCATTGCTCTTTTCAGCAGGGCATTGACAGATGTTGAATTAAAATATGACATCATGGATAAGCAGGCCTATGCATTGGTTAAATCTCTCAATTCTTTTAGAGTTTATGTGTTGCATTCAAGAGTCATTTCTTATTTCCTATTAGCTTCTATAAAGGAATTTGTTATCCAGCTTGATATAGACGATAAAAGGAGAAAGTGGATTGCTAAAATCCTTGAATTTGATCTTGAGATTAAGCCTACCAAATTGGTTAAAGGCCACGGTTTAGCCAAGCTGCTAGTTGAATCCAATTGCTCATCTTTGGGGGTAAATTTCATCAACACTTTCTCAGAAAATCAACAGGCTGAATTGATTGACAAAGGTTCTCAAGTTGTCCCTACATTGGCAAATTGCAGCTGGTACAAGGACATTATATTTTTTCTATGGAAATTGTTGCCTCCAAATGGTATGGAAAAGAACAAGGTGAGAGCCTTAAAACTCAAATAAATTAAATACTTCCTTGTTGATCAAGTCTTGTATTGGAAAGACCCATTAGGAGTGCTTTTGAGATGCCTAGACCCACAAGAAGCCCAAAAGATTACGTCTAATTTTCATGACAGTTTATGCGGGGGGAATCATTTTTGGAGGACCACAACATATAAGATTCTCAAGGCTGGGTACTTCTAGCCTAGTCTATTCATTGATTTTTGTGCTAATATCGGAGCCTATGTTAAGTGTCAGAAATTCTCTGGAAAGCAGCAGCTCAAGTCTTTGTCATTAAAGCCTATGGTAGCTTCGGGACCTTTTCAGCAGTGGGGCCTAGATTTTATTAGGGAAATCCATCCTGCTTCTAGTGGTCAACATAGGTGGATATTGACTGCCATAGATTACTTTACTAAGTGGATAGAAGTTATCCCTACAAGGAATGCTTCCCACAAAGTGATCATTGGTTTCCTTGAGGATATTATGGCGAGGTTTGGTTGTCCGAATAGAATTGTCACTGATAATGTTGCATCTTTCAAGGCTGAACCATCGATTCAGTTCTATGAACATTTTGGAATCACATTGGTTCACTCTACTCCTTACTACCCCCAAGGGAATGGACTTACAGAGTCCTATAACAAAAGCCTTATAAATATCATCAAAAGACTGTTAGAGGACAAAAAGAAAGCATGGGATTCAAAGCTCAAGTTTTCGTTTTGGGATGACAGAGTGACAATGAAGAGATGCCTTGGTGTTTCTCCTTTCCATCTTGTGTATGGAGTTGAGGCCATTTTTCCTTCTCAGCTCGCCTTGCCTGTAGAAAAATTATTCCAATATTACTGAGGGGATCCGAATGATATGATGATATGATCAAAAGGATACAAAAATCGGTTGAAGTGCACCAGAATCGAGAGCAGCTTCTGGATAAAGCACACGACCATCAACAGAAGATCAAACAGGCTTTCGACATGAAAGTGAATAAAGAGGATTTCCAACTGGGCGATCTAGTACTCTATTGGGATGCACCAAAGCAAGACAAAGTCAAGCACAATAAATTTGAAGCCTTATGGATCGTTCCCTTCAAAATTTCTGAGGTATTCTCTAATAACACTTTCAAGTTGTAGAATTTGGAGGATGAAGAATTTTTTGGTGGCCCTGTCAATGGGCATTTTTTGAAAAATTAATTTTCTTGAGCCATGAGTGGATTTTCATGCCATTGTAAATATCATCTTTCTTTTGTTTTCTTTTAATAACTGACCCCATAGCCCTAGGATAAGACACTGAATCTACTTGGTCTTGGCATCCCACAGGGGGCATGTCATCCCCTACGGAGCCAACAAGAATGTTACCACTAGGAATCACCCTCAGATTGCATGGAAGGTAAGCCCAGTACCCATCAGGTTATGTGTAAATGTAAATGAGTTTTTAAGGGGTCAAATGGATAAGACTCAAGATGATAATTTTCTAACTCAAAAATTTGGGCTAGCATGCACGAGCAATCGAGGTCTTGACTAACTTCAATCAGTAAGTGGGATTAAAGGTGAACAAAAGGAAGACTTTGGTGAGAAGAATGTAAAGGTTGCTATAAACATCAGGTCTGCAAGCAACCTAAGGAAGAAAAACTCTAACACAAGATCTTCTTGAGTTCAAAGTCTAAGATCACTAAAGAAACATCATAATAATATTATAATCAAACATTCATCATAATATCACCACAAAAATCCATGTGAATCATTCAAGCATGAATACTTCAGCATTAGAGGCAAATAAGGTGGAATAAGAAAATTGATTTCTATTAAACAAGATATCTCAAATCAATTACACAACCAGTTCACAGTAACTTCATCAAAATATTACAGCATAAGGGAGCCTAGCTCAACCATTCGAACCTACTAAATCATTTAGACTATCTATTTATAACAAAAGGGGAGGTAACAACTGGAGGTGCAAGCTTGCCTTCTTCCCATGAAAATCTCCAAGTAGTTATTCCATCTAACAACCTAAACTAACAACTGTGTTATAAAAGGGGAAAATGTTGGTCACTGATCCAACCAATCTTTGAACTGATTTGATATTACTTTGATGCTCAACTCCTTTCCTGCCAAGTGTCCTTCAGGGGGCATGTAACTGTCATCATGTTGCGAATTGCTATCTTTGTAATTCTCCACATCATCAGTTATTCATAAAGATGTTGATTCGACTCCCCTTGATTCCTGGTACCTTTTGGTAGCATCATTTGGTAGTGCTCTAAGTAGCAAGCCTTTGTAGCGCCTTTACCAAATTTCTTCTGATTTTGTAGCACAACCTCCAAAATAGACAAGTCGAATGAGTAGCGCCAAGCCTATGTGTCTTCTGTGCAAAATTTGGCCTCTGACAAAATTTTGGTAACGCCTTCATGTGTGTCTCTTTCAAACTTTTAGTAGCACCCGCCTGTATAATTCACTCTCTGTTAGAATTCACCGTCTGTGTGTCTGCGTGCAATTTAGTAGCACCATCATAATTCGCAGCACCATCACTTCAACGTTGACAGATTTGGTAGCACCCTCGGACAGCTAATAGCGCCATTAGTCTTAGGCGATTTAGCAGCGTTATAGGTAGCAGACTGATGGAACATGAAAAAATAGACTATTTTGTAGCTCAATAGCACTACAGAATGTATGTGCTACTACTGTTGAAGAGATTAATTCTCTGCAAAAACCCAAAATTCTGAACAGTAAGCACTAGAAGCCTGTATAGCCTGTACAGGTGGCAAATGTAGTATTTCCTTAATTACTTATCTTTGCAAAAAGGGGTCGTCTTAAAAAATGGAGCTCACCTTTCACCAATTACTTCATTAACCTGACACTCATTCTTCTAGAAGGAGGACTTCCCTTTGGCACAAAAATATGATTCCCTTTAGCAGTAACATGCTTCTTCACTGGAACTATGCTCTTCTTGGCTGCTGGTTTCTCCTTTTCAATAACAGCTTCAACCAATACATTTAAGTTTCTTTAAGCCATTTCATCTTGGAACAATTGTAGTTCTGCTTTGAACTTTTGGGTTTGAGATTGAAAGTCTCTGTTCTTCCTATAGAGGTTCTTGAGTTTCTTATGAAGAGGCTGGGATGTTCTTGTTGCAAATATTGCTAGATCAAGAGTGTGGTTGTAGCCATCCATGAGTTATTTCATCTTAACCCTGTCAGACATGCCTTCTTCTTTCAAATGAGCCACCTCCTTCCTATCATCCCTGAGTTTCTTGATCAATCTTTTGAACGTTTGGTTGCTAGGTGGAGTAGTGATGTGAAAATTCTCAACAAGCTTTTTCATGGCTTCCTCTTCCTGATGCACAAGGATTACTTATTCTATCTCTGTAGGATTCTCAATGCCTTTGCCTTTATCTTTCTTCTTCTTTAGAATGGATACGTTTGGTAGGACCTATTCTTCAACAACCCCTTTAATAGATGATGGCCTTGTGAAAGGCCTTATAATCTTGGTGATAGATGTTGAAGGAGATGAAGAGAAGTGTAGGTTCTTCCCTTTCTTTGTTGTAGTTTTAGTAGAGGAAGGGACCTCTTTTAACTCTGGTGCAAGAGGGGGTGAAAGGTCTCTCTGTGGATAATGATAGGTCTCCTCCTCAGTTCTTGCAACCTCCTTGATGGCTTCTTGATCTTGAACAAGAACTCTTCTCTTTCTTTTCTTGCTAGTACCTGTTTGAACAACACTAGTGGATGGCAAAGGACTTGCTATCTATGACTGAGGATTAGTTGTTATGTCCAATTTCATGTGAGCAACAGTAATGAAGTGTTCCCATGAGATGTTCTTCTTTCTCATCTCTTCAACAACCAACATTCTAATCAACCCAGAATGAAAAATGCTAGTATCCACAACCTTTGACTTGGATTGAACCCTGTATGACATCTTGCCTATGCTCCTTAGAAAATAGAAGGGAATGTTCATTTCAATTTTGCCAGTAAAATGCAGCAGAAGCCTTATATGGTACTGGTATAGTGTATTGAACCTCCCTTCACATGTGACGTACCTTTGAATGATCCTCAATATTTTATCAAATTCTCCAACCAGATGATTTCTTGGCGCCCCTTTGGAAAGATTGTCAGTTTGATATTTAGGCTTAAGTCTTTGGCATAGGCTGCATCCAAGGCCATGGATTTAAACTAACTCTCACCAGTGATAGGGATCCCTGTAGCAGCTGAAATAGAGGTCTCAGACACCTCAAATTCTAGGTCCCCTACCTTGGTCTTTAGGCCATCAAAATGTAATAAAAAATGCCTCGTCACCTCAGGATGACCCCTTTGCATATTTTGGAAGAAAGTGAGGCAGCCCATCCTTTGAAAAAATTCTCTAGCCATGGGCTCTGCCTCCAATAGATGCATGTTTGCAAGTTCAGTTATAACCATATTACCTCCCTTGTGCGACTTCTTCTTATGAGGAGTCTCCATAGTTTAGGATAAAAATATTTAGAGCTATGGAGTGGTGATGACCAATAAACAAAGAGTCAGACCTCAAAAAGAATATGATAGTGAAGAGTGGCTTCCCTTTTCCAGAAAATTTCCCCAAATTTAGATTGATTACTAGCTTAGGAAACAATTGATGTAAATTTCATTCCCTTGACTATGTATGGGTATTAAAACTGATGAATAATCATATGGTGAACGAATACACTATAAAGTATTTAAAAAATTGGGTCAAAACAGTCCAATTGAAAGGTAGAGGAGGCAGGGGAAGAGGCAACGACGTTTCAGTAGCGTTTCTGACTAGCACACTGCACATGCAAGAAAAGAAACTTTCTTGGGTACTAAGAGTTTGAGAGCACGACGAGTAGATGTCAGGTGATGGTAGTAGGAGGCTTGAGTGGATGACGCTGATAATAAAGTGCGAGGGAAAATATTTCCTTGAATTATGCAAGCAAGTTGAATACCAAAACTCTGGGTGATAATTTCTCCTTAAAAATGATATGTAGAGGGGAAAAAACCATGGAATACCTGGAGAATAATGACAACTCGGAGTTTGAGTGAAATCTTAGGAGAAGATCACGAGAAATTCGGCCTCAGGATCCACCTAAGAATCTGATTTGGTAGCGCCACTGCTAACTGGTCTGAACTGGTAGTTTGTGCAGCACAACAATTTGAGTTTTTCAAAATTTGAAAACCGTTAGAAGAGATCATAAATATGAATCCTCGAAGGCATCTTTTTAACTAACCATGGTGTTGAAAACAAGGAAGAGATGACATTGGCACAATAATAAAGAATCGTGGTGAAAGATGAAAGACATGGAGTGTGCTACGGAAATTCTTGGTGAGTTGGCAATGGCCCTTTTCAAATAATGATTTGACTAGTAAACATGGGACAAAGCATAACAAGGCAAGGCTATAGAGACATGAGTGAGGAGGGTGGCATGTCAAGTCGAGCTAGTCGTGGAGTGAGTGGGACTTAATGTCAAATCAAGGAGGGGTTCAAAAACATAAGTCATGAAAAACGAACCTAGGCCAAAAGTTCATTTGAGGGTCAAATTTTGAGCCATGACTTAAAAACTTTATTTATCAAGGGAACCTAAGAAAACACACTTTTAAGGGGATAAATGAAAAATGAAAATCTAAAGGCTTGGGAAAAAAAAAAAAACTAAATGCTAAAGACCCAAGGCAACTTAGTGTGATAACAAACACCATTCCTATTGTCCCTACAAAGGAAGAAGTTTTTTCTTTAGATGACAGAGTTTGGGGTTAAGAGGCTCGCAAATGGGGAAGCTAAGGACATTGAAGGCTACCAAGCTGAAATTTTTAAAATCGGAGGGCCAATCCGTATCCCTCGCATACAGAAGCTCTTCAATTTAGAATTCAAGCAGGGTTTCCCTAAACCCTGGATGCAAATCCTCATTGTTCCTATTTTTAAAAATGGGGATAGAAACATTACCTCTAATTATAGGACCATTATGATTAGCTCGATTTTAGCCAAGCTTTATGGAATTATTTTGGAAAAGAAGATTAGCCTTTGGCTA
>JZKD02S0593044.1:112203-129648 GCA_000966675.3 Picea glauca | reverse complement strand
GTGGATGTGAAGGATGAGAATAGGTCCTTGAATGTTTAAGAGTTCTACGTGGTATACTGTCTTCTATGTCCTTAGCTTTCCCTTTTATGAGTCGCTTAACCCCAAACTCTATGCCTTCTATTGAGGAAACTTCTTCATATTGATCTAGCTTAGATCATCATATTATTTTTCATCTATCTCAAAGCCTTCATATTGGAAAAAAATGGAGGAAACAGACAAGGGGAAGCCCAAGAAACCTTCCTGTAAGCAATGAGCATGTGAGTACCTCCTCACATGAACTATCGACAATAATTAGTCCAGACTTAGAGAAAGCAAGTACCGATCTTTCAGGGAAAACAAAATATTATACTATTTCGTCATCAGTTTGTACACCAACAAAAGATGTTGGTGAGTGTGTAATAATGGAGGAGAACTTGTTCGATTCCTTCAACTTATTTACGGATTTGGCAGAAGCTCTTCTGCTTCCTCCCTCGCCTTTGTTCAGTATTGATGAAGTAGAGGTAGAGGAGCACATATCAGAGGAAGGATTTCTTTGGTTTGGTTTTTGAAAGAGAATAGTCCACATAAAATGATAGACTGGAAATATGTAATCCTCTAAAAATACTAAATGAATACAAGTTATGTTATTCCTAGATGGATCTACCATAGTTAGTGATAAAATCTGTATTTTAATTAATTGATTTATTTTTAGCATATGTTTTGGGCGTTTGACTGATGTTTTAGGGAACGTTTTTTTTGTTTGAATCAGGCGATATAAATTTACATCAATGAATGTAGAAATGGATTCAACATGTTGAAAAACTCTCAAAAACTTCAGGGCACTCGGATTCTACAGAAATAATTACTTAAATCTACAAATCCAACAATCTTCATTTCTTAGAATCTTTATTTCTTATAATCTTTAGCCTACTGCTTGTGTATTTTTTTTAAAGGTATCCATTATTTTATTATATATAGGAACATTATAAGTCGTTTTTTTAACTTTATATATTTGTTAGACTTTTTAGATTTTTAATTAAGGTTTATAGATGCTTAATTAATTTTTATGTCCGTAATCACTATTAAGCTTTATATGTTTGTTGGATTTTGTAAACTTTTACTTAGGTTTTGCATATCTCTGATTTGTAATCATAAAGGAAGGAATTTATTTTATAAGCATCAACATAAAACCCTAAAACCCTAGATACTTTATATATTTGTTATTTTCCACATTGTTAATTAGGTTTTGTAAATGTAGGATTTTTAAATGTTTAATTAATCTTTATGATGATTATACTGGTTAACTTTTAATGAAATTAGAATTGGTGTATCAAACTTTAAGAAAGAAACAAAATTACTTAGATTTTTTTAGAATTTTCTTTATGTTTTGGAAAAACTTTAAGGAAAGCTTTCCAAGATCACCATAGTTTTAATGACTAAGAAGGTTAGGAAGGTCAATATCTCTAAGAGAAAATGTTTTTCATTTTCAACCTTCTTAGTGTCACAAAGATGATAGATTCTTTCATCCCACTGTGTTTTGAGAATTGTCCAACACCACTTTCATTATGCAACTCATGAGTGTTTGTTGTTATTTTAGCAATGTTGATTTTCTTCTTTACACTACTGAAAACCTATATATACTTTTGATCTTTTAGATTAGGGTTGACCACCTCTTTGTAGTATCTTAATTTTTTTTTATCCCCTATTTCTTTATCTTACAATAGATTTTCCTTAAATTTAGATGTAATAATATTTTTAATATTATTCGTATTTGCAAAACCATTTCTTCCTTTATTCCCCAATGATTTAGTGAAGACTTGACATCTTTATGCCATCATTGCTTGAGTTGTTGACTTGGTTTTGGCTAGAGTTTGAAACTATTTTGTGAAGCCTCTTGTTGTCCATGTTGTTTATCTTGTTCTTGTACAAGTACCTAATCATAGTCATGTTTTCAATGGGGGAAATGATTGCTTTTATGAGGACGATAGGATAGGATATGATATGATAGGGTGTATTTTCTTTAATTTTAAGATTATAAGTTATGAAATTCCTTTGGATCTGCTCTATCTTTCTTGAGGGTTCTATAGAAATACTACATCCCCAAACTTCACATCCATATAAAATAAGAGGAATAATGAAAGTCTCAAAGATGAGTTTTTTTTATCCCCGCCAATTTTTAAGATTTCAGTTTGGTAGCTTTCGATGTTCTTATCTTTCCCTTTTGTGAGTCGCTTAACCCCAAACTTTATGTCTTCTATAGAAAAAAACTTCATCCTTTGTAGAAATAATGTTGTCTACAACATAAGGGGATTTGTAAAGATGTTTAAGGTAGGAATTCTAGTGCCTCAAAGGAATGATATTATTATATTTAGTTATATGAGTTAGAATTTTCCTCCAAATTTTCTTACGATCTATCTTAGGTAGGTGAAAAAGATTCATATCTTGCTTTCAATTTATATGTAGTGCATTTTTTTTTGTCTTTTAATTAAGAAATTGTATCTATTTATCTTATCAGGTTTTAAAGATGTATTATAAGCATTTGTAATGGATTTCATAACAATTTTACATTCATTATCATACCAAGGGTCGGTTGTTATGCTTTTATTTTTACATAACACCTTGATAGAGAATTTGTTAATGGAAGTAGAGAGGGTTGTCGTAAAATAATGATAGAGGTCTTCAATATTGTTCTTATATGATAGAATATTTAATTCAGTATTTAAGTCCTCTAAGAAAAGATCATAGATTTTTGTCAAAAAGAAAGTGCCTTTGGTTATCAAGGTTCTTTTCAATGGTAATTTTGTGCATGACAAAGTTTAGAGTTAGGTTAAAGGTCTATGATCAAAATCAGGTTCACAGTTGTTCAAAAGGTCAAATTTTACTATTTGGACAAAGGCCACATCATTAAATCATTGAAAAATATTAGGCCTTGAGAACTACAGAGCTTGATTAGCTCGATACCAAATAAATTATCATTCAGGTCTTCAAAGTTTTTGTTGTATCTGTTAGCAAAAAAAAGTTCCGCATCTAGCCATAGAGGATTAGGGATGGAATCATTACTTAAAAGAATATCTTGGTTAGTGGCACTTCTAGAATTAAAGTCTCCTAGGATGAGGATACTACCTTCATTTCTCAGACTGCAAATATCTTGTTCTAATCTTTCATAGGGACACTTATTATCTAGATTGTTTTTCTTATAAAAGGTAGAATTAATAGGCATGAAATAACAAACTCCTATAGAAATATTCTTAGCATTAATATCTGAAATGTCCATCCATATGTATTGATTAAGAGGGTGTTTCCTATGAAACTGAATGTATATCCATCCATATGTACTGATTAAGATGGTCTTTCCTATGAAACTAAATGTGAGGAGAAATGTTCATTTTTATGTAACAAGCTTTGCCTCCAATCCCTCTGTGAGAGGATTTATTGTTCCATGATGACCACAATACAATTCGTTCTATGTTAAACATCTTATATTCTTTATGCTCCCAAATTTCAACCAGAAATATAATATCGATTTCACCCAAAATCCAACTTAATATAGGACCTTTGAAATAAAACTTAGACAAAAACCACACAAGTGAGACAGAGCTCACAAAACTTGACTTATTGAGAGAAAGCAATTACATTTATAGTCAAATAGCATATTAGGTCACACTCCTATCAATGTGGATCTCAAACCACCCACAAACGCAATATGCGTGCTTATGAAACAAACTCAAAACATCCTTCTAATTTTACAATATATTCTAGAAGTTTCTTCATTATTCTAACATCCCCCTTTAATCGAGAAACAATTTTTCTACGACACCTAACTTGCTTCTAAAAATTTCAAACTTGAGTTTACGAAGAGGTTTGGTAAATATATCAGCCACATTATCATTGGTATTACAAAATATCAAACCAATTTCGTTTGATTCAATCTTCTCTCTCACAAAGTGATGTTGTAGCTCGATGTGTTTTGATCTAGCATGATATATTGGATTGTGTGACAATTTGATAGCACTTTGATTGTCACGGTTGATGCATGTTTGATCATTTTTCTCCTCTTCGACATCTGCAAGAATTCTCTGCAACCAAACAGCTTCATAGGTGGCACTGGTCAAGGCTTTATACTCAGATTTTGTTGACGACAAAGAAATAGTAGGCTGCTTCTTGCTACTCCACGATACAACCCCCGATCCTATATGAAATTAATAGCCTAAGGTATATCTTCTATCATTAGGATTTCCTGCCCAATCTGAATAAAAAAAACCTGTTAGATCAACATCAAATTCATCAGTATACATAATACCAAAATTTATTGTTCCTTTCAAATATCAGAGTAATTTCTTTGCATATTTTCAGTGACTCTCAGAAGGCTTAACCATGAAATGACTAAGGATGCTAACTAAGTATGCAATGTTTCGTCTCGTAGTGGTGAGGTAGTTCAGACTTCCCACCAACTGACGATATAAAGTACCATCTTCCTCTTTAGTTCCATCTTCACTGTATAACTTTTCATTCTGTTCTAAGGGAGTTGACATAGCTTTACATTCACTCATATTGAACTTTCTAAGAATTTCTTTTTTGTATTTACTTTGAGTGATCAATGTTTTACCAGGCTCTCTCCAAACCTTAATTCCTAAACAGTAATGCAATTCACCGAGATATTTCATTTCAAATTCTTGAGACAACTGAATTTTAATCTCTTCAACTAACTTGCATGCACTTCCTATAATAATGAGATCATCCACACATAACTATATTAAAGAAACATTTCCTTCTTCATATTTCTTAACATACAGGTTAGGATAGTATTTTCTTTTTACAAACCCATTCTGATAAAAGAAGGTATCAATCTTTACATACCATGATCTTGGTGCCTGTTTCAAACCATATAAATATTTCCTTAACCTACAAACTAGATGATCCTATACCTTCTTGACAAACCCTTCAAGTTGTACCAAATAAACCTCTTCTTTTAAATCACCATTCAGAAAAGAAGATTTGACATCTAATTGATGTATTTTCCAATTATGTTTTGTAGCTAAGGCAATCAGTACTCTAATTGTATTCAATTTATCTATTGGTGCAAAAGTGTCTTCGTAATCAATTCCCTCCTTTTGTGAATATCCTTTTGCAATTGATCTTGCCTTATATGTATCAATGCTACCATCTGCTTTAAATTTAGATTTATACAACCATTTGCTTCCAATAAAGACTTTGTTTTTAGGCAGTTCAACTAATTCCCATGTTTGATTTTTCATAAGAGAGTCATATTCATCCTTCATAGCATTTCTCCACTCTTCATGTTCTTTATCTTGATCATAGTTTACAAGTTATACAACATTCATTACATGAGACATCAATGCATAATATTTATATCTTATAGGTGGTTGAGTTTGTCGTGATGACCTCCTTGGTCCTTCACTGCTTTCATCTCGTCTCCTTCTCTGTGGTGACTCTTCTCCACTTGATGTATCCTGACTGCTTGAAGTGTCCATACTGCTTTCATTCCGTTCTCGAACATGTACATGTTCTTGTTCCTGTTTAACCATTGCATATATTTTGACATGTTCATCACTATCATTATGCCAAGCATCTACATAATTCATTGTATCAACTCTATCTACAATCTCATGAAACATTACATCTCTACTGGAAAACAATTTATGTGAACTAGGATCAAACAATTTGTATGCTTTTTGATCAGTACAATACCAAATAAAAACACACTTGATTGACTTTGCATCAAGTTTTCTTCTCTCATCCTTTGGAATATGTGCAAAGGCAGTGGGTCCAAATACTCTTAAATGACTGACATTATGTGTATAACCATAAAGAATATCAAAATGGGTTTGGAAATCTAATATCTTAGTTGGACTTCGATTCTTTAAATAAACAATAGTATTAATGACTTCTGCCCCAAAACCATTAGAAATGTTTTTACCTTGAAGCATACTACGAGCACACTCCATAAGTGTTATGTTCCTTCTCTCAACAACACTATTCTGTTGAGGTGTATGAGGTACTGTAAATTGTTGTTGGATTCCATTAAATTTACAATAACATTTAAATGCACTTGATGAATATTCACCACCCTGATCATATCTGAGAACTTTAATACATTTTCCTGTCTGTTTTTTAGTCATAGTTCTGAATTCTTTAAAATACTCAAATACATTACTTCTTCTCCTTATGAAATAGACCCAGGTATATCTATATCTACCATTAACAAAAATAATAAAGTAGGAAGCACCACCAAGTGCCCTAGTTTGCATAGGTCCGCATTCATCAGTATGAATTAATTCAAGTATATATGTTTGTCTTTTCTCTGTATGTATGGGAAACTCCTCTCTATGTTTCTTACCAAGTGCACATGCTTCACATGGAAAATGATCATTCTTCATAACAGGTAGACCTTCTACCATTGTTTTTCTTTTCAACAACATCAAATCATTGTAATTTAGGTGCCCATACCCGTGGCGCCATAAATATTATGTTGACATTGTTGTGGATGTTAATGCAACATGACGGTTCATTGTCACATCCAACTTATACAATCCACCAACCCTGGTACCTGTGGAAAAAATCATGTAGTGATCATGGATATCTTTTACAACACACCACAACTTAGCAAATTCCACTGTTAGATTATTATCAGTGATAGTTGAAACCTATATCAAATTCTTTTTAATACCAGGAACATACATTACATTATGAATCTGTCTCAATTGTCCATTAGTTAAGTTCACACCTATTACTCCATAGCCTTGGACTTTATGTGATCTGTTATCTCTTAAGTAAATGTGTGTGCCATCAATTTTCTCATAATATTCATCATACCATTCTTTATTACAGGTCATATGAGTTGATGCACCCGAATCTATGAACCATGCATTCTCATCATCAGTGTCAGGAGACAATGCAACTTAAGAAATAAACAACTTAAGATTTTTAAATCCATCATCGACTGAAGTGTCTTTATGCACACAATTTCCATTATGCCTTTTATATCTTTGATTTGATTCATGATTCTTTCTTCTATAACAATATTTAGCAAGATGTCCAGGTTTTCCACAATATTCACATTCAATATTTTTCTTAACATAAGAATCAAGATGTGTCATACCTTTCTTCTTTGCTTGAAACCGACCTCTGTTCGTGTCCCACGGTTTACCTCGGTATGATCTTTTACCTCTTGCAATCAAAGACGAATCTAAGCCACTTGAGTCCAGATCATAGTTCTTCATTCTTTCTTCCTCTTGAAGAAGGATACCAACCAATTCATCAAAAGTAGGGGTTGTTGGTCTAGTTGAGAGTGATGAAATAAAGACTTTATAATCTTGCAATAAACCCTTCAAATAAATTGTTACTAAATCACTACTGGAAACCTTTTCACCAATGTCACCCAAATTATCACCTAAATCTTTAATTTTGGATACAAAATCACTTATTCTTTCATTGGCTTCCATTTTGATAGATAATAACTTAGTTTTTAAGAATAAAATTCAGTTTGCATTAGAGGTTTCGTACAAACCTTTGAGAACATCCCACATCTCTTTGGAAGTTTTACAGTCTCTTATATGAGGAATGATGTTGTCCTTTACAAACATATGCAACAACACTTTCGCTTTCATCTGTCGCCTATCCCAATCTGGAATTGAGGTAGCAACAGTGGGTTTGGGCTCATCTCCTTTGACAATCATCCATAGACTATATGCCTCTAAAATGGTGGTCAAATTAAACTTCCAGTTTACATAATTCTCGCCATCAATTTTAGTGGACTCATTTAAATACGAATTAGCCAGAGCATTTTCCATCTTCCACACAAATAATTCAGCAAGCTTTAACAATTATTAACCAATGTAAAACAAGGAAATTGTTCTAGCTTTTACTGACTACCTGACACTTCTCCTTTTCTTTGCAATTTGTGGCTCTACATTGGTGGAAACACTATTCACATTGGCAGTGGCTCCTCTAACCTTCAACGGAGTTGCCAATACGCAGATCAAACTCAATTGTTATACTCATAAAAGTGAGTGGGTGGGGGGGGGGGGGAACTATACCCACGAAAGTCAGTAACACTTCCACCTGTACATCCGCTGGAACCCCAACAACACACCTCTCACTGTGCGTTCACAGTTCCACGATATCAAATTGGTATGGCAGTCTCGTGAGTTAGATCGGTGTAGCAACAACACACAACACTTCAAATAACAACTCCTGGAATGATCAGATCGGTGCACACAGGTTACAACATGCAACAGATAGCAGATATGTTCCAGTATGAGAATGCAGATCACAATGAACACAACACGCAACACTCCAAAGAACAGTCGACGACCCCTTCACACCAGTCGACGAGATGAGCACACAACAATAATGGCCAACAACTCCACGCAACAGTCAAACGCTCCTTCACACTCATAGTAGCATTTCCACAAACGATGGAAGTGGCAGATTAAGAAGGATGACAATGTGGTTCCTTAGAGTGGCTTTTAACCTCTGCTCTGATACCAAAATAAAACTTAGATAGAAACCACACAAGTGAGACGAAGCTCACAAAACTTGAATTATTGAGAGAAAGCAATTACATTTATAGTCAAATAGCACATTAGATCACACTCCTACCAATGTGGATCTCAAACCACCCACAAACGCAATCTGTGTGCTTATGAAACAAACTCAAAACAACATTCTAATTTTACAATATATTCTAGAAGTTTCTTCATTATTCTAACACTTTGCTCAATGGAAAGCCACGACAATCCCAAGAGAGGATCTGAAGTGTCTCGAATTCTCATTTATTATTATATTTTTGGTCTCTATCCCTAACAATATATTTTCGAATCCTAATTATTGCTCATTTTCCTTTCTTTCTGACTTATTTTACCTTTTGAACTTCCTTCCTTAATTTAGCTTGGTCTTTTGGAATGAAGTTTTCATTTATAAATATTCCTCGCCATTTTAAGCTCAGATTTTTACTGAGTATGCCATATTTATGGTCATTAGAGCTTACCTTAACCCGAATCAACCTATCTTTATTTTCAATTATTTTTCCCAACCTCTTTGTTTTTATGAGGCAAGTTGTTTCAATTTGTGATTTATTTTATAGTTCTTCCTTGATTATTACCAGTGCGTCCTCATCTTTATCCTCTTTTATACCAAAAACTTTGAGGTTCAAGGATATTTTGTTACGATCATGGTCTAACTCCATGAACTTATTAATTTCCTCTTTGATGGGTTTGATATCAAATTTACGATCCAAACTATTTGGGCCAAATTGCTCATTAACTTTTCTTCTAGCTCTTTTATTTTATCACTAAATTTATGATTTTCTTCAACCTCTTCTTCTTAAATCAATTATTTTTTTTCTCGACTTTGTTTTTCTATTTCTTATAATATAACCTCTATTTGTTGTGAGTCTCCAATCCTAATATTGTATTTTACATGTATGTACAAATCTTATCTTCTAAAAATCTAAATTTATTATTAAGCTTTTCTTTTAACTTTGTTAAGATTCTAGGTTCATAATACATCTACGTATTCTTACTTTAAATACCAAATGTTAATATGTAACTCAATTTGATAGATGACGTTATCTATTTTAAGTTAAAAATCATAAATCAAGAATAACACTTTTATATATTTGTTACACCGTAGAGACTCTTAATTAAATTTGTAGATGTTTAGTTAACCTTTATATATCTCCTTATTCTTTGTTTAAATAATATAGTGTTAATATATAACTAAACATTATATATAAAGTAGTTATATATTTTAAGTCCAAAATCACGAATTAAGGGTAAAACTATATTTGTTAGACTTGGTAGACTATTAATTAGATTTTGTAAATGTTTAATTAACCTATTTACATCTATACATTTCGAATATAATTAAGAAGTGTTAATATATAATTAAACTTTAGCGAAAGTTTTGGTTCCTTACATCAAGCTATGTTTTAAGCCATATGAATTATCTTTATTACTTTTAATTATTATCTTTATTATTTTTAATTATGAAATTAGATTTTTAATATATTAAAAAATAGTTATTTTCATAGTTATTAGATATCAATTTAGATTTATTTTAACTTGGTTGATTTATTTAATTTGGAAAAGGATAAAAAAAATTAGTGTCTTTAATCTTTATTACCTTTAATTATAAAATTGGATTTTTAATATATTTGAAAAAAAGTTATTTTCATAGTTATGGGATATCAATTTAGACTTATTTTAACTTTGTTGTTTTATTTAATTGGGAAAAGGATAAAAAATTTACCATTGCCTTTTTAAAAATGTAGTAATTGAAGAAAGGTTTAAGCTTTTATAGGTTTGAATTTTTTTTGGTGCTTGATATGTGGATGTTAAGATTAATCTAAGCTAATGTTATTTTATTTTTTCTCACATTATTGATTTATGATGATGATGATTATTATTGTCCAATAAAATTAAATTTTGGTTGATAGATGAATCTTAAGAAAATTGATAAGAAAATAATTTGTTTTCTTTAGAATTTGGTATCTATGATTTAAAAGGTTGGTTGGTTTTCATGAATAAACAAGTTTTTTTTTTTTTTTTAAGTTAGAATTTGTATTAGAACCTCCTAAGTAGTAAGAGTTACAACTGTCATGCTATCCCAAGAGGTTGTGGCAGCATTGCCCCAGTGGGAAACAAATGCTGCCACATGGCCATTAAAGTTCACAGTAACCATGCAAAACTTGAAAAACTGTAATAAACCTGAAATGTGCAAAACTAGATCTAGTATGCCACGCAGGGTGAATATACTTTCTGCTAGACTGTCTATACCGAAAACACAAAACTGAAATGAGATAAAACTGTAAATTCCTAGATCTGAGAAGCCGCGCAGGGTAGAGAACTTGTGAGACTATTTGGATGTATAAAAACATGGGAAACCTGAGCAGGAAGAAGCTATCCTGAGCTGGGGTCGAGCCTCTGCTCGTGCCTTCAGTCTTGCGTGGTGTCCTTGCTTAGCGCACCTGTGTCCGAAATAACTTTCCTAAGATCATGTAGAAGAGTCATCAAGTGTTCCTCACGACGAGTCTGTTCTTCTTCTCTGTGCTGCATCTCATTGATTGCGCCTTTGACGTTCTCAATTGCTCGCTTAATGGCGTTCGAAGAGTCCTTGAGATCTTCCTTCCCAGCCCAGTGGGTGAAAACAGGAGAGAGTGAAGGGGGTGGAGGTAAATCAAAGGATGAGGTAGGAAATTCGGGAGAGGGGAGAGGAGAGGACGAGGAAGAGAAAGGGATTGACGTAATGGGGGGAGTGGTGGGTGGAGGAGGGGGAGGTGAAGGCTGGCATGGGGGCGACAGGATGAGCTTTGGTGCGAAGCCCAGGGAGTTGCCCTGGATGTCGAACCATTCGACTCGACAAGCGTAAGGAGAAGACAGAGGAGGTAGACCTGGAGTAGTGGATCGTTCGGGAGATTGGTTCGGGGAGATGGCACGAGAAGAAGCAAGGGGACACTCCGGGGTGGAGGCATGCGTAGAGTCTGGAGGCAAGCTTGGAAGAGCCTACCTACCTCGTCCTCTCGAACCTCTTCCTCTTGCGTGAGAATTATTGTTCAAAGGACAGGAATCGAACCAGAGCCAAAAGAAATAGCTGATTAGAGGAAGAGTGTTGGGCACAAACGGTTGAGGGCGTCAAGGAAAATCGAGCCAGAGGCAAAAACCTAAACAATTTGTAGGAGGAGGCCAAGACTTGGAAGGCCGAGGGCTCTAATGAGCCACGACGTTCCTCAACGCTAGCCTAAATCCGTTGAACATGACAAGATGATGGGATTGGGCCTTCGACCAACCCGTAGCCATTATTTCTCCCACGAACTAGAGTGCACAATCATTAAACTAGTCCGAATTCAAATGAATGTAGAGGTGCTTCGACCGAGGAATTAAAGGCATGGATTAATGGTGGAGGTGAGTGCTAGTTGTGCTGGCTCGAGGTGGCAAGAGACATGGCCATGTGTTCGCCCATCTGGCCATCCACCTGTCATGTCCAATGTCACCCCATCCAGGGGTTGGTCCTTGTTGTGAGCCATGTTTTTGCATGTGATCACGAATGGGTGAGTAGGAGATGAGGCTGGAGAACAGAAGAAGTCACCTTCTGACATGTCTACCCCAAAGTTTTCCAACATATCTGCTACTTGATTTGTGTTTATATGGATGTGGGCGAGAAGAATAACCCATTGTGGCTGAAGGATTGACTTTATTCTAATAAGCCCGTTCATAGGTCTGCAGCTTGGGGAGATCTTCTCCATATATGCACCATTTAGAAGATGAGAGAGGGGGTTAATGACTATCTACGAATCACCTTCTGCTATAAGGAGGTTTAGCCCTTGATCTTTGGCCTCTTGTAGACCTTTCATAAATCCCCAAATTTCTGTTGCATTGTTGGTGTTATGGCCCAAGTTCCCAACTGAGATGTGGAGGATCTCTCCGTTGTTGTTGCGTATGATTGCCCCATAACCTGCAGGTCTCAGATTCCCCTTCGAGGCTCCATCAAAATTTATTTTGTGATATCCAACTTGCGGAGCCTCCCAATGGGAGGGGCTGATCTTAGAGGTGTTACCTGGAAGGGGGGATGAAAGAGAGGGGGAGAGATGGAGTTGCCAAGCATTGAGGATGATGAGCTCATTTGTTGGGAATTTCCAATCCTGATCCGTCCAGGGGTGGAAGTTGATTGTTTCCTTTATGTTGGAGTGGATTTTAGCCTAGAATTCTTGCCAGTTCAAGGAGGAGGATTTCAATATTATGCAATTTTGTTCTTTCCAAATATGCCAAAGAATAAATCCTAGTAGAAGATGCCAAATTTTGTTTAGGATGGGAGATTGGAAAATTGAATCTCCCCATCCCTCCATTGTTTCCTTTATGCTTAGACGATTCCTATATGAGGTTCTCATGATGTTGGCGCATTGGTCCCAAAGATGCGAGCTGTAGGAGAAAATATTAAGAAGGTGGTTCTGAGTCTCTTCCTCATTACGACAAAGGTTACACCAGGAGGGGACTGTAAATCCTCTTTTCATTAGATTGTCCCAGGTGAGGATACTGTTGTTCGTCGTTAACCAAAGGAAGGTGTTGATTTTTGGCCAGAGCTTTGCGCCCCAGAGTTTGTTCCAAATTGCTTCTTTTGGGAGGGAGTTATGTCTAGCGCTGAGAAAATAAGCTTCTTGAAGGTTGAAGGTGCCAGTATTGGAGTGGCACCTCCTTAGGATGTCCTCCCCTTGTTGGCTGAAGATTCTCCCGGGGTTGAGCTGATCAAGTAGTGGTTGAAGGTTTACCTCAAGTGGGATGTGCAACTCTTTGTGGGTGTTTTTCCATTTGCGCTAGGTGTCTCTGTTGTCTTCTGGAATCCAGAAGTCGACTACTTTGTGGAGGCATGTACCTGTCATTAAGGGAATACAAGTACTCAGAGTGGGAACCTTGTCCAGGGCCAAAAGTTGTCACCAAGAGTCGCTCCAGAAGAGGGCCGAGATCCCACCTTCCAGTTCCTAGAAAGCGTGATCCATTATCATCCCCTTGTTATTCCTATCTCCATTCCATATGAGATATCTAGGGCACATGCCGTTCCATCTGATTAGTTCTTTTTCCGGTGTGAAAGGTGCGGATTTTTTCCTCTAGAGACGCGCCTAGAGGTCTTGCGGCCTTTTTAGCCATCTCCACCAAATTTTTTCACTGGGGAATTTATTGAGGATAGAGGGATCTCTGAGACCGAGTCCCCCTGCGTACTTTGGTCTGCACATTTTTTTCCAGCTAACCAGAGCCAATTTGCATCCCTCTTTGGATCCATGACAGAGGAAGCTCCTTTGAATATTTATTAGAGTGTTGAGGATAAATTTTGGGGCCGCAAGCGCTAAGAAAAAATAGATCGAGAGGGCTTGCAGGACATACTTAAGGAAGATGAGGTGACCAGGCAAATTGAGGGAGCGAAAGGTCCAAGATGAAAGTTTTTTCCTAAAGTTGGAAAGAAGATCTTCCCAAGAAATGTTTCTTAGTGGATTATCAATTAGGGGGATGCCAAGATACTTGGAAGGGAGGGTGCTTCGGGTGAACCCCAAGAGTTGCATAATATGACGTTGGATTTGGATAGGCGTGTTGAAGAAGAAAATTTGGGATTTTGAGAGGTTTAATTCCATGCCCAAAGCATCACAGAAAAGGTTGATCATGGAGCGAATTCAGAGAACTTCTCAGACTGTGGGGCTGCCCATTAAGAGTATGTCATCCACGAACTGACTATGCGAAATGGGTGAAGAGATTCCATGGGGGGTGAGTCCTGAGAAGGAGTGATATTTGATGGCTCCTTTAATGGCTCGACTCAGCCCTTTTGCCATTAAGATGAAGAGAAAGGGAGAAAGTGGATCCCCTTGTCTTATTCTTCTGGAGGGAGAGAAAGGATTGGAAGGGACACCATTGAACAGGATGGAGAATAGGGATGAGGAGGTGAGATTGACGATCCAGGAAACCCAAGATGGATCAAAACCAAAGGCTATAAGGGTTGATTTCAAGTATTTCCAACTAATTTTATGAAAAGCTTTGGAAAGATCCAGTTTTAGAAGCATACCAGGAGACTTGGTCGAATGAAGAGAATGGATTACTTCGTGAGCCAAAATGATGTTGTCCAAGATTTGTCTTCCTTCCACGTACCCTGACTGTTCTGGAGAGATGATGAATGGTAGGATAGGTTTAAGACGCTTGGCTATGACCTTTGTGATTATCTTATAGAACACATTGCATAGTGCAATGGGTTAGAAGTGAGTCGGGGAGGTGACATTAATTTCTATTGGAATGAGAGTGATGAAGGTGGCGTTGAGGGCATGTAGGACTTGCCTAGATTTTATGGAATCCTCTATAATTTCCCAGGCTTATTCTCGAATGATATCCCAACAATGATGGAAGAAGTCCGATGTGAACCCATCGGGCCCAGGGGATTTTCCTATCGGAGTATCCCAGAGGGCTTGATCCACTTCTTCTTAGGTAATAGGATGCATCAAGACCTCGTTCTGTTATTTGGTGACCTCCTTTGGAATATGCTTTAGGATTTATTCAATAGCTTGGGTGTGATCTATAAGGGGTTCTGTAAGAAGGTTCTTGTAGTAAGACATCAATTCCATTTCTATCTCTGCATGCTTTTGGATTTCCAGGCCTTGGTCCAAGACAAGGTGAGTGATGCGATTAGTGTGTTGGCGTTGGAGAATCGATCTGTGGAAAAATTTGGTGTTTCTTTCTCCCTTTTTGAAACATTGGATACGAGATTTCTGTCTCTGGAGAATTTCTTCCTGCGCCCATCTTTCATCCATCTGATTGTTGAGTAGGGATTCTTGCTCCTTTAGAGAATCGGTGAGGCCTTGTGTTCAGATCTACTATTGAAGGTCTTGAATTTGCTGGTTGAGGATTTACTGAGCATGGAAAATGTTTGCAAAAGTGGATTTATTCCATGCCTTTAATTGCTACTTGAGGTTTTTTAGCTTCTGTTGAAATTTGTACATAGGAGTGCCTGTTGTGATTGTTGCTTCTTTCCACCAGAGTTTTATGTTGGCTTGAAAGTCCAAGTGTGTCAACCAGAATGTTTCAAAGTGAAAGGGTTTTCTTCCTGGGGTGCCATTGATGCTTATCGATAGGAGTATCGACCAATGATCAGATCCTGGAGTGTCGATCACAGTGGCATTCCAAGAGAGGCCGAAAACATGAAGGGTTCTGAGATTAAGAAGTGGTCTAATATGCAGGAGACATGTTGTGTCCCCGAGCATCTATTGGACCAGGTGAAAGGTCCATTGTCCGTTTCTACGTCAATGAGATTCAACAGACCTATGATTCGATGGAACTGCTCACTACCATTTCCTAATCTCCGCATTCCCCCCTTCTTTTCCTCCAGGCCTATTATCATATTGAAATCTCCCCCAAGGATCCATTGTTGATTGCCAATGTGAATAGAAATCCATTCCAAATGATGGAGGAAGGCTTCCTTGTCTCTTGGGGTTGCAGGTCCATAGACATTCATGATAAAGCCTGACTTGTTTGAGCCGATGAGTCGGAAGGAGGCTATGATGGTCCAGATGGAGGTGAATAAGCCTTCCATCAGTACCGTGGTAGGGGTTCAGAGTACGATGATCCCTCATGCTGCACCTTTTGCATTGACTTCCACTAAATTAGTTTTTTTCCAACATTTTTTAAGAATTTGAGAAGCTTCCTCTCCCGCACATTTAGTTTCTTGCAAGAGAAGAATGTCTGGTTGTTCCTTCATTATCCTTTCTCGGTCGTGCATTGAGACCCCTTATATTCTAGGATAGAATCTTCATGAGGACAAAGAGGTTTGGAGGGGAGCAAAGTTATCCAATATCAGGTGGATCTGGCCCGAGTTCACAAGGAAACTACCCACATCTTGAATGAGTTTGTGTTTTTGTTTTCTGCCCCTTTTTTCCTCTTCTTTTGTGGGTTTGCGCTGTTCTTTCGAGCCTCCTTTTTGTATTCCTAGAATTGGATTGGCGCGGGATCATCCTCCTGCTATAGAGTTGAGGAAAACTTTATGGACTTTGCGTAGCTAATCCAGAGGTATAGTGTAGACCTGTTGTTTTCAATAGGCTTGTTCTAGGTGTACCATATCTATTCCTACCAGTTCCTGGTCTTCCAGATCTATGCTAGGGTCTCCAATTTCGGGTCAGAGATTTGCAGGAAGGGAGGTATTTGAGTTGGGGATTTGAGTGGATATAGGGGTAGGTGGGTTGGGGTTTTGAGGACCCTAGACTTGCACTGCGACTGAGGGATTTGTCAGGGGGTCAGAGGGAATGATGGGATTTTTGTTGGGTATGTGTTATATTCTTTGCATGTGTGTGTGTGGGCATGTCAGATTCGACAACTGTGTCTGACGATACCTCGTAGTAGTGTTGTTTGTGTCGTGTGCACTGGGCGCTTTCTTAGGGGGGTCCCAGGGGGGGCCCAGGTATGCCCCCCCTGGTTACGCACAGCGTTTGGGGCAGGGCCCCGATTTTCTATTTTTTGGGCGGTTTTTTCTATTTTTAGCGGTTTACTAAAAATAATCATGGTTTTAGGGATTAAGGTTTTGGTATCTAAGAAATACCTAAAAAAATTGTATATATTGTATAGTGAATGGTGAAATTCGATATAATGAATATAAGAAAGGTTTTCCCAGTTGAGGGTTTCCGGTATAAATCTTTGTGTACTATGTGAATGAGCCATTGATTAATTTTTGTTTTTCTTAAGAATCTATATGCATTGCTTTACTTCACAGGTTTAAAACTTACATATGGTATCAGAGCTCATTTTTGGCTTCAAGGGGACGCCTTTGTTGTTGAGGGTTTGGCTCAGTCTTGATAGATCAAGTTTATCTTGGGTCTGTGATAAAACTGGGTTGAGTGGGAGCTTTTGCAGTGGAGATTCGAGTACAGAAAGAGGAATGGTGAGCTCTTCTAGAATCGAGATAGAGAAGTTCAACGGTAAAAACTTT
>JZKD02S0593044.1:98372-111521 GCA_000966675.3 Picea glauca | reverse complement strand
TATGACTCCTCACAGGGAGTGGTTCTCTGAATATGAAAAATATGATGGTGGTGATGTATTCCTAGGAGATGACTCGACAACAAAAATCATGGGACATGGAAGGGTTAAGTTGTTGTTAAAAGATGGAAGGATTAGAACTCTCCCTAGGGTTCTGCACATTCCAAAACTATCCAAGAGCCTGATATCTGTAAGCAAGATGGATGATGCAGGAGTGGATACTGTATTTGGAATAAACACTTGCAAGATGGTACAAGGAGCAATGGTGTTGATGAGGGGAGTTTGGTGTGGAACTATGTACAAGTTTTTGGGAAGCACTTATACTAATGGGTGTAACAGTTCTGTTGTCCCTGAACAGAGAAATAAATAAGACAAGACCAATATTGTCCCTGGAAAGAAGACCATGCTATGGCATCAACGACTGGGACATATTGGAGAAAAGGGCCTTCGAACACTACATGGTAAAGGTATGGTTGAAGGTATGTCTAATTTCACTCTGGATTTTGATTTCTGTGAACATTGCATATATGGTAAACATAATCGAGTAAGATTCCCATCTGGTGCTACAAGAGCGAAGGGGATCTTAGAGTTGATACATAGTGATGTGTTTGGACCTGTTCCTGTTCCATCCCTAGGTAAATTTGTGTATTATATTTCATTCATAGATGATTTTTCAAGGAACACATGGATTTATTTTCTTAGAAAGAAATCTGAGGTATTTGATAAATTTAAAGAGTTTAAGGCTCTAGTAGAAAATTAGATAGAGAAGAAAATAAAGGTATTAAGAACAGATAATGGTGGAGAATTCTGCGGAAATGAATTTGAAGAATTCCGTAAGAAGTGTGGTATAGCAAGGCTGAAGACTACTCCATACACTCCTTAGCAGAATGGAGTTGCGGAAAGGATGGACATGACACTGATGGAAAAGGCAAGGAGCATGCTCAGCGGTGCCGGGTTAGGACAAGAATTCTGGACAGAGGTAGTGGATACAACATGTTACCTGGTCAATCGATTGCCTTCATCAACGTTGGATGATAAAACTCCACATGAGGTATGGTCTAGAAAGAAACCCTCTCTTCAACATCTTGGAGTGTTTGGTTGTGATGCTTATGTACATGTTCCAAAGGAAAATAGGAGTAAGCTGGATAAAAGGCTGAAAAGTGTGTCTTTATTGGTTATAAAGATGGTGTGAAAGGTTATAAGCTTTGGAACCTAGAAACCAAGAAGACCATTTACAGTCGAGATGTTGTTTTTAGAGAGGTAAAAGATGTGTCCAAATAGGAGTTCCTACCAACACAAGATGAACCTGAGAAAATAGAGCTTGAGTTGGATGATGCAAAATCTGAATCATCTGAAGAAGAGGAAGCAAAATAAGAAGAAAAAGAATCTCATACCCCAGTATTGAGGAGATCAGTGAGAGATAAAAGGCAACCAGAAAGGTATAGTTCACCCGATTTTCGTTCCAATTTTTCTTTATCTATTACCGATGATGATCATAGAACTATCAGGGAAGTAGTGAATTCATAGGATAGTAAACTCTGGAAGAAGGCCATGGTTGAAGAAATGGATTCCTTGGATAAGAATGAGGCATGGGAGATAGTTGAGTTGCCAGCTGGAAGAAAATTTGTTGGTAGCAAATGGTTGTTTAAGAAGAAGTTTAATGCACAAAGAAAAGTGGAGAAATACAAAACTCGGTTAGTAGAAAAAGGTTATTCCCAGGTAGAGGGAATTGACTTTGGTGAGATTTTTTCTCCTATTTCTAAGTTAACTTCTATTAGATTTATTTTATCTATTGCTATTGCTTTTGATCTTGAAGTGGAACAGATGGATGTGAAGACAACATTCCTACATGGGGATCTGGAAGAAGAAATCTACATGAAGCAACCAAAAGGATTTGTAGTGAAGGGAAAGAAAGAGTTGGTTTGTAAGCTAAAGAAGTCACTATATGGTCTGAAGCAATCACCTAGGATGTGGTACCAAAAGTTTTACACATACATCCTTGGATTGGGATTTGTAAGAAGCAGGGCTGATCACTTTGTATATTCCAAGCACGTTGGTAATCACTTCATTTATGTAGTGTTGTATGTTGATGACATGTTGTTGGTAGGAAATAACATGGATGTTATTAAGGAGGTGAAATCACAGCTATCCTCCAAATTTGACATGAAGGATCTCGGTGTTGCTAACTTCATTCTAGGAATGGAGATTAAAAGAGATCGTGCAAATAGGAAACTTTGGTTAAATCAAAGAAAATATGTTGAGACAATATTGCAGAGGTTTAATATGCATGGAATTAAACCAGTCAAGGTTCCTATTCCTATAGGTGTAAAGTTATCTGCAGATCAGTGTCCCAAGACACATGAATAAGAAGAGGACATGTCCCATGTTCCATATGCCAGTGAAGTTGGCAGTTTGATGCATGCAATGGTCTGTACTAGACCGGACATTGCACATGCAGTGGGAGTTTTGAGAAGGTATATGTCAAAAATAGGGAAGGAGAATTGGACAGTAGTAAAGAGGGTCTTTAGGTATTTGCGTGGCACTACCAATTATGGATTGTGCTACCAAGGAAGTCCAAAATTGGACAAAGTGGTGGACATACATGGCTTTGTTGATGCAAACTGGGTTGGAGATATGGATCGTAGAAGATCTACAAGTGGGTATGTGTTTAACCTATTTGGAGGAGCAATCAGTTGGATGAGCAAAAGACAGGCTGTAGTGGCACTCTCAACTACAGAAGATGAATACATGGCAACCACTCATGCAAGCAAGGAAGCAATATGGTTACAGAGATTGTGTTCAGGTATTGGGTTGGTACAACAAGCAATGAGATTAGATTGTGACAGTTAGAGTGCAATATTCCTGGCAAAGAACCCAGCTTATCATTCGAAGACAAAGCATATTGATGTTCAATATCACTTTGCGAGAGACATGGTTGAGGAAAAGAAAGTGTTACTGGAAAAGGTTGACACTTTGAATAATGTTGCAGATTCATTGACAAAGTCTGTGAGCACAAAAAAGTTCTCCTGGTGTAGAGTAACAATGTGCATTGCTGCCCTAGATTGTTGACTATATATAATCTTGTGGACCCCTGGATGCAAAGAAAACAATAAGTGGGAGAATGTTAGGTATGTGTTATATTATTTGCATGTGTGTGTGTGATCGTGTCAGATTCGACAATTGCGTCTGGCGATCCCTCGTAGTAGTGCTCTTTGTGTCATGTGCGCCAGGAGCTTTCCTAGGGGGGTCCCAGGGGGGGCATGTATGCCCCCCCTAGTTACGCGCAACGTTCGACAATGGGCAGTAGCCCCGGGAAGCGCCCCAAAATTTGTTTTTGGGCGGGTTTTGCTATTTTTAGTGGATTTTGCTATTTTTAGCGGTTTACTAAAAATAATCCCGGTTTTAGGGATTAGGGTTTTGGTATCTACTTAATACTTAAAAACATTGTATATATTGTATAGTGAATGGTGAAATTCGATATAATGAATATAAGAAAGGTTTTCCCGGTTGAGGGTTTCCGGTATAAATCTTTGTGTACTATGTGAATGAGCCATTGATTAATTTCTGTTTTGCTTAAGAATCTATATGCATTGCTTTACTTCACAGGTTTAAAACTTACAATTTTTTGATAGGGTCTAAAGGGCTTCGAATGAGTTACTGGTTGAGAGTCCAGCGAGGGCTTGTGGAGGCGCTCTTTTGGTCGGATGCCTACAGTGTCCTGTGACCTGGGTGAAACTGTCCTTGGTTTTGTCGGGATCCTCAGGATTTGATTTGTTGGGGTTATTTAGGGGGAAGTCGCGGAATAGATGGCCATGTTCATGGAATTTATGACACCGGAAAGGTATTTTCTCGTAATCCAAGGTTTTGGACCATTCTTCATCCTGGTAGTCCAGGGTTATGGATCCAGGGAGAGGTTTGGAGATATTTAGGTAAACACAAATTCGGGCATAAGCAATGTACCTTCGATGTTTTTTTTTTCCCTCGAAGCTTTGACATAGATGCCAATAGTGTTGCCAATGCCTCCAAGTATTTCTTCCAGCCAGAACTCTTGAGGCAACAAGTACAATCGGTGCTAGACCGGTGCATGTGTGAAGTCCTCCTTCTCTGGGATGAACTTTTCTATCCAAAAACGTAGGAAAATACCTGCTGAGTTGTAAAAGTATGGTCCTTCTTCAAAGATTCGGTTTTTGTCCTCTAGGTTATGAAAGATGATAGTGAAGAAGCCTTTTGATATGAGTTGGAGGTCGTAGTGATCCTTGGTCTTCCACCAATGTTGAATCCATTTAACTAAGTCTTTTTCTGATGGCCATAGTCACATGAATTTTCCTATCAGGGCAAAATCCTTCATGTATTGTTTATGGTCTTCTATCCTTGGAGAGCTGATAGTATATTTGGGTGCTACAGGATCCTGTAGAATGCATTTTCCTGGATCCCAGGTGCGAGCAGCTTTTGGAAGGTTTGATTTAGGGTCAATCTCCATTGGTTTCTACTTCGACATCTCATCCTCCCAAAGGATGTTTTTCAGCTCATCTGGAATCTCAAAGGGCGTACATTTGAAGTGCTTGAATCCTTGCTCATGGGCGATGACAGAGATGTAAGAGGGGCCAGGAGGCCCCCCTTCCTCGACCTCCATGGCCGCAGCAGGGACTCAGGGCGACGCGTGCATAGGGGTTCGATGGTGGAACTTTAGCAGAGAGTTTATAATGCAGAGAACAAGAGAGCCATTTGATCAAATTTAATGGAATTCATCCATAAACAAGTTTTAATGTTACAAATTACATGAAATTAAAATGTAAATTGTGCATAGGTATGAATTCAATGGATTCTCGAAAGAAAACGAGGGGTGGTCATGATAATACAAATTCCCACATCTGATTCCCCTCCATTTTCTTCTAAAGTTTAATGAATGAGAGAGTTAAACCAAGATTGGTTGTGCTAAAATTCCTCCATAAATCTTAATTATTTTAATAGATTAGATTTAAAAAATATTAGAAGTTGAATGTTGATATATTTCCAACACCCAAGTATCTTTCCAAGAAAAGAGAATACCTCTACAAATTTGACATTCTATATGGAATAAACATTTTAAAAGCTAAGCCTTTTGGGGAAAACTACCAACATCCAAATTTAAAAAAAAAAAAATTCCTATAAAAATATCATTGAAAACCTTGACTAGTTATTCCATCCGAAGAAAAATATTATCTCCCTCCACATCACCTTGAGCTCCTTGAGAGAGAGCTTGGTGACGAGGCTAGAAGAGCGGATTTTGGATAAAAAATCTTGGTAATATTAATCGATTTCCATAACAATAAACTATGAAAATGATTGATCTGTACTTTCTAAGGGAATGCATTCCATGCATTATCATATACCTAGCAATTCTTGTGCACTGTACCTCAAAAAAAAATCACAAGATTTTCTCTCTAATACCAAAATTGATAATTCTAGTTGGCTATAGAATTCCAAAAGTTATAGAATTTAATCCAAAACATGAATGCAGTCCTAGAATGCTTTCATCTATAATTATGAAAATTAAATCCATACATACAAAATTGAATAAATTAGAAAATAATAAAACTCATAACAAAAATATAAAAACATGGCATTTCATGACATAGTGAGATTACTTATTTTTTTGGGAAAACAATCCTCCAACTCGTTACAAATGAACATTCCTTCCACACTTAGGTTCTTTATCACAATTAATATTTATATGACATAGCCCCTCCTAAGTTGAGGCTATGAATCCACAAGGGTTAAGTTGTAAAGTATGACTCTAAATCTTCTTAATCAACCTACAACCCATAAAAATATTGTAGGAAAGAAATCTCTCTATAACTATCCTAATAAATCAAAAAATATTTTCCCCTCAATTCACACAACACAAAAATGGGATCCCCTTCTTTAATAAGTAGTCCCTCAGACTATCCCAATTACTTTTCAATGTTCTAGCACAATCTCAACAGAAAATCTTTCTACTAGAACTTTAGAAATTCTTAGTTGTAAGGCATGTTTCCCCACCACAACAACATTATAAACATAATAATAACACTACTACATTTTGAGTCAAAATTCAACATTTGAATTGATATTTGATTAAAAAACCCTTTTTAATATCAAAATTCAAATTAAAAAATGTGAAATCAACCATTTAAAAAAAAATCCTTCGAAAATGTTGCTTAAGCAACATGACTAAGGTAACGTCACTTATGTGACATTTATGATTCCCCTTAAGTGATGTCATGTTCCCTCATATTCATATATATATATATATATATATATATATATATATATATATAATGTCACTGCATAAGCGAAGGTTTGTGATTTTTTCATTCTAAATGATGATTATTATATACTTTTGACTTGTCTGCTAATAAATGTTTTTTTGTTCATGGCACTAAAAATATTACTATGCAAAAGAAAATAACCTTTTTTTTTTTTAAGAGGAGTTGGGAATAGGTGAATTTTTTCTACAAGTAAAATTGTCTATCCCTAATTGAAATTTTATTTAATCAAAATTTGTTAACACTTGAATTATGTATTTGTGAAATTTTTTGAATGTATTTTTATTGTACTAATGATTGGGTTGAATATTTTGTTGAAATGGAAAAAAAAATGTTAGATAATCGTAACTCGAGCATTGGTGCATCTAATTGGTTGTCTTATATACAATTTGTGATCAGTGAAGCATTGGATCTCACCACAAAGGATGATCTTGATGAATGCAATTCTTCCGCACATACAAGAAATCATGATAACCCATCACAGAGTCGTCCCAACATTCTTGATATTGTTGATGGAAAATGTTGTTTCCCTTGTACCAAATAGAAAGGCATAAAGAGAAGAGGAATTAACAAGTTAACAACTAGGAAACATTACTTAGAGCATAGGAACTTGGAAGGGGGAAAACAATATTACCTCTTTGATGCGACCCCTCTTCCCTCATGGGGATTCTGTGACCTCCCGATCAAGGATATTCAAATACCTTGAGCCGAATTAGCTCTTTGGGCCTCCAATAGACCCTGAACAAATAACACACAGGTCCCTTTGATGTTACCTGCAGGTTCAAGTTACCCGCAACCCTGCTCTTCGACACTTTTGGCAACACAAAATTTGCGAGTGCTAGCTCCCGTGCTAGACTCCTTCTCCAATATGACCATAGGCTGTGACAATGAGCCAAATCCTTCCGTAACTTCAACTTTGACGATTTTACAACCCCCTCCCTTGCTTCCTTTTGAATTAACACCTTCCACCGAAAAACATGGATCTTTGTCGTGTGTTAGCCTGGATTCCGATGGTCCAACTATAGTTTGGCCTTCACGACTTCGCGAAGATTTCACTTGCTCCATGCAATGCTTCGACCTCTACCTACCGAACTCCTTAATCCACTGCCACATATCTCCTCCCAGCCGACAGCTAGGATCACTTCGCGACTTCGACGACCTCGCTTCTTACAAAATTTTTATACCACCAAACCACGAAGTGCTGATAAGCTTCTACGACTAAACTCTGTGTAGTTCTCCCAGATCCGATGGTCTGGAATGATCCTGCTCCCTCCTAGATAGATCTTACTCGTTGATTTGGAGAATCTTCAAGGGCTCCTCCTTATAGAAGAATTATCCCCACTATCTCTCTTGAGCTTGCTCTTTCCTTGAGCTTTCGCTCCTTAGAATGCTTTCTTCAACACTTAGTCGAATTTTATCCTATGCACGCCTTGCAACATGTTCTCCTCCAAAACTTAGCTTCTGGTGGATGACCACACACGCCTTGCAATAGTTCTTCACACTTTCCTGCAAACACACTTGAGCTAATCCTTATGAGTTCCCGAGTTAAAAGACTTTGTCACGCGCTCCTTGCAGAGAATATGCACACTTGCATACAAAACTTGAAGTTATCTCTCCTAGACTTGTTTCTTCCCAACACTTTGAACTTCCTAGAATGACTCCTTCAATACTTAACCAAGTATCGACTATGTGCACACCTTGCGACAAACTTCCTCCAACTTGACTCTTGGTGGGTGACTGTGCACTCCTTGCAATAGTCCTTCCATGACTCAATTGTTCCTCCTGAACAATAGGACTATGAACACGTCTTTGCCTATGCACACTCTCAAGCTATCCTTTCTGGGTTTCTGAGTCAAAACAGACCCTGTCAACGCACACCTTGCAAGAATTTATGCACTCCTTGCATACAAAAGTTTCATGTTATATCTTCTGAGCTTCTGAGTCAAAATAGACTCTGTCAACACACACCTTGCGGACACTATGCACACCTTGCACATGCTTGTATAAGAGAAACAATTGAAACTTACCTAAATCCTCATAGATTCATACATTCAACCATGTAATTACTTTCATAACATAAGAAAAAGAAACAACAGAGAATTGTAATTAACATAAATCCTACCATTCATTCATTCATATAAACACAACAACACCAACCATTTGGAATAACACTTCTTTTTTATATTCATTCAAATGTTATATACATGGGTTCATACAATTCTCTTCAACAAATCTCAACTCTCAGCTACAATGGCAATAACCTCTACAATAGATTCAACAACCTCATTTGGGCAACAACACATTTATTTATACAACACAATCTTGTTGGGATTTCCCTCCAAGTTACCTTAGTGCTATCCTATCGAAATAAAATAATTCAACTACTATGGATTTATTACAATAAATGTTTGTGCCAGATAGATAAGATCAAACACATCAAATCTATGATGCACACATCTTCATTAAAAGAAATACATCCTCCAACAATCTCACGCAACCGTCCAGCTCTAAAACATTAAAGATGTTCATAAATTTCAATATTTTCAATATATATGCGTGATATGCCTCCTTAAATTCAAAATTATCACTTCAAAATGTGCGCTAGTGCGTTGAGTTGTCTCCCACTTATGCTTTGTTGGTGATGCTCATGCATCACTCTTGGTAAGATAGTGAAAACATGTTTTTGTCCATTTTTCAGTAGTTTTAAATGTTTTAATATTTCAATACTAATTATATTTATTTATTTGTAATTGCAAAGAGAAGAGCACCAATACTTAGAATTACAGATGCTACAATTCATGGTAGAGATGGTGAGGGTGATAAGATTGAAGTTGATACTAGGGAATCAAATGACATTGATATTATTGAGAATGAAGGGACTAATAGGTTAATCCATGACATCTTTGTTGTCATGGATGAGAACACACCCATAGATGATATATATGAAGAAATTCATGATGTACCTCTTATTGATAAGGCAGACAAACCCTTATACAAAGACTCAAATACAAATCTTCTCTATGCTCTTTTGTTGTTGGTCAACTTGAAGGAACAAAATGGTATTTCAAACACATGTATGACATAGATCCTAAGGTACACAAGATTTTTCTATATCTAAATATAACATTTTTTCTTTCTTTTGTGATTATAATATATAGGCCCTTAATATCCACTATTTATTATATTAATTTGTTTCTTCTTCAATATTGTTAGGTGATATTCTCCTACCACCGTCAAATTCTTTACCTCACACATATCGATAACTATGTTCTATTATGAAAGATATCGGATTGGATTATAACACGATTGATGCATGCTTTATTGATCCTATTATATATTATGGAAAACATGAAACAAATTTTGAATGCATTGAATGTGGAATTAGTAGATTTTGAAGTGATTAGGTAACAAATAAGGTTCTCCAAAAAGTTCTTCTTCATCTCCCCATAATTCCACATTTGCAATGATTGTTCAAGTGAAAAAACATAGCATAGTTTATGGATTGTCATTCATGGAAGAGAGGTGAAGATAGTGTTATGTAAATGCCTAGATATATTTCTACATTTAGGAACATTGAGGAAAAATGTACCATTTTAAAAGAAGAACCTCATAGTGTTAGACCTTTAATTGCAGTTGATGATGTCAATCCATTTGGAGATATCAAATCCATTTACTCAGTTTGGCCAAATTTTGTTATAAAAAATAACCTTCCTCCTTGGATGTCAACAAATAGGGAGCACATAATGTTGGCATTAATTGTTCCAAGTATTTATTTATAATAATGTTAACAACATACCAATTCATTTTATTTTATTTTTACATTTTTTTGCATATGAAAGGACTTAATTATTTCTATTTTCAAATAACTAGGTAAGCACCAAGTTAGAGATATGGATGTATATCATGAGCCTCTTATTGATGGACCTTTAAATTTATGGGATAACATCAATATGTATGACATCTAAAAACCAATAGGTCAAAAACAATTGCAATTCCATGGAATACTTACATGGACAATTCATGATCTGCTAGGGCCAACACATTTTTGTGGTATATAAATTTGCAATGTAACTCTATATATTCTTTATTTCTCAAGTTTTTTTTTTTTTAATACTCTGGAATTATATTAGAATTATTCTATATCTTGTAAGTATTCAAACAAAGGGTAAATATGAATGTCTAGTATATGGTCCCAGAACAATACCTAGACATTCAAGAATTTGACGAAAGGAGGTGTATAAAGAGTATAGGAATTTCCTCCCTAAGAATCATAGGTATCAAAACATTGATAAAAATATATTTAATGGGTAGGAAGAGGGTGGAAAAAAAAATGAACAATGACACCTCAAATATGGAAAAGTGTATTTGAGAAGAACCCTAGTAAGTAATTGGCTTCAATTGCATCCAATTTGTTACTTGTATTATTTTTTTATATTTACTCTGATAAAAATATGTTTCCATTTATGTTTCTCAAAGGTCATTAGAGTGGGCTTACATGAGGTTTCAAATGAAATTTCATCAAATTTAGTTGGTTTCCCTACTATGATCACCTAGAAGTAGCTCATTTGTTTGACACAATGCATGTTGGAAAGAGTCTCACATAATGTTTATGGAAAATTATTGATCTGGAATGGATCATTTTATATTTTTTCGTCTATCTTGGTACTTTCTAGGTGGAAATCTTGAAGGAATTGGTTTGTAAGACCCATTTTAGTGGTAGGTCCTAATGTGGTTATTTAAGGTCCAGAACCTTCCAAAGCTAGTTTGAGGCATCAAAAGACATTTTTTGAGGTCAAAAATTTGCGTGAAAGGCTCCTATCCCCTCGACCTTATTTTGTTGAATTTTGTAACTATGGTCAGTCTTCACAATGTGAAAAGTGAAAAGTCGTATCTGTTGGGGAGGCCAATTTAGTATAAATAAGGAGATAGTTTGGCTCATTTGTAACTCAAGCAATTCACATCTCCTAGTAAATATTGTGTTCTCTTTGTGATCTCTACTATTATTCTACAACATTTATATGGTTGAATTTCTGAAGTATAACTGCTTGATGATAAATTGAAAAGTGAAAAACAATATTATTATAAGTAATTATTAGTTTTCAAAAATATTGTGCTATTATCTATTGCACTAGAAAAATCAACATGGTATCAGAGCATCGGTAAAGAAGAAATTCATAGAACACCATCTAAGAAGACCTATCTTCAAGAAATATTTCTTCTCTTGAAATTATACAACAATGATTTCCACTTTGAAATTAGAAAACAAGATAGAAGGAGCTTCTAACTTCAAAGCATGGAAGACAAGGATTGATCTTATCCTTGTCAGAACAAAGTTCTGGACATTGTGAAAGGAAATATTGTGGAACCACAAAATGATGTAGGATAAGAAAAGGAACCTCTGAATAAAGAAGAAAAGGAAAAGTTCAGGGAAAAATACGTCAGTTCCACGAGTATCATTGTAGACTCTACTAGAGGTCACTTGATTCCTTACATATCAAATATGGATATGTCAAATAAAATGTATGATTCCCTAACCAATATATTTATAGTCAAGAACGTTGGTCAAGTGATGATCTTGAAGAATGATCTTCATGATACCAGAATGACGAAGGAAGGTACTATATCTTCATATTTCGTGAGGATTTCCAAAATAAGAGATCAACTCCAAGCTATTAATGAAGTTTCTCCTAATAAAGAGATCGTGATTATTGCACTCAATGGTCTACCTAGATCATGGGATGAATTTGCTTCAAGTATAAATAAAAGAAAGGAATTTCCTACCTTTGAAGAGCTATGGATCTACTGTGCCTAAGAAGAATCAAGGATCACATTAAAGGAAATAATTCAGAAAGAAGAAGATGCTCAAGATTATGCAACAATATTCAAGAAGAATGGAGGCAAGAAGAATTTTGGATTTAAAAAAAAGAAATCAGGAAGGAGACCTAATCATCAAGGGAAGATGTACACACTAGAAAATTTGGGTCATTTTGCGACGGCTATTTCAATGCTCTTGCGACGTTATGTCGTATAATTTGCGAAGAATCTGGACTCTCTGAAATGTTGTTTTGTGTCACGTGGAAATTGCGACGAAATTGAATAAACATCGCAAGAGCGACGCCCCTAGGGAACTTATCACAATTGTGACAAAAAAGAAATATCGTTGCCAATATGACAATTTAGGCAAAAATGTGAAACCAACATTTCGTCTCAATTGTGATGACCCTTGCGACGACAATTTTTTGTTGTTTACATAGCAAAACTGTTGCAGCAATTTAAGTTATCGTCGCAAGTCCGACGACAAATTTTCATTTTTTACATAGAAAAACTGTCACAGCTATTTAAGTTGTCATTGCAAGTGCGATGACAACTTTTCATTGTTTACATAGCAAAAATGTCGTAGCTATTTAAGTTGTCATCATACTTGCGATGACAACTTTTGTTGTTTATATTGCAAAATTGTCGTAGCTATTTAAGTTGTCGTCACACTTGCGAAGACAACTTTTGTTGTTTATATTGCAAAACTGTCGCAGCTATTTAAGTTGTCATCACACTTGCGAAGACAACTTTGGTTGTTTATATTGCAAAATAGTCACAGCTATTTAAGTTGTCGTCACAAGTGCAACGAACAATATTTATTTAAAAAAAATAATAAATTAAATTTTTTTTTGAGTTAATATTACCATTTTAATATTAATATTAGTACATGATGCAAATGAAGAGATTAACAATCTTATTAGAAGAGTTTATCATATAATTAAGGTGCAATAGACCAAAGAACAAGTGAATGAGAGATTCCAAGAATATCAAAATAAGATGAAAATTATTTTTGATAGAAGAGTTAAAGAGAGATTTTACTCTTTTACTC